>CM019070.1:101337524-101845142 GCA_009667805.1 Leptobrachium leishanense | reverse complement strand
ACTCGCTTGAACCCATTGTTTCATAAACACGGTGTTATGTAAATGGGAAGCAGGTGGAGTGTGCACTCTAAGGCTGGGGTCAGACGAACGCAGTGTTAACGTCCGTGTTGCCCGCACATAAGTACGTCCGTGATAGCATACAATTGTGTTAAATGGAGCCCCACACACAAAGTACGTCCGCACAGACGTGCGGGGGGCTGACGGACGCTGCAAACGGACGCAGGTTAGGCAAGAACGTAATACTGCTAGAACGGACGTGCAGAGTGCGCCACGTCCACAACGTCCGCATAGCTTTGTGTGTGAGTGATGCAACAAGGTCAGACGGACTGCATTTATACGTCCAGCATTTTTGACGGACAGAATGTTCTTTCATTGTAATTTATTTTCCCTTCTACATCAGTCAAAAAATACGCCAGTCACAAAAACGGACTGTGTGGCCACTACCTTGTCGTCAGTCAGTAAGTACGTCCGTACTGCACAGACGCACAGTCCGTACAAAATGCGCTCATCTGACCCTAGCCTTAAACCACGAGGAATCAAGTCACGGGAGAGGTAATTTTTTTCTTCTTTCTTTTTTTTTTTGAGACAAAATCTCCCACTTAGCCCTTATTTGTTTTTTCAAAATTTTTTGAACATCGAAGAAGGTCTGATGTATATTGGAGATCTGTTTATCAGTAGAGATGGTTCCATCATTAACCACACCATTGTCAACTTGCCCCCAAATGGTCCAAATTATCGAAAGAGGATAATAAACTAGCCATAACTACTTGTTAGAATAAAAAAAAAACAAGAGAATGGTATTGAAACCAAATAAATTAGCAGAAAAAAAAAAAAAACACACGAACCAGGGGAATAGACACCCAAAGGGCATAACCCAACCAAAGCAAATAGAACGATTGCACAAAGTGCAGGGAAGGGGGTCTATGAATACAAATTTATTAAACAAAATGAAAAACACTGGAGACATGAAAGGAGGTTACTTCAACTTGAGGCTTTATGGATATACCAATTGAATACTCATGTCCCCCATGGTCTTAAATGAAGGTTTTACCTTTGCTCTATTTGTCTGAGCCGTTTTTTTCTAATTTATTCAGCCCCCCTTACTCGTTTAGTTTTTTCAATATTTTCATATTTATTTATTTTCCTTATCCACGTAGCACTGTTTGTTATGTTGATGTGTATTCTTTTTCTGCTCCCCATTTAATTGTGTACCTTTGTACCTGTACTGTGTATTCCTTCGATATTTCCTTGCCCACAGTACTTTGATTTTTATTTTATACTTTCATGCATTTGTTTCATACCGGCGGTGTATGTAATAGGCTTTTAGATTATGCGCCATTTGTTTATTCTGGTTGCTTCGCAACCGTCTGGGCTGCCCCGTATACCTCT
This sequence comes from Leptobrachium leishanense, assembly GCA_009667805.1. Taxonomy (NCBI): domain Eukaryota; kingdom Metazoa; phylum Chordata; class Amphibia; order Anura; family Megophryidae; genus Leptobrachium; species Leptobrachium leishanense. The sequence goes on along the minus strand of CM019070.1, from coordinate 101,843,753 downwards.
CTTTATTCTTTGGGCCCTTCGCATGGCTGCTGTTTATTTGGTCCCTCCCCGTCTCCCAGCTGGGGACGTGAATCATTGCCTAGCATGCGGTTGGTTGTTTTGACCAGGTGGTTCGCCGGTCTCCAGCTTATTGGCGATTGGACGCCTCAATCACGTGTCCTGGCTTCTTTATCGTTTACAGGTGCTTTTCACATAATTTTTTACACCATTTATACGTGCACATTCCTGGGGTAAGTACAGCTCAGGATTAAGCCCGCAACGGGTCGAGCTATGCCATTTCTCTTTTGTTTTTAAATCTATTCTTTCTCCTACTTGGTGGCTTTTTGTGCGGACTACCCTGGTATGTTCCCTTGCATTTTAGCTTAGGAGGTATGTAGGTGGCTTTAGAACGACGTGTTTATAAATTTAGATAGTTATCCCTCTTAGATTTACCTTACTCCTCTAATGGTAACATTAACTGTATGGACTCCTATGAGGTGCTGCTACGCCTTATGTGTGATTCCACCTTTCATGTCTCCAGTGTTTTTCGTTTTGTTTAATTAATAAATTTGTATTCATAGACACCTTCTCTGCACTTTGTGCAATCGTTCTACTTGAAATTATAAGTAGGGTTGCACCGATACTAGTATCGATATCAGTGCTGATACCGGGTACTGCAGGAGTACTTGGTACTCGTGCAGTACCCCTGATATTTTCCCCCGATACCGGAAGCCGGCATTGAGCCGGCTTGCCAGCATCCGAGGGGCTGGGGCGGCTGTTCAAATGCTCTATCGGCATTCGGACAGCCGCCCCTGGAGCTCCGCGACATACTTACCTTCCCCGAACGACGCCAAAGTTTCCGCACGTTGAAGGACCCCAGCCGCGATCACGTGGGAGTCCCACGTGATCGCGGCTGGGGTCCTTCAACGAGCGCAGGCACGAAGACTTTGCTGGCGTCGCTCAGGGAAGGTAAGTATGCCATGGAGCTCCAGGGGCAGCTGTCCGAATGCCGATAGAGCATTCGAACAGCCGCACCATGTCTGGGGCCTGAGCAGGGGGGCATTATCCATAAGCTGGGGCATATATCCATGAGAGCTTGGGGGCATTATCCATGAGCTGGAGGCATTTTGTAAACAGAAACCAGCCAGAAATTAGCCGCCATCTTGGGTTGAGTTGAGATTCACGCGCTTAGAAAAGTTTGCTTAGATTTCAGACATTCCAGAACATTTGCTGGCAGAGCAATTAAATAGAGGATCCGGCCCAAATAAACAGTGGGTGCCAAAAAGTTGATTTAGAAACACCAAGGTCAGAGAGCCTCGGCCGAAGACAAAGACTCTCCTTAGGTCACCTGGGCTCTTAACTGGTTAGGGAGTAAACAGGGCCTCTGGGGAGTCAAGAGCGCCAGCAACTAGCCTAACGCTAAATTATCTGTTTTAATTGTATGAGAAACTGCCAATTTGTGGAATATCTGTGTCCAAGATGAGGGGATGGCACATTTGCCCTGGGGAGGAGCCCATGGGTGGGTTATTGGTATGTACCTTTTTTACGTATTCAAGTATAAAAATTGAAACTTATTCTGAACCCGTTTTTGCGATTCAATCCAGACTGAGACTTTACGTCAATAAAGAACTCATTTCCTGCCATTGACTAGTGTCCGGCTTGTCATTGTCCACACCGTGCCGACCTTTCTCCCGACAGAACTGAGTGGATTCCCGCTACATTTAGTCTTAGCTAGTATTTTCACAGTTAGGAAGCATGCTTGTGACGTGTGTGTAGATTTGCATTCCTAGCCTAATATATTGTCATAATGCTGTAGCTTTTGCAGTTTTACAATAAAAGATTGATGTAAATAAGACTAAAACGCAAGGATAAATAAAAAGGAAAGATTTCATGCAATCCTTCTGGATTTTTATTAACAATATGTTAGCTGTCTGCAAGCCTTGTACCTCAAGACACATCGTGAGGGCAGAACATATATATTAGCAACAGGTTAAATAGGTTTCATGGCATGTGTTACTGTGATATTCCACCCATAAATCCCCATCTGGGAAAAAAAAAAAAAATAGACCAATATTCCTTTTAGAAACGGGATAAATATGTTACTTGGCATGTGTTACCATGATATTCCACCCATAATCCCCATCTCAATAATAAATAGACCAATATTCCTTTTAGAAACTGGTTAAATAGGTTTCCTGGCATGTGTTATCCCAATATTCCACCCATAATCCCCATGTAGAAAAGTAAATAGACCAATATTCCTTTTAGAAACAGAATAAACATGTTCCTTTGCAGGTGTTTCTGTGATATTCCACCCTTAATCCCTATGTAGACTCATTTTCTCTATTGGTTCTGAATAATTTGCTAGGATTCCATTTTACAGCGGTTTGTATATCAGCACGTGAATAGTTAATAAATTGCAAAGGTTTAGTGAAAATGATTATCAAGAACTGCAGAAAGGAAAAAAACCATATTGGGTCATTAGCAGCTGTGTGTGTATTCTGCATACTGACACCTATTGACAGAGCTGAGTATTGCAATCATCCCATGATCCAAATTTTCTGTTTAGTAAATCCCCTAAAAGGCACACACTGAACCGAACTCATTAACCCCTACATTGGACGTTATGGGGAGGAGCTACAAGTAAATAGAGCAGTTAAATTTGCCACTGGGTAACTTTACATCCATATACATTTTAAACTGTACTACATGGAAATTAAAATAACACTTTCACAAACAGAAAACCAGGATTACGATTTGCCAAAATGAAGTGTGAAATGTTCTCGTTTACGGATTTTTCGATTCAAACCTAAATTTATAAACACGTCGTTCTAAAGGCTAGATTGCAAACGTTCACAACCACCCAATCGATTAATTGTAACTTTGCTCAACAGAATTACCCGCTGAGCCTGTGCCAGATACAGCCACAGTCGCCTCCAGGTTTGAAATTTCTTTTGGTCACTGAAGTTATACGCCATCTCTTTGCTTGCATAACGAGACACGAGAGGAGACCTATATCGTAGAACTTCCTCGGGTCCAGCTGCTATTGGCGAAGCATTCCCAGTTATCCCCAAACCGGTATCACTGCTTAACCCCGTATTCACGTCCATTTCGAGCAAACACCAGCGAGAAACTGCACCGTAAATAGACACAGCAGCACCTCCAAGATGGACGCCGTGGCACGCTGTATGTCACGTGTGTCGTACCAGTGGCCATTTTGGATGTGGCAACAAGAAAGCTCAATGCTTAAAAGCGTTGCAATCAACTAGGGATTACTGCTCGAGCAAATTATAGGAGCACGATTCGGGAGGACTGATTGTATCTTTTCTAATATAGTTGTATTTGGAAACGGTAGCGCGAAAGAAGTGTTACATCAACCGTAAAGGAAGACTGCTACTCACACAATGCAAAATCAGCCTTATGTGATGAGAGCCCGTTCAATACCTCAGCAGCTGCTGAATTGCTGCAGCGCAGCAATTCAGTTTGCTGCAGCAGTGTCATTGAACGCTTTGGATGCGAATTTTGAATCCAAAATGGCCGACGATTTCTTAATGAAAGATTCAGATTGTTTTTCGTATCACTCGTACAAAATATGATAAAGAAATGCAGTCAGCACAATTCCGTTTTGTATGCACACATCACAAATGATCGTTCTTAATGAATAAACATTATGTTTACTTCTGAAACAAAATCTAAATTGAGCTGTAATATATGTCAATGTGCAGGGGCAAATATTAAATAAATATTTTGTGCTTTGGTGATCAAAAACCTCAAAATTAACATTGCTGTATGGAATTGTTACTTGCTTCATGGTGGTGGCCATCTTTAAATTTGGCTGTTATGGACGCGCTCCGCGCGTCCAGCCAAGTGGTTCTCCTGTGCTATGGACGTGCTGAGCGCGTCCATGCACAGGAGGCAGCAATCCACCGGATTCTGGCGGATTGCTGCGCCCCCCCCCCCCCGTGTGGGCTTGAAGCAGCCTCCTGGGTGTAATTCGGGTTAGGCGATTGTGACTCGGTGGTAGACAAAGGAGACGGAGGCCTTCTTAAGCAGGAAAAGCATTTATTCGGTACCGAGCCTTGAGTCAGGTCTAGCCCAAAAAGACTCAAGTTCCCAGCCAACAGAGAGACAAAGAATTTATACATAGTGAGTAAAAATGCACACCTTATTCCCCTCCCCGAGTTACTGTTACCGGAGTCAATCAGGTTCACTTTCAATACGGCGCCGGACCGGACACAAGCAAGGATTGTCTGAACACGAGTCTCTTCAGGAAAGGCAAACTTTATTGTGTCGTCACACAAGTGCTCACACAGGATTGAATCGCAAAGAGTGAGCCCCGTCTCCCCCCCCCGACCAGGGGTCTTATACCCAAAAATACGTAATTAGGTACATCCCAATTAGCCCACCTCCCGATGACACTTTATTCCACCCCACGTGGGTTAATACCTCCCCTCGTTAGTACAAAGAAATTCCATACATTGATAATAAATTGACAACTGTCGTGTTAGTCTGACAATCTGTGATTTGCTGCTTCACTCGACCTGGGCCGTGCCCACCTCCTAAAAGCTGTGTTTGTTATAGATTAGAGCACGGCCTGGTTTCTATGCTCTCTTTGTTTTACTGCGGGTCTATGTGACCTTGTAGTAACCATTTGTCTTTCCTGTCTTTCCGTGCCAAGCGCTGGCCGGATTCTTCCTCATTTTATTGCTAGTTCTCCTAATCAACCACATTCCTAAGATTCTATGTAAGCTTCGTCTCTAATGTCTACAAAAATCTACTCTAGTTATTTGCAAGTGAACCAATATTCTGAACAAGATGGCCGCTTGGCTCATAATAGCGACCATCTTCCAGCCTGATTCCACTTCATTACATTACCCTCCCACTTCCCATATCAACCTTCATTATACATATTGGACTTTATTCATCATTTTGCAAGTCAGCAAGGTTCATCTCAAAGCACGACCCTTGAGCCCACCGCAGACAATCTAAATTCTCTGTCTAGTCAATAAGGTTGTAAAAAGGAATCATTCTTCAAAACAAATATGGCAAGCTATGGGATTTAAGCATTCCTTCTGCTGTCTCGATATATTAAGCAACTTTTATGGCTTAGAGTTAGAGACCTGGGGGGGAGAAGAGATAATTCTTCAGTCAGCAGAAATCAGGTTTAAAACAAGATATTAGAGGCTACACTTAGCTGTTAGTTTATACAGTTCTATTTTCTATCTAAAATGGTGGACAGGGTACAGAGTGGCTGACGCTAGGGGTTATTCCCAGGTAGCGCTCTTTCATTCCCCCTTTGGCGGAGAGTCACAAAGTGATCTCTCTTAGCCAACTTACTCTATATCATTAAAGATTTATAATCAGTAGGGGTTGCTTGGCTCATTGGATGGTAATTTGAAGTGTCCCCCAGGGGCCTAACTTCTGGTTTCAGGAATTTACGACAGATTGGCCACAGACACATGGCTAACTTGTAGGTTAGTGCACAGATAAGAAGAATTAGTATACCAATGAGGATCAGGGACCCTACCTGGAAATAGCATTTAGGATTGAGCCAAACCATGACCCAAATGCACCGAATCCTTTGAAAGGATTCCACCCTTCTTCTGCTATTTGACGGGCCTGGGTCTGCAGATGGGACACTTTCTCTTGGTGCTTGCGGATTACATCAAAATAATCAGGTACATCAACAGTAGCATTGCGGATATAAGTACAACACTCATAATGCATCGTCATTTCACACATTCCATTTAATACAGCCTGAATCTGTTCAATAGCTATTTTCTGATATAACTGTAATTTACGAATTTCTCGGAGCTCCGCATTCAACAGTTGGATGTCAGCACTAGTAATATTCACAATTTCATCCATTAGTACAACATATTGATTAAGTCTTCTCATCATTTCAATGCCCCATCCTGTGAAGGAAGGAAACCAAGACCAGGCCATATCACCTTTGGAAAACAGTTCTCGTTTAGCAAAATTTAAGGAATAACGTGGGTGTGGTGTCCCTAGGTCCGGGGTATCACCTTGGATCCGCTGAAGGGGGACTACCCAGGCCAGGTAACACCACGTCTTTATATCAGTATTTATCCACATGTGACATAAGTTTCCGCAACAAATATGTATGCCGCTACCGGCATCAGGTAAAAAGGCTTAGAGCCAAGGTGTGAGAAGATGATGGATAGTGATTTTTGGGTATAGGCAAGAGCATCTGGACTTTTATCATTAGTCTGTTTGTAATTATCAATTGTGTTTACCATTACTTGGAGACTATTTCCCAACGCCTCTGGATCAGATACATCTAGTGTTGCATTAAACAAGGATTCTTTACACATTGAACTAGGTGGGGCCTGATTTTTCTTTAGTTTAAAACACCATAGAGGGAGGTAAGCCCAATTAGTGATCTGAATAGTGTGGTTTGTTTTTGGCATAATTAGGCTCTTTGTCATTTTAAGCACGCTAGGTGCCACAACACTCTTGTTGACCGGGAAGCTGGACAAGTTAAGGGGTACAGCTAGGGTAGGAATGACTGATGACCCCTGGTTCAGTTTATTACACACCCAACAAGAATCATATCCTGATTTTCTGGCATACGCATATGTGAACTTAATAAGCAAGTTATCCTCTGGTCTGGTTAATTCCCGTTTCTGGCGGCCATACGCCGGTGGAACAGTCACATCATAGTCTGGTGTCAACACAATTGGGGTTGGCAGCAATCCCTTAGGAAATTGGATTGGGAAGAGTAACTCCGTAAAAATTGTCAAAACTGTCAAAAATAGAACAATAATCCCGATGCATATGAGGATCTTCTGATACTGTTCAAAAGGTCTTTTCATTCTCTCAAGGAAAGTATTAGGAAGCAGAGGCTCATGGGCCTCTTGTTGCACTTCTGGGGCTTCCATTTGTGGCAGTGTATCGAGTTTAACTGCCTTTCAACAAAAATTGACACAGAGACTTGGGTGTATGAAATTAAGCGGTCAATCAGACTTTTGATACACTTATTCGTCTCTGGTCTGTGCGGCTGCTCGGGTACGGTGGAAACGTAGCTTCAGCGGTTCAGATTCACTGGCTATCACTTTCCAAAGGGAATCCGCATCCACGGCAGCAAGCTTTAGTCGGGAATGATGTATCCACGGCACCACCTCAGCAACTTTCACTGCTGTGGGAGTGGATAACAAGACAACATAAGGACCTCTCCATTTTGCCCCTAGAGGGTCTACCCTCCACTCCTTAACCCATACTGAGTCCCCAGGACAGTATTTATGTAAAGGTGGGTATAGGAAATGTGGTATGTGTTCATTAACCCATGTGTACATACTCTGCATCGTCTGGCCTAACTTGATCATTTGCTGGCGTAAGTCAGTCTCCCCTAAGACTCGGGTATCCCCCTTAACCCAGCTATCAGTGGTGTAGGTCGACCGAACATCATTTCGTATGGGCTCAATTTAAGGAGTGAAGTAGGGCTGCTTCTCACGTGCAGGAGGACAATTGGCAACACGTCCAGCCACTTCAGAGAGGTTTCTTGGCAAATCTTGGCCATCAAAGTCTTTAAAGTTCTGTTCATTCGTTCTACTTTTCCAGAGCTTTGGGGTCGGTATGCAGTGTGCAGTTTCCAGGCGATGCCCAACAGGTGGGCAAGCTGGTGCAGGCAGTCTTTGATGAAGGCTGGGCCATTGTCTGACCCATTTCGAGTGGCAGTCCGTATCGTGGAATAATGTCTCTCAAGAGGCACCTTACTACCTCTGCAGTTTTTTCTGTTCGGGTTGGGTAGGCCTCAACCCATCCAGTAAGTGTGCACACTATTACAAGCAAGTACCTGTATCCTTTGCACAGTGGGAGTACAGTAAAGTCAATTTGTAGAGAGGACATTGGAGATAATCCGCTGGTTTGTACTCCTGGTGGTTGTACTGGACCTTGCCTTGGGTTATTCTTTGCACAAGTGACACACTGTTGGGCAACTGTTCGGCAGATGGAGGTGAGCCCAGGAACATAGAAGTACGGTTCTAGTTGTTGCTCCATGACTGTCTTTCCTCCATTAGTCTTGGCATGCAGTGCTCGAACAATTTCAGGTGCCAGGGTGGCGGGTAGGACAATTCTTTCATCCTGCAATTGGTACCAGCCTCCTTCTGTAAATATTCCTGACTCTTCAGAGAACCATTTCTTCTCTTTTTCTGAGTAGGCCGGAGTCCATTGACAAATTGGTGATGGTAGCATGTGGGTCAGCACAGGAAGAAGTGTCTTAAGTCTTATAGGCAATTCTGTGGGTTCCCATCTGAACTCATCTGTCGATGCATACTGTTGAGCCAGGAGTCTCAGCTCACTCATCTCTGTTTTATTCAATATGCTGGGTAGGAAGTAGTTCAGGGCACTGTCTCTCATTCTTGGCATTTGATTGTAGACCAGAATCTCTGTAAGGAAGAACATCACAAACGGAGCCTGGTAGTGTTCAGCACCCAATTCACCTAGACATTTCAGGATGCGGGTAATCCGCATATTGTTGTGGGTGTTAATGTTCAGGTTAGAGTAACGTAGTGAAAAATTGGTCTCTCGAGTTATTTCACCTGTTTCTTCACCTTCCTCCCCCATTAATTTTACGCCGAAGAAATTCAGCATCAGTTTATAGGCTCTCCGTAGCCTATGTTGGATTTCAGCGGTGTTCTTCATAATTTCAATTTCAGAAGTAGTCAGAGGCTTTGCATGTGCATTCTGGCCATGTTCACGCAGGGGAAAGAGCCATTGGATGTAATTGTGATTTTCTTCTAAAGTTGTGTAATTACCATGCCAGTGGTGAAGAATGTCTTCAATGAATTCACCATTGGGCTCAAACTTCCGTTCATTGAGGTAGAATTGAACATTAGGCATCTCTAGAGCAGCAGCAGGCGGACAGGGTAATTTTTCAGCTTGACCTGGATTTTGGTATCTAGCAAGGGATTCTTCATCTTGACCCAGTCCTCTCTGGGGAGCCGAAACTACAGTACGGCGTTCCGGATATCCATCCTGGAAGCTTGTCAAGTGAGGATCTTGCTCATGCTGAATACTTGTGTCATTGGAAGTAGTCCATTCACGTCCGTCTTCTCCTTCTTCCCAACACTTGATCTCTGCAGCAGTTGTAGAGAGTGATTCTTGGGCATCTGCGATCCTCAGACACCGCTGGGTCACACATGGCAGCATCCTACTGCTTGAAGGAAGACTGTTATGGGTAGATTGCAAAGCTGACATTTGTCTTGATGCATCTTTTGCTGCTTGATCTGCTTTACGGTTGCCTTTCGGTACTTCTTCTTTACCTTTCTGGTGTCCTCGACAGTGGATGACAGCAACTGCAGAAGGCTGCCATACAGCATCAAGAAGTTTTAAAATTTGGGGGGCATATTTGATGTCTTTGCCTGCTGAGGTCAATAGGCCACGTTCTTTGTAGAGGGCGCCATGTGCATGAATAGTCATAAATGCATACTTAGAATCTGTGTAAATATTCACTTTTTTCCTTTAGATAGTTCAAGGCCTCTGGTAAGAGCAATGATTTCAGCTAATTGAGCAGAGGTACCAAGAGGCAGGGGGGCGGCTTCCAGAGTGTCTTCAAGGGTGACTACAGCATAGCCAGCATATCTCTTCCCTTTTCAACTGAGCTGCTTCCATCAGTGAACAGTTGCAAGTCGTATTTGTCTAGGGGTATGTCTTTGAGGTCAGGTCTACTGCTGAATACTTCATCCATGACGTGGAGGCATACATGTTCTTGTTGGTCATCAGTGTCAGGAAGCAGGGTTGCAGGGTTCAGAGTTGAGATAAGTTGCAGGTGAACTCGTGGATTCTCGCACAGCATTGCTTGGTATTTTGTCATTCTGCTATTGCTGAACCAGTAATTGCCTTTGTAGTCAAGGAGGGTTTGAACAGCATGTGGTACCCGCACAAAGATTTCTTGGCCTAGTGTGAGTTTGTCAGCTTCAGTAACTAGGAGGGCGGTGGCCGCCACAGCTTTCAGGCACGCTGGGAGGCCGCAGGCAACAGGATCAAGTTGTTTGGAGAGATAGGCTACAGGTCTCTGCCAGGAGCCCAAGTATTGAACCAGGACTCCTGCAGCCGTTTGCTTGTGTTCATGAACATACAAATAAAATGGTTTGGTATGATCTGGAAGGCCTAAGGCAGGGGCCTCCATTAGCAAAGTCTTTAGATGAGTGAAGGCCTCAGTTTGTTCTTCACCCCAAATGAATGGGTCAGGCTCTGCTCCTTTTGTAGCTTGGTAGAGGGGCTTGGCAATCATAGCAAAGTTAGGGATCCACAAGCGACAGAAGCCTGCAGCTCCCAAGAATTCTCTTACTTGGCGACGAGTCTGTGGTTGAGAAATACGGCAGACTGCTTCCTTGCGTTCTGGACCCATTGCACGCTTGGTACCTGTAAGTTGAAAGCCTAAATATTTCACACTGCGTTGGCAGATTTGGGCCTTTCTTTTAGAAACTTTGTAGCCTGCCTCACATAAAATACGTAACAGTTCTTTTGTGGCATTGAAACAATCTTCTTCAGTTGGTGAGGCAAGCAGGAGATCATCAACATACTGCAATAGGGTAGCTTTGTCTGGCTGAGAGTGAAAGGCAGATAAGTCTTGGCTCAGCGCGCTCCCGAAGATAGTGGGCGAGTTTTTGAAACCTTGAGGGAGGCGTGTCCATGTCATTTGATGTTTTGAGCCAGTCTGAGCGTTTTCCCACTGAAAAGCAAACAATGGCTGACTTGCTGGAGCCAAGCGGATACAGAAAAATGCATCTTTTAAATCAAGGATAGTGTAGAATTCTGTGTTGCCGGGTATCAGAGCTAGGAGATTGTATGGATTTGGCACAACTGGGTGTAAAGTCACGGTGGCAGAATTAACTGCCCTTAAATCCTGTACAGGTCTGTATTCTTGAGTGCCCTCCTTTTGCACAGGGAGGAGCGGCGTATTCCACGGGGAGACACAGAACTTTAGGATTCGTGCTCTAGGAGGCGCTCAAGATGTGTTTGGATATTTTGCTTGGCTTTCTGTGGGATGTGGTACTGGCGCAGCGCCACGGGCTGCGCGCCAAGTTTCAAATCAACATAGACCGGCGGGATGTTGATAGCCAAACCGGGGGGTTTTCCTCAGCCCAAACAGCTGATGAGCCCATACGAAGCGCTGCTGGATCAGGATTCTGACATATATGTGTCGGTATTGTTCGCCACTCTTCTTCCCTAGGAATTACTAAAGCAATTATACTAGGTGTGGCTGGGTGAAGTGTGGTGGAGCTCTGTTCTTGTGACCCCCTCCCTCTGGCAATGTGAGCACGGAGTGTCCCTCCTGGCAGGAAGGTGATCTGTGCTCGCATTTTACTCAGCAAGTCTCTTCCCAGCAATTGGACTGGGCAGTCAGGCATATAAAGGAACTGATGAGTAACTTCGTGTTCCCCCAGAGAGCAAATGCGTGCATCTAAAATGGGCAGATGGCTTCAATTCCAGTCGCACCAATGATTGTAGCCACCTCTCCGGACAACGGGGCAACGGGCTGAGTGATTACTGAGTGTTCTGCCCCGTGTCAACCATAAAATTACTGGGTTCCCCTCCCACTAGCAGAGAAATCATCGGTTCTGCACTACCTAATGGGATGGGGCCAGCCTCATGTCAGTACTGTGCGGGTTCTGGGAATGCGGCGCCTGCCAGTCCAATGAAGTCGCCCTCTGCTCTATCCGTCCGCTGATACCGTCCGTCAGTAACCTGTCCGTTTGCACCTGCCTGACGTTTCGGGCAATCCCTCCACCAATGTCCGTCCAATTTACAAAATCCGCATTGGTTGCGGCCTAAGGGCTGATATCCTGGCTTAGATTCTCCATTCCCTCTACCTCTACCTCGTCTCCTACCTCTCTCACTGCCTCTGTCTCCCTGCCACCCTTCTTTCCCACTACCTCTAGCCAGCGCAACAGCTAGGAAACTCGCGCTTTCTTTCATTTTTCTAGTCTCATTACGCTTTTCACTGAGATCTCTGTTCTGGAAGACTTTATTAGCAATTTCAAGCAACTGAGACAGATTCATTCCGATAAAGCCTTCCTGACGCTGCAGCTTGCTTCTGATATCTCGCTGGGATTGACTCACAAAGGAGGAATTAACCATTCGCTGGTTCTCAATGGCCTCTGGATCAATTGGACTGTATATACGATACGCTTCCATCAATCTTTCAAGAAATGCAGATGGAGTCTCATTAACTCCTTGCAGCACTTCCGCTACTTTCCCTATATTAACGGGCTTTCTAGCTCCCTCCTTCACGCCTGTCAGGATAGCAGACCTATACTGCCTAAGGCTGGCTATGCCTTCAGCATCATAGTCCCACTGCGGGTCGGAGCTTGGATAAGCTGCCGTAGCCCATACTTCCGGATCAACCTGTGGTAGCCTGCCACCTTCCTGCACTAAATATTTGCGGGCAAGTGTGTTAATTCTGCTACGCTCTTCTGTGCTAAACAGGGTTAGTAGGAGCTGTTGGCAATCCACCCAAGTTGGATTGTGTGTGGCCATGATGGATTCCATTAGGCTAGTCATGGCCGCCGGCTTCTCAGAATAGGGTGGGGTATGTGTGCGCCAATTAAATAAATCAGTGGTGGTGAAGGGGATGTATGTAAGCACATTAGGACCTACTTGACATTAACTATGGGACCATGATCTCCTCGAGTAGTAGGTTTTTCAACTCTGGGGAGTGGGGTGGTTAGGCGGGGGCTCCCTCCTTGTACTGGTCCTGGTGACGTTGCTTGCCACACAGCAGTATATATTTTAATATCATCAGGCTCTTGGGTGTCATGCACTCCCCCTTCCTCTGGAGCAGGCTTCCGCATGTCTCTCTCTAGGGGGCGCCAGACCCATGGGAAAAGATTTAGCAACATCCATGGGTCCTGGCAGGTGGGAGTGCTGAGGTGAGAACGAGATGAGGCCATGAAGGAGAAAGGAGGGGCCAATCAACCTCACACAGAACTCGCAGCCTGCTCTTATGCAGCTTCCTCCCATATTGATGAACTGCAAAGAGAGTCTCGAAGTTCTGCAAAAAATCCCCAAGCGGTGTTTCACCTTTCACAATTTTGTTTCCCTTATTGGATTTGGTGTTTCCCATTTCCGCAACTTGGTGACCAGCACCAAGTAATACACAAAAGCACAATCTGATATTTCACTCAACAATTCTTTTGCGTCCCTAATTCGGTGGCCAAGTCGTGGTCACCCAGCTTGGAATCTCACCTACTATAGGGCCACTCTCGTATTTGCTTTACCCCGAAGGGTGTAGGCGCACGTTCACTCACAGTTTCAGTCACCACTCAATATCAGATACAGATAATACAGTTCAGTACACAATCCTAGCAATACAGAATATCTAACAGCTAAGCATCCTTTCTTATAGCCAACAGATGTAATTTTACACAATACACTATAGCTTTAGAAGAGGTAGCTACTCTCTTCTGCCGTGGGGTACTGTTTTTTTTTTTTTTAGGGGTGCACAATTTACCCCCTTTTCAGACCCGGGCCACAGCTATTGGAGCACTTCAGTCTCCTGGAACACTGCAGGTTCCTCACATTGAAGCGCTACAGGCTTCCTATCTCTCTAGAGGGCGCCTTCCCCTTTATCTGGCATACCAGAATACAGACACGGAGATTCAACCGCACATTCACTGTTGGCTAATTATTTACACAATCACTCATTATGCTGTCAAATACTGAATAATAAAATATATTACCTTGGTCATAGCGCAACGGTTTTCCTCCAGGCCTCGTGCTTCCGTGGGGTCACGGTCGGGGGCGCTACTACGCAACACGTTGAGATCCACAGAGTGCAGGAAGACCTGCAAGGGCGCCGGCAGACAATCAACTTTTGATCGGCAGCACGCCCCGACGGAGCCCACGGAGTTGCAGAACACTGCCGTTCTCCTGCTCTCACCGAGCCAGGCCTGCCAATCCCAGACAAGCCCCCAGAAATGAAGCAGCCTCCTGGGTGTAATTCGGGTTAGGCGATTGTGACTCGGTGGTAGACATAGGAGACGGAGGCCTTCTTAAGCAGGAAAAGCATTTATTCAGTACCGAGCCTTGAGTCAGGTCTAGCCCAAAAAGACTCAAGTTCCCAGCCAACAGAGAGACAAAGAATTTATACATAGTGAGTAAAAATGCACACCTTATTCCCCTCCCCAAGTTACGTTACCCTCCCACTTCCCATATCAACCTTCATTATACATATTGGACTTTATTCATCATTTTGCAAGTCAGCAAGGTTCATCTCAAAGCACGACCCTTGAGCCCACCGCAGACAATCTAAATTCTCTGTCTAGTCAATAAGGTTGTAAAAAGGAATCATTCTTCAAAACAAATATGGCAAGCTATGGGATTTACGCATTCCTTCTGCTGTCTCGATATATTAAGCAACTTTTATGGCTTAGAGTTAGAGACCTGGGGGGAGAAGAGATAATTCTTCAGTCAGCAGAAATCAGGTTTAAAACAAGATATTAGAGGCTACACTTAGCTGTTAGTTTATACAGTTCTATTTTCTATCAAAAATGGTGGACAGGGTACAGAGAGGCTGAAGCTAGGGGTTATTCCCAGGTAGCGCTCTTTCAGGCTGACATCTTGGATGTCAGCCCAGCACTCGGGACCCCGGCGGAGCAATTAGATGTCACCGCGGCATCGCAATGACATCTAATTCAGGCGCCCCCCCCCCGCAGGTGCGGAGGAGGCACCTGAAAGGGAGGGGGAGGTCTTTCGGTCCTCCTCCCGATCGCCGGAGGGCAGAGGGTTAATCCAGGCACTGTTTGGAAAGGCACAGCCTGCCCTTCCAAACGGTGGCTGTGGTTAACCCCTGGGGAGCCGGATCACGAATCGGCGCTGAAAAGCGCCAGATCACGATCCTCTCCCAGAGCTGGCCGACATCCAAGATGTCGGCCAAGCCTCCGGGAACTCCCCCTGAGGACTGGCGTCATCGTGCATAGCACGATGACGCCAGTCCTGGAGTTAACCCCTAGCTGCCACCAATGGTGGAGATAGGGTGTTCATTGGGACCCCCTATCTCCCAACCTGTGGCAGCTAGGGGTTAATGTCTGATATTGTTGGATCGGCAAGAGCATGGCCTTTCCAACGATACCAAGCATGACCATGAAAAAAGTTTTTTAAAAAAATATATATTTAAAAAATAATCTAAAAAAAATAAACAAGTTTTTTTTTGTTTTGTTAATGCAGCAATATTGTTCCCATTTCAATTATAATGTGAACAATAATGCTGCACTAACGATTTTTGTATGCGGTGCGTTTGTTAAAAATAGCGACATTTCCCCCCAAAAAAATGTAACGAGTCCCCATTTCTAATTTTGAATGCTATGCTATATGTACACAGCATACATTGAACCGGGCTGAGCGACAAACATTTTTCCGGTGGCAGTGGTCATTACTTCCCTGAGCCCGACCCTCAGTGGTGTATTTTGGCGTAGGCCAACCAGGCCTAGGGCGGCACTTTCCAGGGGGCGGCGGCCCGCACTGGTGGCCCCACTTCTAGAATTTTTTTTATTTTTTTTTTACTTTTGCAAAGTATTTTGCCAGGAAGGATACATTGAGATTTCACTAATTTTCAAGTATGTCCTGGGTAGGCAAGGCCTAGGCTTTCACTTTCCAGGGGGCACCATTCACCATTCACCGCAGGGTCCCCAAAGTGCATGGAGTCGGCCGCTGAATGCTGCCACCGCAAACCCGTGGCCTGCTGTTTTCAAAAGAACTACTGAACGAAAATGTCTGGCATTTACATATAAGATCCTATGATAATAAAAAGGTCTGTTACAGAAAAAAAAAACGCTATTAGAAAAAGGGGGGGAAATTTTGCTGAAAAATTACTAAAAGATACTAAAAAAAATCAATAAAGACTTTTTACTGCAGATTAAAATAATAAATGGTTTATTAGATATTGCATAAAAACGGGATAATTTTTAACATTGAAACCTATGGGGTTCGCCTGAATAAACCTGCTGATTGAAACCACCGAACATCAGGGCATTTCACTGCCATTTCTCTGCTGTTTGGTGTTCTCTGAATAGATTAACCATTACTTCTCTATGGGGATTTGCAATGCCTTCAAACAGCACCGTACTTGCTGGCAGTTCGCCAAACTTGTGTGTGAGCATATCACAGAGCAGTGGTGTACTTAGGGGAGTGGCGGAGGGCGGGCCGCCCCAGGTACCAGTGACTATTTGGATGTCATTAGGGGGTACTAGGAGGTGCCACTGTCACTGTGTGTCAGCTTTGAGCTGTGTTCTCAAACAACGAGCAGCGGAGCAGTGCGTTTGCATACGTAATAAAATCGAATAGAATAAAAATCCCCCTCTCCTCCCTCCATAGCTCCTCCCCTGCCCCGCGGCAGCTCTAGGAGAGGGGAGGGGGATGTGATTTGTGTGCAGAGAGAGAAGATGACAGTAAATGGCAGGTAAAGGGGGGAATCAGCAGAATATGAAGCCCTGTCTGCTTACTGCTGTTTAAAGTGGACCTTTCCTTAACCAGCACTGCAGTGATAGAAATTTGTCATTGAGCTGCCTGGCTCCTGGTGAGGCTGCGTGCGTGCAGGTCATGCGGTCCGGCCAGTCAGGTGGTACTGAGTCTCAGTACCACCTGACTGGCTGAACCACGTGACACGCATGCAGCTGCCCGCCCTTTCGTTAACACGGACTCTCACTCTATTCTGGACTGAACACCCACCGGGAAGGGAATCAAAGCCACGGTGCACCCTCTGGCAGTGGCACCCCACTGCTGATAAGATGGCTCCACGCACAGGCACAGCCGCAATCCTATCGTGGCCTGGAGGGACCTCCTGCTGAGTCCGTACACAGTCCCTGCTGACTCTGCACACAGCCCTACCGCGGACAGAAGCCGGTAAATATAGAATAAATAATTGCTGTGTGCTCATATTCACTCGGTTTGCTGGGAGTCTTATTGCAGTGGATTATGATGCACTCATACACACCGCACAGTGCATTGCTGGGAGTTTTATTGCTGTGGATTCTGATACGCTGACACACACCACACATTGCATTGCTGTGAGTTTTATTGCTGTGAATTCTGATACGCTGACACACACACACCACACATTGCATTGCTGGGAGTTTTATTGCTGTGGATTCTGATACACTCATACACACTGCACATTGCATTGCTGGAAGTTTTATTGCTGTGGATTCTGTGATACACACTGCATATTACTGTGAGTTTTATTGCCCTGGAGCTCTGGGATACGCTCATACACACTGCACATTACTGTGAGTTTTATTGCTGTGCAGTTCTGATATGCTCATACACAGTGCCCATTTCTGTGGGTTTTATTGCTGTGCAGCTCTGTGATACACTCATATGCAGTGCACGTTTCTGTGGATTTTATTGTTCAACCAATTAGAGCTGCTGTGATCCAGTATACTTGACATGCGTGCTGTTCTTTGTAAAAATGCCTGAATTTAAACATTTCATAATTTTATTTATCTCAATAGATACATTTGAAATGGTATACAAAATATACAAGTAGGCACTTGGTATCCACTTTTAATATAAAGAGAGGAAAAGGCGGAGCTCTAAGAGGAAAAGGTGGAGCTTAAAGAGGAAGTGTGGGGATTAACCAGGAAGAGGTGTGCCATTGACAGGAAGGGGTGCCTCAAATTTAAATTAGGGGGTGCACGAATTTAGTCAGGCCTAGGGCAACACAAAACCTAAATACACCACTGCCGACCCTAGCTCACTGCACGATTTGTATGTCATTACGTCCCTTGCATATTATACGAAGAATGATAGTCTCCAGTCTAACTAGCGCTCAGTTTGCGTCTGTTTTTCTGTTTGCCTCCCTTAGTCTCCCCTAGTTAGGTGCTACTCCGGAAATAGAATCTGATTCTATACCTGATCTCAACGGGGGTGGCCTTTGTTTTTCATCCACCCCCCTCTTTTTTTTGTGTTGCGCATTAGTATGATGTCATTCCTGTTCCCCCCTCCTCATAGTTCTTTATCATTTCCCTTACCCCCTCACTCCCCTGTCTCCTCATGCATTCTTCTCTTTGGGGCACTTTTGGACTTTCTCGAGGCATCCCCTCGAGTGTCCTGGCCTTGTGACTAATTTCCTCCTTGGCCTTCCACGACCCCTTAGGTCAATGGGTTTGTGCCTGGACTGTCACATTTTTGGCCTTTGTCGCGTTGTTCCCTTACCATTACTTCCCTTTTTTCCTCTTTCTCTCCTTCCTTTCACCTTCCCTGTTGACATCCCTCTCCCCTGGCACATGCTGAGTCTATCCTTTCCCGAAGAGACACCCCAGTTAGGGATGCCCCCCTGATTTTTATTTTATGTAGAATGACTTGCTGTCCATGTTTTGGTGGAATTTATGCCAAAATTCCCGAGCTGGGCCCCCTTTTTCTTTTCTTTTTTTTACCGCTTTAAAACGATAGTTGTTACTGTTCTCTTTACATTTATGTTGTCCTAGCCGATGAGAAATGTAATATTTTGCTTTGTTATATGTTCTATGCATGATGTATTGTTGTCTAGTTCTCAAAATAAAAAAATTGAATTTAAAAAGAAAACAAAAACATGTTAAAAGGAACAGCAGCAAAAATTACCTAACTGGTGTTGTAACCGGCAATCTGTTAATTCATCGGAAAAAGGTCGACGTGGTGCGGACAATGACAGGCCAGACTTGAGTCATTTGGCAGGAAAGGCGTTCTTTATTAAGGTACCTGACTTGAGTCTGGTAGCTCCAGGAACTCAAGCAAAGTTTCAGAACAGAGATACAATTCTTATATATTGATTTGCAATAAAGCACATCGCCGTACATCCCCAGACCAATTGCCCCCTCCCTCCAGATCGAAGACAAAGAACATTCCTCAATTTGACTCTTAGCTTTTTGACACGTGTGATTTAGGAGGGTGGCAAAGATGGGCCTGGTGCTATTCCCACAGGAATGATAGCACCCCTTACAGATAAGGGCCCAGCTGCAAAAACTGTCCTCTTTGTTCCTGCCTGGCCTCGTCTCAAGGCCTTCTTGACCTGGCTCATTAAATCAGGTCTTCTTGGCAACCATGTTTAAACTAGTTGAATTTCTACAGTTTTAATTTGCTACACCAGATATCTTCTGGAATGGAAACTATCCTTGTGTCAGTTAGTATTCTCTTTTATTAAAATCAGACAAGATGGCTGCCAGGGTACATGATGGTGGCCATCTCTAGCTATCCCCCTTACATTCCCCCTTTGGCTAAGAGGTAGGTTTTCCCACTTACCTCTCCTAGCCAACCAAAATCAGTATTTACAACACTAAGGCCTTGTAATCTGGGGGCGTCTCTTTCATAGGAAAGAACTCAGGAATGACCACAGGTAAGTTCTCCTTAGCTGGGGTCAGTACTTTCTTACACGGGCCACAGGCACAGGCTCAACCTGTAACACAGTATTCCTATCACTAGGATCACTATGCCCATCATTATTACGGATCCAACTCGGGAAATAGAACTGAGAAGGGATCCAAACCAGGCCCCAAAAAGACCCAAACCCTCGAAAGGATTCCAGCCATCAGCGGCTATTTGACGGGCCTGGTACTGTAATTGTGACACATTCTCTTGATGGTCTTGGATGACCTGAAGATAATCTGGGACTTCTTCAGTAGAATTTCGGATAAAATATGCTGATCTGCTTGCACTAGGCAGACAAATCACAGGACATGAATGACAAGAAATTTTTTTAAAATATTGAACTTTATTCAGGCACACAGCCAAGTGCTAAAAACTGGATTCAGTATGATCATGTTGGACAGACATACAAACAAAAATAGTTTAAAAAGTGTTCAATTAAATTGGTCAGCTTTATGCACATGAAGTATCTAGAGTGCGATATTCACACCTGAATCAGCTGATACTGATATATAAATGTAGGGCTCAGTGGAAATAAAGTGCCAAGGAACACATAAATGAAAGGATCAAGGACCCTCAAATGTTAGTCAGTATAAGTGTATATATTGACTATATCATGATCTCATATTTTAAGGCACATATATATATCTCAACCACAACCTCCTATGTTGCAATTATAGCAGCAATATGCAAACCAATGGGCTCTTAATCTGAGGACATACCGTCCATATAATAATTAGCCACAGTTGTACACATAATAGAATTGTCAAAAAATTGCTGGATAAAGGAGATTTGGGGGTAAGGGTAAATTGCCCACACAGAGAGCGCACCCGACACGCGTTTCGCCTTACACAGGCTCGTCAGGAGTGCTGGGAATATGTTTGCAGAGAGCGTGTATATTTAAGCCAACTCTCAAAAAGGATGGTCCCATAATTAACCATTCAGAATGATTGTTAGGTAGTTGATTGGCATAAGCCTCATCCAATCCAGAGGCAGCATTAGTCGGTGGTCATGGTTACCGTTGTGGAGAGCGTGAAAGGCAATAATAAGGCAGTAAATTGATTGACATTTATTCCCAAGAATGGGATAGAGATGTCATCCTGGAATCGCCGAGCCCGGCGTTTTTGTAAACATGTAGGCTAGAGATCTAAGGTGCTTAAAGGTGGCCCTATACGCTTTGAAATTGTGATATATAGATGCAAGATTGGTATAGAAATGGTATCAAGGCTGCATGTTGGTGGCAAGACGGCACCTTCCAGTAGCAATAATAGCTCACACAAAGAGCGGAGCGGCGGGCTGGGTAATAGCTTGCACATCATCTGCCACTCGTGCCTACATAATGAAATAGATAGACCTATTATACCGTACATGATACAGATTAGGCATTCCTAGTGTGCTTGTAGGTGCCTCTATAGATCATTAACATAGAATTAAGCATGAAAGCAGATGTCACAATTGCACAGGACTACATATGATGAAAAAGCTTTTCTCTTTGTTTCAGGTTTTAGTACCTTTGTGTATTGTGTGAACATTCACATCATTTCTTAAAGTTCAATCTTGTATCTTTAAGGTGTGGTGCTACCACTAACGCTATAGTGGATTTGTTGGATTACATGTGATGGAACATTGTCCAGTAATACAAGAGTTTGAAGAAAATCCTTGATGTAAAATGGTGACATCACAGGTTAAACTATAATAATCCTGTAGACAATAGCTAGGATGCTAGTGGATTGTTTAGCATAAAAAGAAGAGTGTTATAACATAAGAAAATCTTCTATTTGAAAATGAATCACAATTATTGAATATGCTAATACTGCACAAGGAACATATATGTTATACATGTATGCGCATACAGATCTGAATAGAGGTATATATAGAGAGGTAACCATAAAAAATATTGCATATATGTGAATGGATAATCATGCATGACGGCCACTGGCCACTGGATGGATTGATCAATTTACTATTGTGCATACAATAAAAAATAAATAATATTGTACACAACGATGAATTATGAAAAATAAATCTTAATCAAATCAAAACTGACTGGTTATTTTTTTTTAAAAAAGGGGGGGGAAAGAGAAAGATATTGATGGTACATTGTCTCTGTGACGGAACGTGATGTTATCGTCCGCCTGCGGGTGTGCTCTAATCTGCAGGTGTGTTCCCCCTTCGTTTTGATTCTTCCCCCGGCCCGACTACCAAGGTTGTGGCACTCGGCGTCTCGAGCGGCCGGGTATGTCTTTGTGATCTGGATGACCTACGCAGTCAAGGGGACCTTGATGTGTACCTAGCCCGACTACTGAGAAGTGTCACTCAGCGTCTCGAGCAGCTGGCCACGGATCTGTACGCAGACCTTTACGGTCGTAGATCGGAACGGCTTGATCCTGCGAAGATTCGGATCTTCCACTAGCGAGTTAGTTGACGATCGATCGTCTGGGTATTCGTATCGCCCAGCGGTCGAAGAAATATCCGCGGCACGGCACCAACCTGTTCGGATCTCCCCCTCACTAGAGACAGCTTAATTCGTTCGACAGCAGGAGTCGGATCGTGCGGCGGTCGAAGCGCCCACACGTTACAAGGTACGAATTCTCGGATCTCCCGGTAGTTAGCTGGACACGTTCAGTCGGCTAGGAGTATTCGGATCGCGCAGCAGCGGCGCACGATAGAGTTGTATTTCGTCCGGGGTGCTGAACCACGAGGGATGTCAGGCACGCTTGGCAAACAGAGACACGAGACGCAGCTGCATGAACTCAAACCAAAGACACCTTTATTCAGAACAACATCTGTATTTATACTTTCAACCTGAGCTCCACATGGAAAACCCCCGGCCGCCCCCACAGGTATCATTGGCTTAAAGTGCATCGGGGCGTTGCCGATTCGGGACCAGCTGGTCTGATTCAAAAATAAGGCGGCAAAAAAAAGGCGGCAAATTTGAAACGGCATTCATTACACAACAACACTTTTGTTTACAGGTCATTCTTCGGTCAGCTAGAAGGCAGGGACGTTGGTGCAACAGCAAAACACATGTTCATTAAATAACAGTGTCCTGAAAACCCATCTCTGGCTGAGGGTGCTGAGCCATTCCTTCACAGTCTCCTAAACTGTAGGAACATGATGTCAATCATATTTAACATTTGTAAATAAAATAGCATAAATTTGTATATTAGAAAAAATATTGAATGGGAACCAAACTTATAACGAAAGCCAGGGATCAAATATATTGAACCGATTGTATAGATATTACACATATAAAGTGTCAAAAGGATTCATTACCATCTTGAAGGAAGAAAGACTAGCAAACA
This sequence comes from Leptobrachium leishanense, assembly GCA_009667805.1. Lineage (NCBI taxonomy): Eukaryota > Metazoa > Chordata > Amphibia > Anura > Megophryidae > Leptobrachium > Leptobrachium leishanense. The sequence goes on along the minus strand of CM019070.1, from coordinate 101,821,107 downwards.
TGGACTAAATAAAATGTACATGACCAACTCAAATAAATGGGGTGTGACGGAACCGTTCCCTTCCGTCTGTCCTGGCTCTCCAGACACCCCTTCGTTGCGGTCAGCCCGGCTACTGGGAGCGCTGTCCTCAGCGCCTCGAGCAGCTTGACCTGCCTGCTTCTGTTCCTCTGCCCTGGAGCCGTTAGGAATCTCCAGAAGGCCGCTCTCTGCCGTCTGAGGGTGATAGTGTAGTGTAGCGTCGCTGAATGAAACACCAGACGCGGCTGTATGTTCCAACACAGGATCTTTAATCAACTAAAGCAGAACATACACGGTCCTTTTATATGGTACAGTCCCATTGTTCTCTCCCCTGCCCGCCCCCAGACCCCTGGAGTGAATTCTGCACAGTGGCTAGCCATAGCCCAGGTTCTGATTGGTTGGTTCCAAGACCATTGAGAGGACCTGAAAGAAGCCTGCAGTCTTCACTTGGGTCCACTGGTTGTATGCAGATGCAGTCCCGACCTCACAGTGACCACATACAGTGATCCACACAACCCACTGCAAAGGGAATCAGACAGTGGGTGGCCGAGACAATGTGACTCCCAGCCCTTCAGAACGGGCAAACAGATAACAGATAAACAAAGAGAAAGCACCTTTGCACAATCCACAAACTACACAAACCTATTGTACATTCTATACGAAGGAAAGAATTTGACTCTAGTGGCGGGTCGTGTTTTTAAAAACCACATTTAACTAAAGAAATATAAGTATTTAAAGCTAAAAATGAACAATTGACAATACATTTAAAACCACACAATATAACTGAGCATAAGGTCTTCCCCAAAGCAGCGGTCTATGTCTTTTGGGGTTTTCGCCATGGAAATAAAAGTCTTGGGGTTTGACGCGGGGAGCGCTACGTCAGTTCCATGACATGGGGTATAGTTAAATTCCTCATTGAGGCCATGAGGGTACAATGTTTGAGGGTATAAATCCAAAATGATTCTCGGCGGCACAGGCGTTTATCAAAATTCCCCTTTCTAGACCAAGGCGGATTTGTTCAATGGCTTGAAAGGTAAGGCATGATGGATTCGAATCATCTTTTGTTTTTACCTGTTTGATGTTTCTAATAAATTGTGTACAGAGTTGATATGTTGTAAGGTTCTACGTCAAAACTCTTGGATCGTTTTACCAACATATTGTTGGCCACATTGGCAGGTAATCACATACACTAGTATTTTACTTGAGCAATTCATGAAGTCTCTGATCTTATACTTTCTCCCGGTTACATTACTCTGAAAGGTATTGGATTTTCTTACAAAGCTGCATGCTTTGCAATGCGAACACTTATACGTGCCCTTTGGTTGTTGAAGCCAGGAATGTGATGTTTTTTCCATCTGTAGAAAGCTATGTGTCAGTTGATCACGCAGATTTTTTGCTCGTCTGGCAGTGAACATAGGTTTAGCAGAAAGAATCATATTTAGTGGTTTCTCCATCCGGAGAATAGGCCAAAACTTTTCACAGATGGATTTCACCTGGTACCAGCCATTATCATTAGGGATGAGCTGTTCAGTTCGATCAGTTCGGAGTTCGATTCAAACTTTGGCCTGTCGCAAGTTCGTGAACTTCGAACTTTTTGGAGTGTTCGGTTCGAGTTCGAAAAAAAATAAAATTGAAAAAAGTATAAAAAATGCTTACAAAATACAAAAAAATCTAGAAATAAAGAGACTCTTTACTGCAGAATATTATAAGCAACGGTTTATTAGATATTGAATTTAAAAATAATGTCTACGTGCAAAGATTCTCACCTCTAAATGACCTGTGTTCTCAAACGGCGTAAACAGGTGTTAATTAGTTTTTGGAAATAACATGTGCTTTTAATTAGTCTGGTCTGATGAATTTGATACATTGTCTGTAGACTGAGGGTGTGGTGTCTCCTGATCTGAACATGTATCAAACAACACCTGTGCTTCTGAGAAATGTTCATTTCTCTACTAAATCTTCCTCTGATATGCTGTTTAACCCCTTAACCCTGCATTTCACTGCTGTGTGCTCAGCTAATTTTTACCGCTTTCGCTCATCATGTTTAAACGCGATTTGAAGCCACATTTTATTAAATGACCCAGACATATTAGATATCGTTCTTTCCGGCAGACTCCGCAGATTCATAATATATCATTTTTATATGTATACGTCATGTCCTACCTTTATATTATGACAAAAAATGCAATAAAAATTGAATTTTTAATCATCTGCAGTGTGTAAAGTGGTTTTTTTTCACATTTTAGCACATGAGCGTTTGCGATTATGTTTTCTATGGGGTGCGCTTGTACAAAAATTAGAAATGGGGACTTGTTACATTTTGTGGGGGGAATTACGTGATTTATAGCAAACGCACCCCATAGAAAAAAATCATTAGTGCAGCATCATTGTTCACATTATAATTGAAATGTGAACAATATTGCTGCATTAATAAAAATAACACACAAAAAAAATACATGTTTATTTTTGTTTACTTTATACCTGGTCATGTTGGGTATCATTCGAAAGGCCATGCTCAGGCCTTTCGATTGACACCCTCCATGACCCCCTAGCTGCGGTTCTGGAAATATTGGGGTTCAAATGAACCCCCTATCTCCACCAGGGGATTCTAGGCAGCTAGGGGTTCCCCGGCTATCTGACGTCATCACGCTATGCGTGAGGACGTCAGGCAGTGAGGGGGGAGCCGGGGGTGGAGCCCCCATCCAAGATGGCGGCCCCCACCGGAGCTAGGCTGCACTTTGGCGCCGCAAGGTATCTCTATACACAGCCCCATCAGCATCTCTATACACAGCCTCACAGCATCTCTATACGCAACCTCACAGCATCTCTATACACAACCTCACAGCATCTCTATACACAGCCCCATCAGCATCTCTATACACAGCATCTCTATACACAACAGTTTCTGAGATTTGTAATCTGTGGCTTCTCACTGCCACCCATCAGGGAGTCACACTGATTTATAGGAGGTTTCTGAGATTTGTAATCTGTGGCCTCTCACTGCCACCCATCAGGGGGTCCCACATACTTCTAGCAGATTTATGTGAATTGTAATTTGTGTATTCTCACTGCCACCCATCAGAAGGTCCCACATATTTCTCGCAGTTTTATGCGAATTGTAATCTGTGTCTTCTCACTGTCACCCATCAGGGGGTCACACTAATTTATAGGAGGTTTCTGAGACTTGTAATCTGTGGCTTCTCACTGCCACCCATCAGGGGGTCTCACTAATTTAAAGGGGGTTTCTGAGATTTCTAATCTGTGGCTTCTCACTGCCACACTCAGGGGGTCCCACATACTTCTAGCAAGATTTATGCGAATTGTAATTTGTGTCTCTCACTGCCACCCATCAGGGGGTCTCACTGATTTATAGGAGGTTTCTGAGATTTGTAATCTGTGGCTTCTCACTGCCAGCTATCAGAGGGTCACACTGATTTATAGGAGGTTTCTGAGATTTGTAATCTGTGGCTTCTCACTGCCACCCATCAGGGGGTCTCACTGATTTGTAGGATTTTTCTGAGACTTGTAATCTGTGGCTTCTCACTGCCACCCATCAGGGGGTCACACTGATTTATAGGAGGTTTCTGAGACTTGTAATCTGGGGCTTCTCACTGCCACCCATCAGGGGGTCACACTGATTTATAGGAGGTTTCTGAGACTTGTAATCTGTGGCTTCTCACTGCCAGCTATCAGGGGTCACACTGATTTATAGGAGGTTTCTGAGATCTGTAATCTGAGGCTTCTCACTGCCACCCATTGTCACGTTCAGCCACTATGGCAGTACCTGGCATACGCCAAGTAGGGCCCAGGAAAGAGGAAAAGCTGCTACATGCAGAGATGCGTGACACAACAATCAGGATAAGGAAATAAACCACAGTAGACACTGGGGACCTCTGCACGGCTAATACTGAAGGAGCCCTATACTGATAGATCGGTCCTTAGAGTGGCCGAATCTGCACTAATGGAAAAAGGTTACCTTGTAGCCGTGCAGAGTCCTGGGAAAAACACAGACACCTAAAGGAGATATACTCAATAACTTGCAGGGAAGGACTTCAATAAACTAAAGCCGGGGTTTACAAGGATACACAACATATAATACGATAAGCACAGAACCGCTAGGGATGTCCAGAAGAGTGGTCAGTAAATAAACCAGGGGACAAAACCAAAACGTATACCTTGAGCCAAAGCGGGGATATAGCACCAGAGAAAATCCGTCAGCCAGGCCAGAGGGTCAATACCAGGAAGTCAATCAGAAACCTAGAACTCAGACAAGGGGGAAACACTGAGAAAGAACTAGGATAGAATAACAGGGAGCTCTCAGGAACAAATCTGTAGCTGAAGTGAACCAGGATGCAAGAGCATGGTGATATGGGCCCATGGCTTTAAATAGGGGAGTAATCAGCCCAAATCACCAGCAGAAGCTCAACGAGCAATAAACTTAACCCCTGAGCTGCATGTCAGGGAAAGCAGCACAGGGAAACACAGACATAAGGAATACAGAGGGCAGGGAGACAGGGTTGGAATGTGGGAACGTGACACCCATCAGGGGGTCTCACTGATTTATAGGAGGTTTCTGAGATTTGTAATCTGTGGCTTCTCACTGCCACCCATCAGGGGGTCCCACATACTTCTAGTAGATTTATGCGAATTTTATTTTGTGTCATCTCACTGACACCCATCAGGGGGTCTCACTGATTTATAGGAGGTTTCTGAGACTTGTAATTTGTGGCTTCTCACTGCCACCCATCAGGGGGTCACACTGAATTATAGGAGGTTTCTGAGATTTGTAATCTGTGGCCTCTCACTGCAGCCATCAGGGGGTCCCACTGAATTATAGGAGGTTTCTGAGATTTGTAATCTGTGGCGTCTCACTGCCACCCATCAAGGGGTCTCACTGATTTATAGGAGGTTTCTGAGACTTGTAATCTGTGGCTTCTCACTGCCACCCATCAGGGGGTCTCACTAATTTAAAGGGGGTTTCTGAGACTTCTAATCTGTGGCTTCTCACTGCCACACATCAGGGGGTCCCACATACTTCTAGCAGATTTATGCGAATTGTAATTTGTGTCTTCTCACTGCCACCCATCAGGGGTCTCACTGATTTATAGGAGGTTTCTGAGATTTGTAATCTGTGGCTTCTCACTGCCAGCTATCAGAGGGTCACACTGATTTATAGGAGGTTTCTGAGATTTGTAATCTGTGGCTTCTCACTGCCACCCATCAGGGGGTCTCACTGATTTGTAGGATTTTTCTGAGACTTGTAATCTGTGGCTTCTCACTGCCACCCATCAGGGGGTCACACTGATTTATAGGAGGTTTCTGAGACTTGTAATCTGGGGCTTCTCACTGCCACCCATCAGGGGGTCACACTGATTTATAGGAGGTTTCTGAGACTTGTAAACTGTGGCTTCTCACTGCCACCCAGGGCTCGAGTCGAGCGGGAACGCGCAGGAACGGTGTTCCCGCACTTTTCCCACAGCGGGAACGCTGCGGGAACGCAGCGTTCCCGCTGTGGCCCGAGCCCGAACGCGCCCGCCGCACATTGCCGGCGGCCGGCGTGCTTCCTGTTACAACGGCCAGCTGACAGGAGGTGGAGCCGCTCGCCTGGCTGTTTCATAGTTCCCAGGCGAGCGGCTGCACTTCCTGTCAGCGGCCGCTGAAGCAGGAAGCACGCGGCCGCTGGCAATGTGGAGCAGCAGCAAAGGTGAGCGGGGGGGGGCAGTATCCATGAGACAAGGGGGGCACTATCCATGAGACAAGGGGGGCACTATCCATGAGACCAGGGGGGCAGTATCCATGAGACCAGGGGGGCACTATCCATGGAGACCAGGGGGGCACTATCCATGAGACCAGGGGGGCACTATCCATGAGACCAGGGGGGCAGTATCCATGAGACCAGGGGGGCAGTATCCATGAGACCAGGGGGGCAGTATCCATGAGACCAGGGGGGCAGTATCCTTGAGACCTAGGGGGGCAGTATCCATGAGACCAGGGGGTCAGTATCCATAGAGACTGGGGGCAATATCCATGAGACCAGGGGGGCATTATCCATGATACCAGGGGGGCAATATCCATGAGACCAGGGGGGCAGTATCCATGAGACCAGGGGGGCACTATCCATGAGACCAGGGGGGCACTATCCATGAGACCAGGGGGGCAATATCCATGAGACCAGGGGGGCAGTATCCATGAGACCAGGGGGGCAGTATCCATGAGACCAGGGGTCAGTATCCATGAGACCTGGGGCATTATCCATGAGAGACCTGGGGGCAATATCCATGAGACGCAGGGGGCACTATCCATGAGACCAGGGGGGCAGTATCCATGAGACCAGGGGTGGCACTATCCATGAGAACCAGGGGGGCACTATCCATGGAGACCAGGGGGGCAATATCCATGAGACCAGGGGGGCAGTATCCATGAGACCAGGGGGGCAGTATCCATGAGACCAGGGGGGCAGTATCCATGAGACAGGGGGGCAGTATCCATGAGACCAGGGGGCAAATATCCATGAGACCAGGGGGGCAATATCCATGAGACCTGGGGCATTATCCATGAGAGCTGGGGCATTATCCATGAGAGCTGGGGCATTATCCATGAGACCAGGGGGGCAATATCCATGAGACCAGGGGGCAATATCCATGAGAGCTGGGGCATTATCCATGAGACCAGGGGGGCAGTATCCATGAGACCAGGGGGGCAGTATCCATGAGACCAGGGGGGCAGTATCCATGAGACCTGGGGGCATATCCATGAGACCAGGGGGGCATTATTCCATGAGACCAGGGGGGCACTATCCATGAGACCAGGGGGGCAGTATCCATGAGACCAGGGGGGCACTATCCATGAGACCAGGGGGGCACTATCCATGAGACCAGGGGGGCATATCCATGAGACCAGGGGGGCAAGTATCCATGAGACCAGGGGGGTGGTATCCATGAGACCTGGGGCATTATCCATGAGACCTGGGGGCAATATCCATGAGACCAGGGGGGCATTATCCATGAGACCAGGGGGGCAGTATCCATGAGACCAGGGGGGCACTATCCATGAGACCAGGGGGGCACTATCCATGAGACCAGGGGGGCACTATCCATGAGACCAGGGGGGCAATATCCATGAGACCAGGGGGGCAGTACCCATGATGACCAGGGGGGCAGTATCCATGAGACCAGGGGGGGGCAGTATCCATGAGACCAGGGGGGCAATATCCATGAGACCAGGGGGCAATATCCATGAGACCTGGGGCATTATCCATGAGAGCTGGGGCATTATCCATGAGAGCTGGGGCATTATCCATGAGACCAGGGGGGCAATATCCATGAGACCAGGGGGGCATTATCCTGAGACCTGGGGCATTATCCATGAGACCTGGGGCAATATCCATGAGACCAGGGGGCAATATCCATGAGAGCTGGGGCATTATCCATGAGACCAGGGGGGCAGTATCCATGAGACCAGGGGGGCAGTATCCATGAGACCTGGGGGCAATATCCATGAGACCTGGGGCATTATCCATGAGAGCTGGGGCATTATCCATGAGACCTGGGGGCATTATCCATGAGAAGCGGCTGGCATTATCCATGAGAGCTGGGGCAATTATATCCATGTGAACTGGGGAAAATATATCCATATAACCAGTGCTGTGTATATTATCTTGGGTTCAGTGCTGTGTATGTTATTCTGGGGCTCAGTGCTGTGTATATTATTCTTGGGGTTCAGTGCTGTGTATATTATCCTGGAGGCTCAGTGCTGTGTATATTATTCTGGGGGCTCAGTGCTGTGTATATTATCCTGGAGGCTCAGTGCTGTGTATATTATTCTGGGGGCTCAGTGCTGTGTATGTTTTCTGGGGGTTCAGTGTTGTGTATGTTATTCTGGGGGCAATGTTGTGTATATTATTCTGGGGGCTCAGTGCTGTGTATATTATTCTTGGGGTTCAGTGCTGTGTTATGTTATTCTGGGGCTCAGCGCTGTGTATATTATTCTGGGGGTCAGCGCTGTGTATGTTATTCTGGGGGCTCAGTGCTGTGTATATTATTTCTGGGGGCTCAGTGCTGTGTATATTATTCTGGGGGCTCAGCGCTGTGTATGTTTTATTCTGGGGGCTCAGTGCTGTGTATATTATTCTGGGGCTCAGTGCTGGGTATATTATTCTGGGGGCTCCGTGTTGTGTATATTATCCTGGGGGCTCAGTGCTGTGTATATTATTCTGGGGGCTCAGTGCTGTGTATATTATTCTGGGGCTCAGCGCTGTGTATATTATTCTGGGGGCTCAGCGCTGTGTATATTATTCTGGGGGTTCAGCGCTGTGTATATTAATTCTGGGGGTTCAGCACTGTATATTATTCTGGGGGTCTGTGCCTGGAGATATATATATTATATATATATATATATATATAATGCGTTAGTCCCAGTTGCCACAATCACGAGTATACCTGTACGTAGTGATACCTTTCACTGATCAGTATAGTTTCCAGTTTACACTCTTGAAAGCTTGTCTTTTAAATGTAAAGTTAACCCAATAAAAATGGTATCACCGGCACGCGCTGCTATACTCGTGATTATATATATATATATATATATATATAATTTCTTCAGGTAATGGGGGTTGTGGAATTCGTGGGTGAGTTCTCTCATTTTTTTCCCAGGACTTGACCCCTGCTGCCACCATCAGGGGGTCTCACTGATTTATAGGGTTTCTGAGATTTGTAATCTGTGGCTTCTCACTGCCACCCATCGGGGGGTTCCCACATAATTCTAGCAGATTTATGCAAATTGTAATTTGTGTCTTCTCACTGCACCCATAAGGGGGCTCTCACTGATTTATAGGAGGTTTCTGAGACTTGTAATCTGTGGCTTGTCACTGTCACCCATCAGGGGGTCCCACATACTTCTAGCAGATTTATGCGAATTGTAATTTGTGTCGTCTCACTGCCACCCATCAGGGGGTCTCACTAATTGATAGGAGGTTTCTGAGACTTGTAATCTGTGGCTTTTCACTGCCAGCTATCAGGGGGTCACACGGATTTATAGGAGGTTTCTGAGATTTGTAATCTGTGGCTTCTCACTGCCACCCATCAGGGGGTCTCACTGATTTATAGGAGGTTTCTGAGACTTGTAATCTGTGGCTTCTCAGTGCCACCCATCAGGGGGTCACACTGATTTATAGGAGGTTTCTGAGACTCGTAATCTGTGGCTTCTCACTGCCACCCATCAGGGGGTCAAACTGATTTATAGGAGGTTTCTGAGACTTGTAATCTGTGGCTTCTCACTGACAGCTATCAGGGGGTCACACTGATTTACAGGTGGTTTCTGAGATTTGTAATCTGTGGCTTCTCACTGCCATCCATCAAGGGGTCTGACTGCTTTATAGGAGGTTTCTGATATTTGTAATCTGAGGCTTCTCACTGCCACCCATCAGGGGGTCCCACATACTTATAGTAGATTTATGCGAATTGTAATTTGTGTCATCTCACTGCCACCCATCAGGGGGTCTCACTGATTTATAGGAGGTTTCTGAGACTTGTAATTTGTGGCTTCTCACTGCCACCCATCAGGGGGTCACACTGATTTATAGGAGGTTTCTGAGATTTGTAATCTGAGGCTTCTCACTGCCACCCATCAGGGGGTCTGTCTGTTTTATAGGAGGTTTCTGAGATTTGTAATTTGTGTATTCTCACTGCCACCCATCAGAAGGTCCCACATACTTCTAGCAGTGTTATGCGAATTGTAATCTGTGGCTTCTCACTGCCACACATCAGGGAGTCACACTGATTTATAGGAGGTTTCTGAGATTTGTAATCTGTGGCTTCTCACTGCCACCCATCAGGGGGTCCCACATACTTCTAGTAGATTTATGCGAATTGTATTTTGTGTCATCTCACTGCCACCCATCAGGGGGTCTCACTGATTTATAGGAGGTTTCTGAGACTTGTAATTTGTGGCTTCTCACTGCCACCCATCAGGGGGTCACACTGAATTATAGGAGGTTTCTGAGACTTGTAATCTGTGGCCTCTCACTGCAGCCATCAGGGGGTCCCACTGAATTATAGGAGGTTTCTGAGATTTGTAATCTGTGGCCTCTCACTGCAGCCATCAGGGGGTCCCACTGAATTATAGGAGGTTTCTGAGATTTGTAATCTGTGGCTTCTCACTGCCACCCATCAAGGGGTCTCACTGATTTATAGGAGGTTTCTGAGACTTGTAATCTGTGGCTTCTCACTGCCACCCATCAGGGGTCACACTGATTTATAGGAGGTTTCTGAGAATTGTAATCTGTGGCTTCTCACTGCCACCCATCAGGGTGTCACACTGATTTATAGGAGGTTTCTGAGACTTGTAAACTGTGGCTTCTCACTGCCACCCATCAGGGGGTCTCACTGATTTATAGGAGGTTTCTGAGACTTGTAATCTGTGGCTTCTCACTGCCACCCATCAGGGGGTCCCACATAATTCTAGCAGATTTATGCAAATTGTAATTTGTGTCTTCTCACTGCCACCCATAAGGGGGTCTCACTGATTTATAGGAGGTTTCTGAGACTTGTAATCTGTGGCTTTCACTGTCACCCATCAGGGGGTCACACTGATTTATAGGGGGTTTCTGAGACTTGTAATCTGTGGCTTCTCATTGCCACCCATCAGGTGGTCCCACTGATTTATAGGAGGTTTCTGAGACTTGTAATCTGTGGCTTCTCACTGCCACCCATCAGGGGATCTCACTGATTTATAGGAGGTTTCTGAGACTTGTAATCTGTAGCTTCTCACTGCACCCATCAGGGGGTCCCACATACTTCTAGCAGATTTATGCGAATTGTAATTTGTGTCGTCTCACTGCCACCCATCAGGGGGTCTCACTATTGATAGGAGGTTTCTGAGACTTGTAATCTGTGGCTTCTCACTGCAGCATATCAGGGGGTCACACGCGATTTATAGGAGGTTTCTGAGATTTGTAATCTGTGGCTTCTCACTGCCCCCATCAGGGGGTCTCACTGATTTATAGGAGGTTTTCTGAGACTTGTAATCTGTGGCTTCTCAGTGCCACCATCAGGGGGTCACACTGATTTATAGGAGGTTTCTGAGACTCGTAATCTGTGGCTTCTCACTGCCACCCATCGGGGGTCACACTGATTTATAGGAGGTTTCTGAGACTTGTAATCTGTGGCTTCTCACTGCCAGCTATCAGGGGGTCACACTGATTTACAGGTGGTTTCTGAGATTTGTAATCTGTGGCTTCTCACTGCCATCCATCAAGGGGTCTGACTGCTTTATAGGAGGTTTCTGAGATTTGTAATCTGAGGCTTCTCACTGCCACCCATCAGGGGGTCTCACTGATTTATAGGAGGTTTCTGAGACTTGTAATCTGTGGCTTCTCACTGCCAGCTATCAAGGGGTCACACTGATTTACAGGAGGTTTCTGAGATTTGTAATCTGTGGCTTCTCACTGCCATCCATCAAGGGGTCTGACTGCTTTATAGGAGGTTTCTGAGGTTTGTAATCTGTGGCTTCTCACTGCCACCCATCAGGGGGTCCCACATACTTATAGTAGATTTATGCGAATTGTAATTTGTGTCATCTCACTGCCACCCATCAGGGGGTCTCACTGATTTATAGGAGGTTTCTGAGACTTGTAATTTGTGGCTTCTCACTGCCACCCATCAGGGGGTCACACTGATTTATAGGAGGTTTCTGAGATTTGTAATCTGAGGCTTCTCACTGCCACCCATCAGGAGGTCTGTCTGTTTTATAGGAGGTTTCTGAGATTTGTAATTTGTGTATTCTCACTGCCACCCATCAGAAGGTCCCACATACTTCTAGCGTGTTATGCGAATTGTAATCTGTGGCTTCTCACTGCCACACATCAGGGAGTCACACTGATTTATAGGAGGTTCTCTGAGATTTGTAATCTGTGGCTTCTCACTGCCACCCATCAGGGGGTCCCACATACTTCTAGTAGATTTATGCGAATTGTATTTTGTGTCATCTCACTGCCACCCATCAGGGGGTCTCACTGATTTATAGGAGGTTTCTGAGACTTGTAATTTGTGGCTTCTCACTGCCACCCATCAGGGGGTCACACTGAATTATAGGAGGTTTCTGAGACTTGTAATCTGTGGCCTCTCACTGCAGCCATCAGGGGGTCCCACTGAATTATAGGAGGTTTCTGAGATTTGTAATCTGTGGCTTCTCACTTCCACCCATAAAGGGGTCTCACTGATTTATAGGAGGTTTCTGAGACTTGTAATCTGTGGCTTCTCACTGCCACCCATCAGGGGGTCACACTGATTTATAGGAGGTTTCTGAGAATTGTAATCTGTAGCTTCTCACTGCCACCCATCAAGGTGTCACACTGATTTATAGGAGGTTTCTGAGACTTGTAAACTGTGGCTTCTCACTGCCACCCATCAGGGGGTCTCACTGATTTATAGGAGGTTTCTGAGACTTGTAATTTGTGGCTTCTCACTGCCACCCATCAGGGGGTCCCACATAATTCTAGCAGATTTATGCAAATTGTAATTTGTGTCTTCTCACTGCCACCCATAAGGGGGTCTCACTGATTTATAGGAGGCTTCTGAGACTTGTAATCTGTGGCTTCTCACTGTCACCCATCAGGGGGTCACACTGATTTATAGGGGGTTTCTGAGACTTGTAATCTGTGGCTTCTCACTGCCACCCATCAGGTGGTCCCACTGATTTATAGGAGGTTTCTGAGATTTGTAATCTGTGGCTTCTCACTGCCACCCATCAGGGGATCTCACTGATTTATAGGAGGTTTCTGAGACTTGTAATCTGTGGCTTCTCACTGCCACCCATCAGGGGGTCCCACATACTTCTAGCAGATTTATGCGAATTGTAATTTGTGTCGTCTCACTGCCACCCATCAGGGGGTCTCACTAATTGATAGGAGGTTTCTGAGACTTGTAATCTGTGGCTTCTCACTGCCAGCTATCAGGGGGTCACACGGATTTATAGGAGGTTTCTGAGATTTGTAATCTGTGGCTTCTCACTGCCACTCATCAGGGGGTCTCACTGATTTATAGGAGGTTTCTGAGACTTGTAATCTGTGGCTTCTCAGTGCCACCCATCAGGGGGTCACACTGATTTATAGGAGTATGACGGAATGGGATGTTGTCCGCCTGCGGGTGTGCTCTATCTGCGTGCCCCCCGGCGCTTACCGCTGGCTCGACTACTGAGTGACGCGCACTCGGCGTCTCATGCGGCCTGGAGTGACCCTAGGAAGGGGTATGCGGGCGGTGGAGGGGACCCCTGTGTCGAACCAGCCCGACCACTGAGCAACACGGTACTCAGCGTCTCGAGCAGCTGGTTCACTGACCTTGTGGGTTGGGACGTCTGTTGGAGCGGCCGCCGAATACGGAGATCGGATCTGCCGCGGAGGAATATTCGTATCTTTAAACGGAGGACTTTTCGGATCTGTTGGGTATTCGGATCTGTTGAATATTCGGATCTTACGGGCCGGGGGAATCTTCGGATCTGCTCACCGCTCCTTGGTTATACCGAAGCGCGGTACGCGGTCCGCGCCTTCGGTTCGGATCCCGTCGAGTGTTCTTAGAACCGGCGTCATACGCTGCGCCCCTGTCCTGATGCGAAATGCAGGCACAGGCGCTCGGTTCGGTTCGGATCTCACCTCGAACTGCTCGGGACGTAAGCTGGACACCGCACCCTGAGACCTCGTGGGGTGCTCAGACAGTATATGCGGCGGAGAATAAAAGTCATCAGGCGAGGCTGGATGCACTGGTAAATCTGAGTTTATTATTCACATCACAGAAATTTATCAACTTTACACCACACACAATCACATCTAAAAAAAAAGTACTTAAAACTCCGTGGGTCCACCGCACCTAAGTGTCTATGGGTATGAGTGCCACTATGCCCCGCCCCTGGCTGAGGGTGTTGGGCCATTCCGTGACACTCCTCCCCTTCCCACAGTTCGACGCACCTGGTCTGACCCCCAACGGGTCATACCGGGGAAGTCGGTGCTCCCAGGCCATAGTCTGTCTGGGGAGGCCGGCCACCAGGCTTCTCCATTTGGCCTTGCGGCCGTGCCAGCTTGGTTGGGGCCCCACGTCCTTGGGGTTACCCCGGCTGGAGAAGGGACATGTGACCGGGGGGGAGTACCTCCCGTGCCCCTCCGGGGCTATCGCTCACCCGGGGAAAACGGGTGCCACATGCATGCGCCCCGGGTTGCCCAGGTCAATTGGTGAAAAGCCCAGTGGCTGCGTGAGGCCTCCGGGCCAAAGAGTTGCAAAGATGGGCAGAGGCCAGCGGCGCTCTGCCCCGTTGCCAGCTCTTCTGCTGGGGAGGCAGGTACGGCAACGACAACCGAGGGGACAAATGGGGTCACACCCGGCTGCTCTTCCGGGCAGCCGAAGGGTGGGATAAACAGCTGCAAAGGCAGTGGCCCGGGGTCATCCTCGCTCTGCCCCTCGGGGTATATTGTGAAGAATGGGCAGAGGCCAGCGACACTCTGCCCCGTTGTCAGCTCTTCCGCTGAGCGAGGATCTCCTTGCCGGAGGATGGTTTCTTTCCCCCCCGGGGCAATCAATGGCTGCTCACAGCCCAGCCCGGGGGAACCATCCGTCTGCTCCTCCTGGCAGACTGTGGGCAGTGGGCAGAGGCCAGCGGCACTCTGCCCCGTGGCCAGCTCTTCTGCTGGTTGGAGGACATCTCTCTTTGCGACGGGGAGTGGGCAGAGGCCAGCGGCGCTCTGCCGCGTTGCCAGCTCCTCCGCTGGACCCGTGGCCTCGGCCACCCTGTCCGCTTGCGGGGTGAAGGGGGCAACCTTTTCTGCTGGGTGAGGATCACCTTGCAGGAGGATGGTTTCTTCACCCCCGGGACAATCAATGGCGGCTTACAGCCCAGCCCGGGGGAACCATCCGTCTGCTCCTCCTGGCAGCCTGTGGGCAGTGGGCAGAGTCCAGTGGCACTCTGCCCCGTGGCCAGCTCTTCTGCTGGTTGAAGGACAACTCCCTTTGCGACTGGGAGTGGGCAGAGGCCAGCGGCGCTCTGCCCCGTTGCCAGCTCCTCAGCTGGACCCGTGGCCGCGGCCACCCTGTCCACTTGCGGGGTGAAGGGGGTAACTTCCTCTGCTGGGACCCCAACGGGTACCCATGGGGCCACCTCGGCCCCCCATAATTCCCAGACCTGGGGGATGTCGACTTCTTCCGTTGACCTGTCCCAGCACGGGGAACTCAGATCCGACTGCGGAGTGCCGTCCAACAATCTCCGGTAGGCCATCTCGAGCTCCCACTCTCGCTCCACCAGGAACTCCAACTCCTCTGGACTGACGTCTCGACTCTCATACGGGATTTCCTCTTCCCGCCGCTCCAGGATCTCCTCGAACCGATCCTCCGACTCCTCTCCAAATCCAGGGTCGTCGACCATCCCGGCATAGAGCAGCCCCATGCCGCCGTAATGTCGACCTGCGGTGCCGGCGCCATCGAGGGTGCGGGGTGTCAAGGACCCTGTCAACCACCTGAATGCGCGATACGCGGCGTCCAGGGCCACCTCTTGCCGCACCAGGCTTCGGAGCTCGACCTCCCACTCGTCCGGGGGTCGACCCCTCAGGAGTACAGCTCTGGCGTTGAACTGTACCTGGAAGATGACAGCGCTCGAAGGGACATCAGCCCCATGACAGTCCCTCTCATGGCGTAGCGCCTCATACCACAGCTCTTGACGGACCTCGTCCCGCCACTCAAATCTAGTGGGCTCTACTGCGGACCCGTAGTACCGTTCCGGGCTCTCCTGCAGCCTTCTCGAAAAAACTCAATCTCCATGTCAGCGAGGGTGCCGGCACAGGAGCACCGCTCCTCGACGGGGAATGTGGCGTCCTCAGATGCAGCTCCAGGCGAGCTGTAAGTCTCCATCCGAGGGTCGCTGGGATGTGCGATGTCCCCAATACAGGCTCCAGGCGAGCTGTAAGTCCCGAAAGGGTAATCACTGGGGGTTGCAGATTCCCAGGGTGAAGCTCCAGTCGAGCTGTAAGCTTCGACCCAGGGTTCCACGGGGTAGGGTTCGGGGTTAAAATACTCAGTCTCTGCTCCGCGGAGCGCTGCCAACCGCAGCTCGTGCTGGCGGTCCTTTTCTCGCTCCTCTTCCCGGTAAACCGCCCGAATCACTTCATGTATGTCCGCCTCCGCTGGGGCATCTCCGAGTAGGGCCACCCGAAGCCGCACCTCTCTGCGGCAAGCGTCTTCCTCCACCTCTGCGCGGACAAGGCTGGGGACGGGCGTCGTCACCCTGTTCTGATCCATCCTGGTCAGCTCCTTAATTAAGGTTTTCCCCTTCTTGTTACCCGGCGTTCCTCCCCGGTGCTCCAACATCCCACGCAGGGTGTCCCTGTTGCAGTGGGTGTACACCGCCATGGCGTAGGTCTCCTAGGGGTCTGCAGAGAGCGATCCCACCGCTGCCACCAGTATGACGGAATGGGATGTTGTCCGCCTGCGGGTGTGCTCTATCTGCGTGCCCCCCGGCGCTTACCGCTGGCCCGACTACCGAGTGACGCGCACTCAGCGTCTCATGCGGCCTGGAGTGACCCTAGGAAGGGGTTATGCGGGCGGTGGAGGGGACCCCTGTGTCGAACCAGCCCGACCACTGAGCAACACGGTACTCAGCGTCTCGAGCAGCTGGTTCACTGACCTTGTGGGTGTGGGACGTCTGTGGAGCGGCCGCCCGAATACGGAGATCGGATCTGCCGCGGAGGAATATTCGTATCTTTAAACGGAGGACTTTTCGGATCTGTTGGGTATTCGGATCTGTTGAATATTCGGATCTTACGGGCCGGGGGAATCTTCGGATCTGCTCACCGCTCCCTTGGTATACCGAAGCGCGGTACGCGGTCCGCGCCTTCGGTTCGGATCCCGGTCGAGTGTTCTTAGAACCGGCGGTCATACGCTGCGCCCCTGTCCTGATGCAAAATGCAGGCACAGGGCGCTCGGTTCGGTTCGGATCTCACCTCGAACTGCTCGGGACGTAAGCTGGACACCGCACCCTGAGACCTCGTGGGGTGCTCAGACAGTATAATGCGGCGGAGAATAAAAGTCATCAGGCGAGGCTGGATGCACTGGTAAATCTGAGTTTATTATTCACATCACAGACATTTATCAACTTTACACCACACAATCCACATCTAAATAAAAAGTACTTAAAACTCCGTGGGTCCCACCGCACCTAAGTGTCTATGGGTATGAGTGCCACTATGCCCCGCCCCTGGCTGAGGGTGTTGGGCCATTCCGTGACAAGGAGGTTTCTGAGACTCGTAATCTGTGGCTTCTCACTGCCACCCATCAGGGGGTCACACTGATTTATAGGAGGTTTCTGAGACTTGTAATCTGTGGCTTCTCACTGCCAGCTATCAGGGGGTCACACTGATTTACAGGTGGTTTCTGAGATTTGTAATCTGTGGCTTCTCACTGCCATCCATCAAGGGGTCTAACTGCTTTATAGGAGGTTTCTGAGATTTGTAATCTGAGGCTTCTCACTGCCACCCATCAGGGGGTCTCACTGATTTATAGGAGGTTTCTGAGACTTGTAATCTGTGGCTTCTCACTGCCACCCATCAGGGGGTCTCACTGATTTATAGGAGGTTTCTGAGACTTGTAATCTATGGCTTCTCACTGCCACCTATTAGGGGGTCCCACATACTTCTAGCAGATTTATGCGAATTGTAATTTGTGTCTTCTCACTGCCACCCATCAGGTGGTCTCACTGATTTATAGGAGGTTTCTGAGACTGGTAATTTGTGGCTTCTCACTGCCACCCATCAGGGGGTCACACTGATTTATAGGAGGTTTCTGAGATTTGTAATCTGTGGCTTCTCACTGCAGCTATCAGGGGGTCTCACTGAGTTATAGGAGGTTTCTGAGATTTGTAATCTGTGGCTTCTCACTGCCACCCATCAGGGGGTCCCACATACTTCTAGCAGATTTATGCGAATTGTAATCTGTGGCTTCTCACTGCCACCCATCAGGGGGTCACACTGATTTATAGGAGGGAATTGTAATCTGTGTCACTGGCTGCCATCTATCAGTTATACCACAGTTCTGTAAATCTTTAATCTTTATACCAGAGTTGAATCAGAGTTCTGTATATATTTAATCTATATATCACTCACCATGTCTGAAAGAACAAAAAGGACAGGCAGACGCTCCCAGACACAGATAAGAGGGCAAGCAGCCCCTGTGTCGGGAGGCTGTGCCTCTGGCCGTGGTGGACGTGGTACATCCTCTGCAGGGGCATGCTTGTCTTTTCTAACTGGTGCTGGCCGTCTTCTTAAGCAGCAGCAACATACAGAGGATTTGGTGGATTGGCTAACCAGGCCATCCTCATCCTCTGAGTCCTCTGCCAGCCAGGCTTCTAATGCTTTACAGTCCACCTCAGCTGCCAAAGCATCTAATGCAGCCTCCATGTCCACAGCTACTCCTGCCGTAGCCTCGCTATCACACACGGAGGAGTCAGCTGAATTGTTTGACTACAATGAGAGTGACATGCTGCTTGAGGATGCGCAGCAAGTACAGTGCTCTGATTCAATCTCTGAGGTTGAGGAAGGGAGTATAATCAACCTAAAGGAAGGGGGTGCCAGTGATGACACACAAATAAATGGCACTCATGTTGCCCCAGCAGCTGCAGCATACTGCCAAATTGGCTCCAGTGACGAGGAGATAGGGGGTGAAGATGACATTGATGATGAGGTCACTGACTCCACCTGGGTGCCAGATCGAACTGAGGAATCAAGTGAGGAGGAGAGGAAGGAGGAGGAGGCACTGCAAACACGAGGCACAACATCCTCTGTGACCAACCGTAGCACTAGCCAGTCCAAGGCATCAGATGTCAGAGCTGCTCCGGTGCAGAGGGCTGTTGTCTCAAAGAACACATGCAGGAACTCTGCTGTCTGGGAGTTCTTTAAGAAATGTGCAGCAGACCCCACCGTTGCTATTTGTAATCTATGTCAGAGGAGGCTGAAGCGTGGGATAAACACCGGACACTTGGGTACCACGTGCTTGGGGCGACATATGACCACCCGCCATGCATTCCGTTGGTGCAAAACTTTGCGTAGGTCCTCCTCCTCCTCCTCATCTGTCTCTACCCCCACTGTATGTCCTGCCATGTCATTGCCTACGACCTCCACTGACAGGGATGATGCTACAGTAATGGATGTACCAGGTCCTTCCTCACAATCCACCCAGCAGCTGAAGATTTACGCGGTCAGATTACGTTGCCGCAACTGCTGCAGCGTAAGAAAAAATATAGTCCCAACCATCCCCAAGCACAACGTCTAAATGCCAGCTTAGCAAAATTACTCGCATTGCAGCTGCTGCCTTTCCAGCTGGTGGACTCTGCTCCCTTCCGTGAATTTGCTGAATGTGCTGTACCACAGTGGCAGGTTCCAAAACACCATTACTTTTCACGCAAGGCCATTCCAGCACTATACCAGCACATGGAAGACAATGTTATCGAGTCATTGGGAAAGGCAGTCAGCAGCAAGGTGCAAGTGACTTTATACAAGTGGTCCAGCAAGCATGGACAGGGTCGTTACATTTCCTTCACGGCACACTGGGTAACTCTGATTGCAGCTGGGAGGGATCCAAGACGGGGCTCTGTGCTGGAGCTTGTTCATCCACCACGCCTCCAGAAAGCTGCTTGTATGAGGTCTGTCTGCTCCACCACCACCACCTGTCCCTCTTCCTCCTCCTCCTGTGTCTCTGGTGAAGTGGCAGTTAAACCGACGCCTGACAGGGTCTACGGAATGGCTCAAGCAAAAAGGAGCCATACTGTGCTTGAACTGGTTTGTTTAGGGCAGTGCTCCCCAACCTTTCTATTGCCGCGGACCGGTAAACGTTTGATAATTTTTCCGTGGCCCGCTTGTTTTGATTTAATAATTTTAATTTAATTGTATTTAAACATGCCTTTAAAATAAAATACAGCTACACCAAAAAATGAATATAAAGTGATTTATTTTATTTAACTCACTAGAATGCCAAATCAATGAGAACCCTGAGCTTGTTTCTTTGCAACGAGACGGTTCCATCTGGGGGTAATAGCAGACAATGACACCCGAAGTGTGTTGCTTATATCCAGTTTATTACGATGTTTTGTTTTGGTTGCTGTTACTGCAGAAAACCCCGCTTCACACAGATAGGTTGTCGGAAATGGCAATAGGGATTTAAGTGCTGTGGTGGCAATCTCAGGGTATTCCGCCTTGACTTTAATCCAGAACACCGGCAGAGTTGTTGTCTCGAACATAGTTTTTAAGGCCACCGTCATTTGCAATCTCCAGCAGTTGCTCTTCTTCTTGCATAGACATGCTAGATTCGCCTGATTTGTTGGCAAATGGGTCGCGGATCCATTCCTTACCAGTTCGTGGGTCTTTTGTGGTTGGGAAGTAGCGCTCAAACACTTTTAAAAGCAAAGACAGGTGATCGTGCACCAACTGGCAGAATGAATGTTCAAGCTCAGTCTCGCCTACAATCCCCGCTAATGTCTGAAACATGTCCAAAATGCCTCTGTTCACGCGCCGTCCCCACAACTCCAGTTTGGCTTTAAATGCAGCTACTTTGTCTGACAACTTGAAAACAGTTGTCATTTTCCCCTGAAGGCCCAGATTGAGTTCATTAAGCAGGCTGAATATGTCACACAAGTAAGCCAGTTTTGCGACCCATACCTTGTCACTGAAATGTGCTGCCAGCGGTGACTTCTTTTCTGAGAGAAATCTTTGCAATGGCTCTCGTAATTGAAATACTCTAGTTAACGATTTTCCTCGGGATAACCATCTTATTTCTGTATATAAGAGAAGGCATCTGTACTCTGTGTCCATCTCCTCACAAAGCTGCTCAAACAGGCGCGAGTTAAGTGCGTGTGCTTTGAAGTGGTTAACCCCTTAAGGACCGAGGACGTACCATGTACGTCATTGCAGCGGGTCTCTCTTAGACCCGCTGACGTACATGGTACGTCCTGCCGTTTTTTGAGCGCTGGAAGCGATCGGATCGCTTCCAGCAGCTCAAACGCCATTGCAGGCTGCCTGGGAGTCCAGGCAGCCGTGCAATGGCGGTTAGAAGTGCCGGGGCACCATGTGATCGCTCCCCGGGAGCGATCAACATCCGGTTTTACCGGAGAGGTGCCCGGCACTTCTAGAGAGCGCTGGAAGCGATCGGTATCGCTTCCAGCTGCTCTGAGTATATTACAAGGATGCCTCGACATCGAGGCATCCTTGCAATATGCTTACCTGCCGCCGGTCCGTCCGTGATCGCTCCCCCCGAGCGATCACTTCCGGTAGCGGCAGGAAGTACTGAGTGCCACGAGGTATCGTGGCACTCAGTACAAAAACGATCATATCAGTGATCAGGTGCTCTGCTGGGTGCCTCGAGGGATCAAGGCACCCAGCAGAGTAAAAAAAAGTGTAAAAAAAGTAAAAAAAAAGTGAAAAAAAAGTGAAAAAAAAAGTAAATTAAAAATAAAAATAAATAAAATAAGCTGACGGTTAGGGTTAGGGTTAGGGTTAGGGTTAGGGTTAGGGTTAGGGTTAGGGTTAGGGTTAGGGGTAGGGTTAGGGGTAGGGTTAGGGGTAGGGTTAGGGTTAGGGTTAGGGTTAGGGGTAGGGGTAGGGTTAGGGGTAGGGGTAGGGGTAGGGTTAGGGGTAGGGTTAGGGTTAGGGCTAGGGTTAGGGTTCTAAGGGCAGGGTCATCTTGGGGCTGAGTGGGATGTTCCTAGCCTGCCTCATCAGAGAGGCAGGCTAGCAACATCCAATCAGAAGTTAGAAAAAATCAAAATAAAATTCTAATTTGTCAGGTCAGGTCAATATTTTGTAAATATTGGCTCTGACCTCTGTGATTCTCCCTCCCTCTCCTCACTTGTGTTTTGGTGAGCGAGAGAGAGAGATCAGATTTGACAGGTTAGAGATTTTAGTGAGATTTAGTGAGATTAGAAAAATTGAGGCAGATTTAGAGAGATTTTAGGGAGATTTAGAACAATTGAGGCAGGTTTAGAGGGATTTAGAGAGATTTAGGTGTTTATTTGTATTTTCTTGTGAAACCCAACGGTTCTTCTAAGAACCAACAATCCGCTTATATATATATAATAATTATAAAATTTTATAATCTATTATATATAATGTCTGAGAGGGTGTACAGCGCCGAGGAGGCATATGCCATCCTGGCGTCAGAATCTGAGGCATCTGCGTCAGACTCAGACCCTCATTTCGACCCCGCTAA
Organism: Leptobrachium leishanense; assembly: GCA_009667805.1. Taxonomy (NCBI): domain Eukaryota; kingdom Metazoa; phylum Chordata; class Amphibia; order Anura; family Megophryidae; genus Leptobrachium; species Leptobrachium leishanense. The sequence continues at coordinate 101,798,866 of CM019070.1, read as the reverse complement.
CTGCTCAGAGACGTCGCTAGATACATTATCTACGCTGGCTGATGTATCTAGTGATGTTTCTGATGCAGATCCTGGGTCACCACCTGCCAGCAGGAGACGCACAGCTCCAGCTGAGGAGTGGGTAGTGCCTCATCGCCAGAGGCCAGATATCCCTCCTTTCACGACAAATCCTGGCATCAATATTGATGTTGCAGGATTTACCGCCACACAGTTTTTGCAGGTGTTTATGGGGGACGATTTGTTGGGCCACATCGTGGCCCAATCAAATCTGTATGCCCATCAGCATTGTGCTGCGAAGCCAGACTCCTACTTGGCAAGGCAGCAATGGACCCCCTAGATGTGCCAGAATTTCTGAAATTCTGGGCACTTACTATGCTGAGGGCATCATAAAGAAGCCCTCAATTCGCTCCTACTGGAGCAGTAGCCCCATCTGCTCTACCCCCATTTACCCCCAATCAATGTCACGTAGAAGGTATGAAAACATTTTGCGTTTCATGCACTTCAGTGACAACAGCCTGTGCCCCCCTAGAGAGCATCCCCAGTTTGGCAGGCACCAGACTTTTACATTTTATTCGTACATTTTTATGTTCTACAATTGGTGCTGTATTTTGCCAAAATCTTTGCACACCTATGCATGGGGGGCATGGGTGTACTCAGGAGATCTTGCAGAAAACAACCTGGAGAGTTTTCATGCAGTAACAAACAACAGTGTCTCCTAAATCACAGTCCAAAACTACTGTGGGCGTAAAAATCTCAAAATTGAAAAATTACACCACACACCTTCTCAAAAGTTTTGGGCTAAAACCGTTGCATCCATGGCATCAAAGCACTCCATATGCAATACCTTGGGGTGTCAACATAACAAATATAAACAATTTTCTGGCAATAATTCAAACTGGGGTATGCGGTAGACCCAAAACCAAAGATAGGCCTAGCTGAAGAAATAATCTCAATTTCAACTCTAATGACAAAGTCATAAAAATTGTATTTGAACCTTCCCAAAATCCTGGCAAACCTATGCATGGGGGGCATGCGTGTACTCAGGAGACCTTGCAGAAAACAACCTGGAGAGTTTTCATGCAGTAACAAACAACAGTGTCTCCTAAATCACAGTCCAAAACTACTGTGGGCGTAAAAATCTGAAAATTGAAAAATTACCGCCACACACCTTCTCAAATGTTTTGGGCTAAAACCGTTGCATCCATGGCATCAAAGCACTCCATATGCAATACCTTAGGGTGTCAACATAACAAATATAAACAATTTTCTGGCAATAATTCAAACTGGGGTATGCGGTAGACCAAAACCAAAGATAGGCCTAGCTGAAGAAATAATCTCAATTTCAACTCCAATGACAAAGTCATAAAAATTGTATTTGAACCTTCCCAAAATCCTGGCAAACCTATGCATGGGGGGCATGGGTGTACTCAGGAGACCTTGCAGAAAACAACCTGGAGAGTTTTCATGCAGTAACAAACAACAGTGTCTCCTAAATCACAGTCCAAAACTGATGTGGGTGTGAAAATGAAAAATGACCACCAAACTGTATCCAATTTGTTTGGAGCAAACGGATGCATCCATAGCATAAAAACACTCCATTTACAATACTTTGGGGTGTTAGCTTACCAAATATATGCACGTTCATAAAACTGGGGTATGTAAAAAGGCCCCTAAAAAAGAAGATAAGCAAAGAAGATACTGTATGTCAAATTAGAAAATTGACAAGCACATGTCAAAGATTGGCGTAGCACCCCAAAAACAACAGAACAAATCTATATATGGGTGGTATCAATTTACTCAGAAGATGTTGCTGAACATATTTTGGGGTGTTTTTTGGCAGTAACCCATAACTGGATTTGACAATTCATGCCTAAAGTACAATGTGTGTGAAAAAATAACACAAAAAGTGACTACCTGAAAGTTTGACATAGAGCTAGTGCATGGAAAGTGTTAAAATACAACTCTTTGAAGCACCCTAGGGTGTGCCCTTTCTAAAAATATATGGTTTGATGGGGGTAAATTACTTTGGCCGGCTTCAAAAATGTCCCAAATAGGACATAGGTGCATGATGACGAAATGTGAAAATTCCAAGTTGGAAAACTGAAATGCGCACCCCCCAAATAAGGCCTATTAGCCCCCAAATGACCCAACATACCTATACATGGGTGGTATCAATTTACTCAGAAGATGTTGCTGAACATATTTTGGGGTGTTTTTTGGCAGTAACCCATAACTGGATTTGACAATTCATGCCTAAAGTACAATGTGTGTGAAAAAATAACACAAAAAGTGACTACCTGAAAGTTTGACATAGAGCTAGTGCATGGAAAGTGTTAAAATACAACTCTTTGAAGCACCCTAGGGTGTGCCCTTTCTAAAAATATATGGTTTGATGGGGGTAAATTACTTTGGCCGGCTTCAAAAATGTCCCAAATAGGACATGGGTGCATGATGACGAAATGTGAAAATTCCAAGTTGGAAAACTGAAATGCGAACCCCCCAAATAAGGCCTATTAGCCCCCAAATGACCCGACATACCTATACATGGGTGGTATTAATTTACTCAGAAGATGTTGCTGAACATATTTTGGGGTGTTTTTTGGCAGTAACCATAACTGGATTTGACAATTCATGCCTAAAGTACAATGTGTGTGAAAAAATAACACAAAAAGTGACTACCTGAAAGTTTGACATAGAGCTAGTGCATGGAAAGTGTTAAAATACAACTCTTTGAAGCACCCTAGGGTGTGCCCTTTCTAAAAATATATGGTTTGATGGGGGTAAATTACTTTGGCCAGCTTCAAAAATGTCCCAAATAGGACATGGGTGCATGATGACGAAATGTGAAAATTCCAAGTTGGAAAACTGAAATGCGCACCCCCCAAATAAGGCCTATTAGCCCCCAAATGACCCGACATACCTATACATGGGTGGTATCAATTTACTCACAAGATGTTGCTGAACATATTTTGGGGTGTTTTTTGGCAGTAACCCATAACTGGATTTGACAATTCATGCCTAAAGTACAATGTGTGTGAAAAAATAACACAAAAAGTGACTACCTGAAAGTTTGACATAGAGCTAGTGCATGGAAAGTGTTAAAATACAACTCTTTGAAGCACCCAGGGTGTGCCCTTTCTAAAAATATATGGTTTGATGGGGGTAAATTACTTTGGCCGGCTTCAAAAATGTCCCAAATAGGACATGGGTGCATGATGACGAAATGTGAAAATTCCAAGTTGGAAAACTGAAATGCGCACCCCCCAAATAAGGCCTTTTAGCCCCCAAATGACCCGACATACCTATACTTGGGGTATCAATTTACTCAGAAGATGTTGCTGAACATATTTTGGGGTGCTTTTTGGCAGTAAACCTTAAAGTTCACAGTACATGTATTCTTAAATTGCGTTAAAAAAAAAAAAATCACCAATTTTTTTTTTTTTCTCAAACTTTGGCATAGATTTGTGGTAAAATGGTTTGCATGGAAAGAGTCAAAATACCCCAAGTTTAATACCTTGATTTGTGTACTTTAAAAAAATATGTATATGTGGAGGGTTATTCAGGAATTAGTGACAGATATCAGTGTTACAATGTCACTATCACTAGTTTTGAAAATAAACTCTTTGGAAATGGCAAAGTGCTACTTGCACTTATTGTTGCATAAAATAAGGAAAAAAGCGAGGAATATGTAAACATTGGGTATTGCTAAACTCAGTACTAAATTTAGAAACTACTAAGGAATTAATTTTTTTGACGGTTGTTGATACATAAGAAATTTTGGGGGTCAAAGTTCGAAAAAGTGGTGTTTTTTCAATTTTTGTGTCATATTTCACAATATTTTTTATAGTAAATTATATGAAATGATGAAAAAAATGGTATCTTTATAAAGTCCATTTAGTGACGAGAAAAACAGTGTAAAATATGTGTGGGTTACATAAACGAGTAAGAGGAAAATTTGACGTAAACACTAAGAGCGCAGAAACGTAAAAACAGCAGCGGTCACGAACGGACGGATTCGTGTAAAACCGCCCGGTCACTAAGGGGTTAATAACTTTAATGACATCCATCAATACGCTGTTAAATTCCGGTGACATTTTTCGGCTTGCCAGCATTTCCCTGTGAATGAATACAATGCGTAGATTCACTCTCAGGTGCAACCTCCTTAATCCGAGCAGTTAAACCAGACAGTCGTCCGGTCATGGCAGCAGCTCCGTCTGTGCATATGCTGACACAAAAGGACCATTTCAGTTTTCCTGATATTAACCATCCAGTGACTTGAACAGTTCTGCTCCTGTGGTATTGGTTGGCAAAGATAGTGCACATAACAAATCCTCATGCACATCCTCCTGATATAGATAGCACATAAACAAGTAGTAGTGCCTTGTTGCTGATATCTGTAGATTCGTCAACCTGGAGTGCATACCACGGTGATGTATTAATCCTCTCCAACAATTGTGCCTCAATGTCTTCGGCTATTTCCTCAATGCGCCTAGTCACAGTGCTAGCTGTCAAAGGCACATGTGATACCTTTTCCACAGCAGCCTCTCCTAGAAGTTCACGGCAAATGTCTTTAGTGGAGGGCAAGATCAATTCTTCACCGATAGTAAATGGCTTTTTAGCCTTAGCAATGCGGTTAGCCACCAAATATGATGCTCTCAGTGCATTCTCCTTTATTGATGTGGTGGCCCTTATAAATTTCTTCTGTGCTTCGTGCTCCCGTTTTTTTCTTTCAAAATACTCCAGGGGCTTGTCTTTTATGCCAGAGTGCTTAGCGGTCAAGTGGCGAAGCAGTTTTGATGGTTTCATTGCCTCATTAGAGAGCTTCTCGCCGCAAACTATGCAGAGCGGTTTTGGTGCGTGGGAATCACCTGTCTCGATAAATCCATATTTCAAATAGGACTCATGGTATTGTCTATTAAAAGTAGCATGTTTCTTTGATGTTGAAGGCTCTTCTTCTGTCTGTTCACTGGGCCTTTTTTTCTTCCCAAGGAAACTTTCTAACGATGTCTGCTTCATACTCATTTTTGCTAATTTGTGGGTTAAAGCAGACACAATAACACGTCGGTACACACAAGAGTACCGGTGAACAGATAGAAGAGCTAGAAGAGTGATACCTTCTCTTTCTCTTCACTCCACTGCTGCTTGCAGCCGCTCAGCTCCAGACGTCACCTAAATCCGAATACATGCAAAAACTATCAGCGTAAAAATGTGATCAGTGTTATAAATATATGACCAGTGTATCAAAAAAACATTGGTGCCCAGAGAGAAGATGGCAAACTGCGCCCCCCCTGTCTTTTTAAGAACAGTAGCTGCATGTGATGGCACAGTGGTTGCGTTTGATAAGCACAGTGGCTGCGTTTGATGGGCACAGTTGCTGCATGTGATGGGCACAGTGGCTGCGTTTGATGGGCACAGTGGCTGCGTTTGATGGGCACAGTTGCTGCATGTGATGGGCACAGTGGCTGCGTTTGATGGGCACAGTGGCTGCGTTTGATGGGCACAGTGGCTGCGTTTGATGGGCACAGTGGCTGCGTTTGATGGGCACAGTTGCTGCATGTGATGGGCACAGTGGCTGCGTTTGATGGGCACAGTGGCTGCGTTTGATGGGCACAGTGGCTGCATGTGATGGGCACAGTGGCTGCGTTTGATGGGCACAGTGGCTGCATGTGATGGGCACAGTGGCTGCGTTTGATGGCACAGTGGCTGCGTCTGATGGGCACAGTTGCTGCATGTGATGGGCACAGTGGCTGCGTTTGATGGGCACAGTGGCTGCGTTTGATGGGCACAGTGGCTGCGTTTGATGGGCACAGTGGCTGCATGTGATGGCACAGTGGCTGCAATTATTGTTTTTTTCCTTTCTTATGCAGATAAGGCAAGCTCAAAAATAACAAAAAAATTTCTGCCAAGTTTTTATTAAAAAAAATTAGGGTCACCTCAGTTCAATGACTCCACCCCCCACCGAATACAGTTACATTTATTAGTTCTTACTTACAGTACAGTGTCCACTCCAGACGAGGCAGGCGCAGGCTGAGGCGGTTGCTGGTATCTCGTCGTCCTTCCTTTGCAGACACAGCTCCGCGAGTCCTCCCTCTCACCTCTCACCTCCGGCATGACGTCACGTGGCGCACGCCGGGAATAATCCAACTCTGGGGGGGAAGGCGAGAGGAAACAGAGCTTCTCCCGCCCATGCCAGGCATGGGCGGAGAAGCTCTGTTTCCTCTTGCCTTCCCTCGGGCGGCCTCGGGCGGTAGTTCCTCGGGCGGCCCGGTACCGTTTGATCCACGGACCGGTACCGGTCCGCGGCCCGGGGGTTGGGGAACACTGTTTAGGGACAGGAGCCACACCGGGCCAGAAATTCTGTCAGCTCTGCAGGGCCAGGTGCAGAGATGGTTAACACAATGCCAGCTTCAGCTGGGAATGATCGTCTGTGATAATGGCAGCAACCTTCTCTCCGCCCTATGCAAAGGTAAATTGACGCATGTACCATGCCTAGCACCCGTCCTAAATCTAGTGGTACAGCGTTTCCTAACCAAGTACCCAGGGCTGCCAGAGTTTCTCAGCCAGGCCAGAAAAGTCTGCAGCCACTTCAGACTGTCATTCCCAGCAAGCGTTCATCTGGCAGAAATTCAAAGAGAATTCCACCTTCCCACAAACCGTCTGATCTGTGACATGCCCACCAGGTGGAACTCGACATTATCAATGCTGCAGCATCTGCACAAGCAGCAGAGGGCCATCAACGAGTACCTGTGTTAGTATGGCACAAGGACAGGTTCAGGTCAACTTGGTTTTTGTCCCCCCCCCCGCAGTGGCTGATGATCAAGGATGCATGCACTGTACTGTCACCATTTGAGGAGGCAACGAGGATGGTGAGCAGGGACAGTGCATGCATCAGTTGACACAACTTCCTTTAGTGTTCCTGCTGGAGCACACTCTGCGGGGGAATTATAGATGTGGCTCTAGAGGCATAGCAGCAGGAGGAAGAGGAGGCCTTCCCTAGCTCTGAAGGCCCCAGTCTTTCCGCAGACAGCATTCCAGCGGGTCCTACTCAGATCAGACAGGAGTAGGATGAGGAATACTTAAATAGTGGGGGCATTGAAGGTGGGGATTCCTCAAGGGAGGGTTTTGTGTGCCCAGAAACACAAAACGCTAGTGCGTGGCTGGGAGTTGGAAGTGCATGATGGGGGACATCCTCATTCACCAGGAAGCCTCGGAAGCTAATGCCACCTCCAACCTACGCTACATGGGCTCCCTATTAATGCAAAGCCTGCTAAAGGACCCCAGGATTCGTGCTATCAAGGAGAGTTATCATTACTGGTTGCAAACCCTTCTTGATCCACGATACAAGGATAAAATTGCAGAACTCATCCTGCCCGCACAGAGGGAGCACAGGATGAAAAAACTTGAGGACGCTCTAAAGCGACACTTGTGTAACACCTTTCCAGGCATGGTAGGTTACCAAGTGATGACACACGTGCTTCTGAGGCTGCGGATGATCAGAGGAATAGTGGTGAAGGCCAGGGCCGCTTGACTGATGCCTTTTTAAATTTTTATAGTCCACGACCCCCAGGACGTCAAATGTAGCACCCATTGCCAGCGTCTTCACCATATTGTCAGGACTACCTAGGGGCAAGGGCAGACCTGGATACCTTTCCAGCAGATGATCCACTGGCTTACTGGGTGTTGAGATTGGATCACTGGTCAGAACTTAGCCAATATTCTATGCAGCTACTAGGTTCCCTTCATCTAGCGTGCTTTCCGAAAGGACGTTCCAGTGCCGCTGGAGGTTTTGGTCACAGACAAAAGAGTGCGTCTGTCCACCGACTCTGTAGACCGGCTGACATTTATAAAATGAATCAGTCCTGGATCAGCAGCTATCAATCCCCTGATGCTGAAGTAACGGAATAGATCGGGGATGTCTTCTGCATTCAAAAAACCTCCAGCCCTGAACTCTTCCACAATACCACAAAAGGGTTACGGTGTGAAGGCACTTGCTGCCATGAAAGGCACAATATTTGGCTGCACTGACGCCTGTGCCACATTTATATCATTTTAATTTTTTGAACCGCAGGGTCCAGCCCTGCACTCTTCCACAATACTACAGAGGGGTTACTGTATGATAGTACATGTTGGCCTGGCAGTCTGGCACCAAAAGCACAATATCCGTTTCCAGATTCATATCTTTTTAATATAGGACCGCAAGCTCCACCCCTGCATTCTTCCACAATATTACAGAGGGGTTACTGTATGATAGTACTTGCTGGCCTGGCACCAAAAGCACAATATCTGTGTGCACTGACGCCCATTACCAGATTCATATCTTTTTAATATAGGACCACATGGTCCACCCGTGCATTCTTCCACAATACCACAGAGGGGTTACTGTATGAATGCACTTGCTGGCCTGGCACCAAAAGCACAATATCTGGGTGCACTGACGCCCATTACCAAATTCATATCTTTTAATATAGGACCACATGGTCCACCCCTGCATTCTCCACAATACCACAGAGGGGTTACTGTATGAATGTACTTGCTGGCCTTGGCACCAAAAGCACAATATCTGGGTGCACTGACGCCTTTACCAGATTCATATCTTTTTAATATAGGACCACATGGTCCACCCCTGCACTCTTCCACAATACCACAGAGGGGTTACTGTATGAATGTACTTGCTGGCCTGGCACCAAAAGCACAATATCTGGGTGCACTGATGCCCATTACCAGATGCATATCTTTTTAATATAGGACCGCAAGGTCCACCCCTGCATTCTTCCACAATACTACAGTGGTGTTACTGTATGATAGTACTTGCTGACCTGGCACCAAAAGCACAGTATTTGGGTGCACTGCCACTGACGCCTGTATCAGATTCATATCCTCAGAGGTTACGGTGTGACGGCACTGTTGCCGACGCTAAAGGCCAATTTAAGCACCTATTGTTACTTTCATCCAAAGCCTGCATAAGTTTCACAATAATTTAGCCAAAAAAAACTAAACTTTTTCTATGTGTCTGAAAATGTCTCCTCTTTTCATACAGACTGCCGCCCCAAGCAGTTGTTTATGGATAGAATAAAGGAAAAGCATTTACCGTCTTTTGAAACGTAATTTTTTTGTTTTTAAGTGTTTCTATACATCCTAAAAATCCGCCACTTCATGGGCAGGTTATGGGGACCTCCTAGGCATGATATTTGAAGAAATGTTTCGTTGTTATTTTTAACCCTTAATTCATGGAAAACTCACTGTCCCTTTAAAAACGTTTTTTTTTAAAACTTTTTGTCCTTGTTTCCTGTCCCCCAGGTCAATACCCGGACCCCCATACACCTTTTATGGCAAATATCTAGCATATATGCCCTCTTGGAGAGCACTCTAAAAATCGAATTTTCAGCCCCATTGACTTGTATTGAGTTTGAGTTCGGGTTCGAGTTCGGATTCGAACATTTGGAAAGTTCGGGTTCGAATGCGAACCGAACTCGGGGGTGTTCGGCTCATTCCTATTCTACAGATCCATGCCAAAATATTAGGATGTCATTGATGTATCTCATCCATTTTATGATATGATCTGTAAACTTTGATCTTTCAGGAATGAACACATGCAGTTTCTCCCACCAAGCTAAATAGAGATTGGCGTAACTCGGTGCACAGCATGTCCCCATATTAGTACCCCGGATTTGTAAATAATATTTGCCATTGAAGACAAAATAATTGTGGTGTAACAGAAAATCCAATAATAATAATACAAATTCAACCTCCAAGGGTGAATATTTTTCTTTCAGAAAAAATTGTGTTACTCTTAAACCTACATCATGAGGGATATTGTTGTAAAGCGAGACTACATCAAAACTAGCCAATATGGTACCTGAAGGGATTGGTATATCCGAGAGTTTTGATAATACATGCTGTGTATCTCTTACATACGAAGGTGTTACTTCAACCAATGGACGCAAATAACAGTCAACAAATGCACTGATTCGTTCAGTAAAAGAGTCATTACCCGAAATAATGGGGCGGCCAGGGGGAGTCACTTTTGACTTATGTATCTTCTACATTTTGGGTTTCAATACCTCCCTGCACATGGTGACTAAATTATTATATCTACAGTTTATCCATCTTGTCCACTAAAGGTGCTCAGTTACCACTATTGTCATAGTGTGTTTTTTGAATTTCGGATAAAGGTACAACATTCATAATGCATAGTCATTTCACATAGCCCATTCAGAGCAGCACTGATTTGTTCTAGCGCTATATCATGTACCATCTGTAATTTTCGAATTTCATGTAACTCGATATTCAACAGTTGGATATCTTTACTGTTAGATTTAAAATTTCATCCATCAGTACAGAATAATTGTTCAGTCTCTTCATCAATTCAATTCCCCAGCCAGTCCATGCTGGGAACCAGGCCCAAGTCTGATCAGCTTTGGAAAACAGTTCTCGCTTATGTTTGTTAAAAACAAGAGGATACCTTGGGTGTAATGTAGTGTCGGGTAGGGTTTCGTCTCTCTGTACCCTCTGTATTGGGATTAGTTTCGCTACATAACACTGTCCGGTCAAGGTGGGAGGTATCCAGGTGTAACAGAGCTTTCCAAAACAGATATGCAGTCCCCCGGTTAGTAGGAATGGGGCATATAATGCACCCCTCTGTCCACTTCCACTATCATATTCTCTAAATGGTTAAGGAGGTACTTCCCAGTCTGTCGAGTTAGAGTAAGGTCAGTAATTCGTAGTGTTGGCCCTCGTGTAGGGTTGTCTGGTTTAACAACGTGCCTTCCTGTGCCAGTGCCTGACAGAGTGGTATTAACTGACAGGTTAAAATGACTTGACTGGCACAGGGTCTCTATACTGAAAATTATTGACCCTATCTGGAAACACCAATCAGGAAGGTGTACAGGGCCCGTAATTGGGTAGGCAGGTAAGATACCTGTATGCTTCATTTGAGTCTCATTCAGTGGCTGAACAGTAATATCTCCGGCCAAAAAGACTGTCAAATTAACCAGGACTGCAGCAAACGGTATATATATTGTCTCTGGGTGAAGTCTGCTGCACACCCAGCACGTAGTCTGTCCTGATTTACACGCATACTTAAATTTCATCAGTAAATGGTTCTTGGGAGCTGACACAGGTCCCAAATCATGTTTGTCTCTCCCCTTGGTCTGATTCGGGGTGGAAGATGAGTTCATTATCAACTCCACTCTCGTCTGCGATTTCTTCGGGAAAAACGTATTCATATAGGTCGTTATAAACAACACCATCAGGGTTATGGCACCCAGAGCAACAATAAACTGAAAAGCTCTCCTAATGGGTGCTGTAAGTTTCTCCTCACACTGCTGAACAGTGGGAGACATCATGTATTTTTGCGGGCTTCCCTTTGGGCTTACCGACTATCCATCATTGGCAGGTGGTCAGGCATTATTATGGCCATCAAAACACCTACTTGCTGGTCTGGGCAACCTTTGTCCCAATTCTGGTGAGCATCTGCCTCAGTGGATCAGATTCGCTGTTTGTCACTTCCCACTGGATCTCAGGCACTACAGGCTTAAGTCTTGAGTGGTGTATCCACGGGGTTACCTCGGTCACCTTTACTGCTGTAGGAGTTGATAACAAGACAAGGTAAGGACCCTTCACTTTGGGCCTAGGGGGTCAATTTTCCACTCTTTAACCCAAACTGAATCACCTGGGCAGTATTTATGCAAGGATGGATACAAAAAATGAGTTAGATTATCACTAACCCAGGTATTCCGTTTCTGCATTGTCTGACCCAACAGCAATACTTGGTTACTCAAATCAGTTTCTCCCAATGTCCAAAGGTCCCCCTTATCCCACTTATCAATGGGGCAGGTCTACCGAACATGAGTTCGTAAGGACTCAGTTTCAAGTGTGGAGTTGGGCTGCATCTAACATGCAGGAGGACTATCGGCAGCACATCCAACCACCCCAGTGATGTCTCTTGACACATCTTGGCCATCAAAGTCTTTAAAGTTCTGTTCATATGTTCCACTTTTCCAGAACTCTGAGATCTGTAGGCAGTATGCAGCTTCCATGTGATGCCCAACAGATGGCCAGCTGTTGTAGACAGGCTTTGATGAAGGCTGGGCCATTATCTGACCCTATCTGTCACGGATCCCCCTGGTTACCAAGATGGTGGTCCCTTTACGCAGACCGCTCACTACCCTTCCGATCCTTAGAGTGGTCGGCACGTCTAGACAGATACAGAATACGTCAAGATAGGTATACACAAAGAACGATACTAGGAGGGTACACAAGACCTTAGAATGGTTGGCTCTTCCAAGACCTAAACAATAGAAGAGGTAGTCTGATGCGTGCTTAGGATGCCACACAGACTGACCTCAATACTAAGATAGAAGAGTAAACGCCAATACCAGGGGTTATGCACAGAATAGTTTGTTTGCCAATGCCAGGGGTCGGTACACAGAATGGTTCGTTTGCCAATGCCAGGGGTCGGTACACAGAATGGTTCGTTTGCCAATGCCAGGGGTCGGTACACAGAATGGTTCGTTTGCCAATGCCAGGGGTCGGTACACAGAATGGTTCGTTTGCCAATGCCAGGGGTCGGTACACAGAATGGTCAGTTTGCCAAATGCCAAGGGTCAATACACAGAATAGCCAATAATTTACAACAGAATACAAGAGCTCTGCGGGAAGTAACTACCACGTCAGGGCACCAGTGAGAATGAGAAGCCGGCTTTAAACTCTGCGGGTCCGCGTCATACGCCTGGCCCCGCCCCCCGGCGTCCCACGTGTGCGGAAGCTTTCCGCGATATCACTCGGCGCCTGGCCAGCGAGCAGCGAGGAAGCCGCTGCCAGGCGCCGGGAGGGGGGGCCGCGGACAACCGTCACAGAACCCCCCCCTCTACGGGCGGCCACTGGACGACCCCCAGGGGCACAGGGATGAGCCAAATAGAAGGCCTTCACCAAGCGAGGGGCATGAACCTCAGTAGCCGGAAGCCAAGAGCGGTCCTCCGGACCGTAGCCCACCCAGTCCACTAAGTACTGAAGGACCCCCCTAGAAACCCTGGCGTCCAGAATGGCCTTAACTTCAAACTCCTCCTCGCCCTCCACAGAGACCGGAGGAGGAGGACACGGGCCCTGGTGTACCGATTACACAAAAGCGGTTTTAAAAGGCTCACGTGGAACACGTTGTGTATCCTGATATGGGAGGGCAGTGCCAAGGCATAGGAGACCGGGCTGAGTCGCCGCAGTATCTTGTAAGGGCCTATGTATCTGGGGGCTAGTTTCATCGATGGCACTAAGAGCTTAATGTTCCGCGAAGAAAGCCAAACCCTGTCCCCGACTTGATACACAGGTGCTGGTCCCCTACGTCTATCGGCCTTCGTTTTCTGGACAATACTGCTCCTCTCCAGTGCCTGTTTAACCCTCCCCCAGGTCTCAGTCAATGACGCCAAGTGCTCATCCAGAGCAGGAACGCGGTATCAGGAAATGCAGTGGGAAGCACGGGAGGATCAAATCCGTAAACCGTGAAGAAAGGGGAATGACCACTGGCCTCACTCACGGCACTGTTTAGGGCATACTCGGCCCAAGGTAGCAGGTCTGACCAATTATCTTGTCGTTCAGATATGAAACACCTGAGATACTTCTCAACATTTTGATTGGCCCTTTCTGCTGCCCGTTCGTTTGGGGGTGATAGGCCGAGGAGAAGGACAGGTCTATTCCCACATTCTTGCAGAACCCCCTCCAGAATCTGGAGACAAACTGGGTCCCCCTATCAGAAACAATCCCAAGAGGGATACCGTGTATGCGGACCACGTTGGCGATGAAAATGGGCACCAGCTCGGCTGCTGACGGTAGCTTCCGAAGAGGAACATAGTGACCCATTTTGGAAAAGCGATCTATAATCGTGAGTATAACAGTATTCCCTTTGGACTCGGGTAACTCTACTATAAAATCCATGGCTATCTGCGACCATGGTCGTTCGGGGATAGGCAGGGGCTGGAGTAAACCAATGGGCGCTGTCTTAGGACTCTTATTTCTTGTGCATACCTCGCACACGGCTACGTAATCTTTAATATCCCGGCGCATCGTGGGCCACCATAGCAGTTTTCGGATGCTAGCCACTGTTTTGGTGATCCCCATATGCCCAGAGGTTTTATTGTCATGGTAAATCTTAAGGACTTCTTCTCTTTCCTTCTCAGGTACAAAGAGCTTCGCGGGAGGCCTCCCCCCCGGAGCCTTATCTTGGACAGTCTGCAATCGGATCATCAGAGGGGATGAGACACTAATCGTGGTAGAGGCTACAATCCTCTCCTGAGGTACAATGGGATGTTGATCCTGCACGTTATGTTCATAGGATTCATACTGTCTAGATAACGCATCTGCTTTAATGTTTCTTGACCCAGGTCTATATGTGAGGACGAAATTAAAACTTGAAAGAAACAAAGACCATCTCGCTTGTCTGGCGTTCAATCGTTTCGCGTCTCCAATGTACGTGAGATTCTTATGATCAGTTATGATAACGATTGGGTCCGTAGATCCCTCTAATAAGTATCTCCACTCTGCCAAGGCTGCGATAACTGCTAACAACTCTCTATTACCGATGTCATAGTTTCTCTCGCCGGAGACAACTTCCGGGAATAGAAGCCGCATGGATGCAAAGGTTTATCGGGTGCCCGCCTTTGGGACAAGACTGCTCCAAGACCGAGTTCGGAGGCGTCAACCTCGAGTTGGAAGGGCAGAGCTGGATCAGGATGTCGGAGAACAGGGGCAGTCGTGAATGCCTGTTTGAGGGCCTCGAAGGCTTGCCTGGCCTGGGGTGTCCATTTCTGATTTCCCACCCCTTTCCTAGTCATGGCCGTGAGAGGAGCTACCAAGGCCGAAAAGTCTTTAATGAACCTTCGATAATAGTTGGTAAAAACCTAGAAACCTCTGAATGGCTTTAAGCCCTTGGGGTAGGGGCCAGTCGAGGATTGCCGACAATTTACCAGGATCCATCTGAAACCCCTCAGGGGTTATGATATACCCAAGGAAGTGCACCTTCTCTATATCAAATAGGCACTTTTCTAATTTGCAGTATAAGCCGGCTTTCAATAGTCTCCTTACACTTGTTGCACATGGGCGTGATGGGTCTCCTTATCTGGAGAGTATATCAGGATGTCATCGAGATACACTATGACGAATGTTTGCAGAAAATCCCTTAGGGTGTCATTTATGAGATCCTGAAACACAGCTGGCGCGTTACATAAGCCAAAGGGCATTACCAGGTATTCGTAATGCCCGCTACGCGTATTAAAAGCTGTCTTCCACTCGTGCCCCTTTTTCACCCTTATCAGATTGTAGGCCCCGCGTAAATCGAGCTTCGTGTATATACGGGCCCCTTTCAGTCGGTCGAACAACTCTGTTATAAGGGGTATGGGATATGCATTTCTTATGGTTATTCTGTTTAAACCTCTATAATCTATGCATGGTCGCAAGTCTCCCTCTTTCTTGGAGACGAAAAAGAACCAGCTCCTGCCGGGGAGGAGGACCGTCTAATGAATCCACGCTCGAGATTCTCTTTTATATACTCCTCCATAATGTCGTTCTCCTTTTGCGACAAGGGTATACATGTCCTCTGGGAGGCATAGTACCGGGGAGTAACTCTATGGCACAGTCATACGGGCGATGTGGTGGTAAAACCTCAGTCCTGGCCTTCGAAAAAACCTCCTTTAATGCCTGATAACAGTCAGGGACTACTGTGGATAAAGGAGGTGCTGTGGCGATATTAAGGTTACCAATAACAGTGACCCTGCCCATGCATTTCAACTGGCAACTGGGACCCCAACATTTTATGTCTCTCTGGACCCAATCAATCACTGGGTTATGCTCAGTCAACCATGGAAACCCTAGGACGACGGGGCATGAGGGAGAGTCAATAATCTGGAATCGTATGGTTCCCGGTGCAAAACCCTGTGTTCATGCATACCTCTATAGTGTCGTGGGTGATATGGGGACATGACAAGGGTTTCCCGTCTATGGCCTCCACCATTAGAGGTCTTTCTTTGAGAACTAGAGGCATGAGGTTCTTGGAGGCAAACACTCTATCCATAAAGTTACCTGAGGCTCCAGAGTCTAGGAACGCCTCAGTCTCGAGGTGCACCCCCTCCCAGGTTAAGGAGATGGGCACCAGAATCCGGGTTTTTTTTTTTTTCGTTATCAACAAAGGAGGCATAGAGCGAACCGATTACCTGGCTAGTAGGTGTTCTCTGGCCCGGCTTGCCAGTGTCACCCCTGCCACCCCTGGGTCTTTGAGGACATTGAAGACGAAAATGCCCTGCCCGGCACAGTAAAAACAGAGCCCCCTTCCCTTCTGTAAGTTCTCTCAGCTCTGAAATACCTGTTCTACCTATCTGCATGGGTTCTACGACCGGTAGATCGGTTCTTTCTGGCTCTGAAGTACCTGACGTATTGGTGAGTGTCTGGGTACCAAGGGTAGGAGGCCAAACCTTTCTGGGTCTTTTCTCTGAATGCCTCCTGTCCCTAATTTGGTCGTCCATGGCAATACAGAAATCAACCAAATGGTCCAGATGTTCTGGCAACTTCAAGGGAGCCAGCTCAAACATCAAAGCTCGTCAGGCCTTCGGTAAACGCCAAGGTTAAAACGTCGTTAGGCCAGTGTACCTCAGAAGTCAAGGTCTTAAATTCTATGGCATAGTCGGAGACTCTCCTATTACCTTGCTTAATGTGGAATAAGGACCTGCCTGCATTGGTGGCCCTTCTAGAGGGATCAAACGTACGTTTTAGTTCAGAGGTTAAAGCCCTCATAGTCATATATGATGGGCTTTTTGTTTTCACAATGGCGTGGCCCACAGTAACGCTTTATCAGTTAATGGTTAATTAGGTAGCCTACTTTGGCTTTATGGATACACAGGAGCCTGGATTGTTCTCGAATAGAATCTCTAGTTGGGTCAAAAAACCCCCACAAGTTAGGCGTACCATCATAGCGTACGGGTGCCTTCATACTGAGCCTACACCCCTCGGTGAGGCCGAACTGGCCCTAGGCAATACTGGTTCTGGAGGACTTGCAGTACCAGTAGTGGATCGATTCAACAGGGTTTGCAGAGCAAGAGCAATTTGGTCCATCCTGTGGTCCTGCTCTTCTTGTCGGGCTGCAATTCTTGTCAACTGAGAAGAGAGGTCTGCGGGATCCATTGGCCCTGACGTAATGTCACGGATCCCCCTGGTTACCAAGATGGTGGTCCCTTTACGCAGACCGCTCACTACCCTTCCGATCCTTAGAGTGGTCGGCACGTCTAGGATACAGAATACGTCAGATAGGTATACACAAAGAACGATACTAGGAGGGTACACAAGACTTAGAATGGTTGGCTCTTCCCAAGACCTAAACAATAGAAGAGGTAGTCTGATGCGTGCTTAGGATGCCACACAGACTGACCTCAATACTAAGATAGAAGAGTAAACGCCAATACCAGGGGTTATGCACAGAATAGTTTGTTTGCCAATGCCAGGGGTCGGTACACAGAATGGTTCGTTTGCCAATGCCAGGGGTCGGTACACAGAATGTTCGTTTGCCAATGCCAGGGGTCGGTCACAGAATGGTTCGTTTGCCAATGCCAGGGGTCGGTACACAGAATGGTTCGTTTGCCAATGCCAGGGGTCGGTACACACAGAATGGTCAGTTTGCCAATGCCAGGGTCAATACACAGAATAGCCAATAATTTACAACAGAATACAAGAGCTCTGCGGGAAGTAACTACCACGTCAGGGCACCAGTGAGAATGAGAAGCCGGGCTTTAAACTCTGCGGGTCCGCGTCATACGCCTGGCCCCGCCCCCCGGCGTCCCACGTGTGCGGAAGCTTTCCGCGATATACTCGGCGCCTGGCAGCGAGCAGCGAGGAAGCCGCTGCCAGGCGCCGGGAGGGGGGGCCGCGGACAACCGTCACACTATCTCGAGCGGCACAGTCCGTAACCGGGGATAATTTCTCTCAGGAGACTCTTTACTACTGCATCAGTTTTTCTCAGTTCTGGTTGGGGAAGTCTACCCATCAGTCAACGTGAACACCAATACAAGTAGATACTTGTATCCTTTGCAAGGCAGGAGTACAGTGAAGTCAACCTGAAGTGAAACCATTGGTGATAATCCGATGGGCTGTACTCCCGGTGGTTGTGACGGACCCGATCTGGGGTTATTCTTGGCACAAGTAACACACTGTCGGGCTACTGTTCGGCAAATTGCTGAGAGACCAGGCACATAGAAGTGCGGTTCTAGGCGTGGCTTGCGCACCGAGAGTAATGGCCCCCTGACTCCGGAGCTCCACCGAGATCGCCCGCTCTGCTCTCTCTGCACCCCGTCCATCACGAGATGGGTAAGCCCCGCAAGCCGCCGACCACTCCTGGCCCCTCGGAGCCCGCAGGGGACCCGCAAAACTGCTCTATAAGGCAGTTTCTGACGCTGATCCCGGACTCTGCCTTGGCGCCACCGCGGGACAAAATGGCGGCGACTCCCGCCTCTTCGGCCCCCAGCTCCCCCATGCATGCTGCAGACACCTGGGCCATGCCAGCGGAGCTCCACCATCTCCTCAGCTCCTTGCCCACCAAAACAGATTTGGCGGCCTCGACATCTGGCCTCCAGGAATCAGGAATCCCTGCTGACAGAGATCAGAGGCCTCAGGAAGGAACTTGGCAGCCTGCAAAACAGGGTTCAGCATGTGGAAACAGCACAGACCCCGCCAAACTGAAATCACAATGTCTCACGCCGCTGCGCTGCAGTCTCAACATCATATCTTGCAGACTATGACACGCCACCTGGAAGACCTAGAAAATAGAGGACGCAGGAATAATAGTCGGGTAAGAGGCCTCCCTGAACTGGAACAATCCCCATCTGACCTGAAACGCACCCTACTCCGTTTATTTAACGGCCTATTACAACAAGACTCTGACACTGACATCGAATTTGAACGACTGCACAGAGCTCTGCACCCTAAAGGCCCTCCCGAAGCCCCACCAAGATGAAAAATTCTATTATTCATTATAATTACCATAAACCTTTTCCAAGTTTCTTCTTATATATCAAAACCAAAATAAGAGCTGCGCTACGCCATGGCGGAGACCCCCAAAAAGAATCAATCACAAAACTGTATTGGTCTTTCTCAGAAGTCTAGCTTTCCTCGTTAAGCCAGATCTATTTATTAAAATACACAGAATTTATAGCCAATCAGTGTACAGATACATTACAACATCAAAGTTTAGCCACTCAGTTAACTTACTACCATATATGGTTCACGAGACCCTTTTCCCATCTTCCCGCTTCTGCGCACATTTTCCTGCACTGAACATAACAGGAAATCGGCCACAGCTCATATCCTATAGAAGGAAGAACGGTCTATACAGTATTGACACTAACAAAAATGAAGGGGGGAATTTCACAGCCCATTTATAAGAACCGGCTTTTTTAAGACTAAATATTTATTATATTTACAGGAAATTAAAATCTAACAATTCTTTCCTTTGATCACATATCACCTGTGATCATCTAAAAGATAAACCAAACTTAGACAATTAAACCTGGGCTACAGTGTCCTTGCCTAAGACCTTTAGATCATTCTAGATGCTCAGATGTGTCGGGTATATTAGAGAGACAAAGAATTTAAAATGGATGCTTGTAGCCATTTTGTTTTAAAGACCGTTTTTTTTTCAAAATATTCTCTAGGTTTAGAAATGAACAAGATTCTTTTTTTACAAAGTTCATTCCTGGGTTAAGAAGTCCCAGACATGAAGGAACCTAGAATGAATGTGAGATAATGCTAAGACATGTCATAAGTAAATTTATTGGTCTGTTTTAAATTTTTAAAACAAAAGAGATTTTGTCTTTTGAGTATAGGAATAAGAGAAAATATTCTGTAATATAAAATTATATTCACAAAATATATGTTTATAATCAAGGTATATTTTATTATAATTACAGTATGAAATATATACTCCAAAATATTGTAGAAAGTATATAATTGGTAAATAATAAAAATTACTAAAGAATATATTCTGTGAGTTAACCAGGAAAGAATTTAGCTGATCTAAGCAACCAAAAGGGAGTGAGAATATAAATCAGATGACAGACACTGTGTCTAGAGACTGAAGACAAGGCTCTTTGTTAAGTTAGTCTGACCTTTGACCCGAGATAGGACTATTAAAAAGAAATGGTGGAATTAATATAAGAAGTGCAATACTGCCCTCTAGAGGATAGTAAAAATAATTAACCATGACGTCAAATTGGGTATAATAGGCGGCAAAGGTTCTTTTGTAAGTCAGTCAGAGATTCCAACAGACAGAGACTCACATCAGACTCACATCACCATGCACTCAGATCCCAAGACATGAGGCAATTAATATTCTCACCAAATCTCTAACTCACATGCATTGATTATCTAATATCGATAATTTTCACATATTCCAAAACAAAGCATCACATAGAAAATTCCAAGGCAGACTCATCAACATCCAAATTGGAGAGGTAATGTATGAAATAAGGAATTAATGTAAAAAATATATTTGTAGAGATTTTTGCAACGTAGACTGAGACTTCTCGGATATGGTTAAAATCCAAATTCTAAGTAATTCTATTCTGCAGATAGAAATATGAAGAAGTGGATATAAGGATTTATTCCTAAAGAAATGTTGCAAGATTGATACCAATATATATATTGAATTTGGAAATTACTGTGATTAAAATTAATAAGCAAGGAATTATATAACTACAAAATAAAAAGCAAAAGATTAGAAGTTTAATTCTCGAGATTAGGGGAGGATTCATTAAATAAATTGTTATTACTTATCAATAAATTAGCTCATCTTTTGTTGATCCATGTAGCATAGAGATATATATATATCTATAAGAGCTGGCTGGTTAAACATTGTTTGCTGGGAAATGCATGTTGTATTAAGCAGAAATGTTTATTAACCATTTGTGTATTAGTTACTAACTGATAAGGTAAATGATATTAATCATATATGCAGTTACTAACCGGAGATACATATATTGTGAAGCTAGTTTTTATATGCTGATGGAGTGTGGTTTATAAATTGTTGTTCATGATATGAGATTTGAAATTCTTTTGTATACGTAATAAATATATATATATTTTTATCCGATTATTGATTATTGTATTTTTTAAAGCAAAACACAGACAATTAAAAGAATTCAGGATAATTTCTAAGAGATATAAACGATTGATATTTGTGTCTCGTATAAATTTCTTATGAAATAATAATCCCTGATATATTGGAGACGACTGCCGAGGTAGGTCCAGTAAGTCCAATATAGACATATTGGAGGCTTGGCTGATAAATCCAATATATACAAACGTGTTGTATTCACGTGCAGAGATTATATCCGACAAATTGGAGGCAACTGTTGAGATTGTAGTATTTGTTTGGAATATAATTGTCAGTAATTGTCTGATTAGACAGAGATAAAAT
Organism: Leptobrachium leishanense; assembly: GCA_009667805.1. Taxonomy (NCBI): domain Eukaryota; kingdom Metazoa; phylum Chordata; class Amphibia; order Anura; family Megophryidae; genus Leptobrachium; species Leptobrachium leishanense. Next base: position 101,777,424 of record CM019070.1, on the reverse strand, counting down.
ATATATATATGTTTTGATTCCTTGTTGTATTTTGACTTGTGGTTTTTACGGTTGATGGAGTGTGGTTTATAAATTGTTGTTCATGATATGAGATTTGAAATTCTTTTGTATACGTAATAAATATATATATATTTTTATCCGATTATTGATTATTGTATTTTTTAAAGCAAAACACAGACAATTAAAAGAATTCAGGATAATTTCTAAGAGATATAAACGATTGATATTTGTGTCTCGTATAAGTTTCTTATGAAATAATAATCCCTGATATATTGGAGACGACTGCCGAGGTAGGTCCAGTAAGTCCAATATAGACATATTGGAGGCTTGGCTGATAAATCCAATATATACAAACGTGTTGTATTCACGTGCAGAGATTATATCCGACAGATGGGAAGAAAAAAATTCTGGTATTTACTCCTAAAATACCTCAATACCTTTTATAATGTACAAAAGGGATTCCCCAAGGAGGCCCTTTATGAGCATAAAAGACACTTATCTATCTAGATTCACTCTTCCAGCGAACCACTTGGAGCGTAGGCAAAAATACCTAATCTAGACCTTAAATAACTATTTATTCCCATTTCCCAAAATATAATTCAAAAAAGTATAATAACTTGAATGTAAAAGTTCATTTATCTAATAAATCAACATGAGTCAGATCTATATCTGTGTGTTTTCCTATGTTCAGCTTCACTCCACAAAACGCATATACACCTGCATTCATACACACATTCAAGAAAACATTCTCATTTTCACAAATTAAATCCTTTCTCACACTTATCTAGGGGATTAAATAAAAAAAATAATATTCCATAATCTAATACCATAGTCCACAGTGCGAGATCAGGGTGTGGTCTTTTTTTTCAACATCCCAGCTTGAGACGCATAATCATTGAATGTCATCAGAGCTCCCACCATAGGGACTCCTGAACAAGCTGTCTCTTTGCGCTGGTTGCTTATTACCTGTGACCTTTGACCTTGACACAAAATGTCCATGATTCGTTCCATATGCAGTCATTGTGACTGTCAGGTTTCTTGATGATGTGATATGGTTTTAGCAACAATAAAGAAAATAAAAAAGAAAAGAAAATATGGTATACCCCGCTAATCATATACATCCATTCATTCATTGTCACTCTCAAATGCACGAAAACAATAAAAATGTTAATTTACACAAGAAGAGACACAGATAATAAATTTCAAAATGTCCCTGCGAAGCCTGTCGGCCTCACGCAATAAAAAATTATACTACTTCTGACTCATTGTTAGAGAAAAATATATATACGCAACTTTGGCTCAAAAGGGAAATAGCCGAAGTGCATATTCCACCCTTTTATTAAATATAATTTTTTTTTTCTTTTTTTTTTTTAATTACTATCCTATTCAGTCTTGTTCGGTGTTGTGAAACAAACCTGGCGTTTATAAAACACACCAATCCTCAAATGAAATAAAAAAAAATAAAAAAACAGCATTAATTTTATCGAATTAAAACTTTCCATTTACCACTATATATGTCATGAAACGTATTTATGCAAATGCATTAAATTATATGTTCCTAAATACATTAATGAACTCTAATTTTAATTGGATGTGATCTTCAATAATCCTAAATGTGTCAGGGAATTTTGAACAATATTGATTGTAACTAAACAACAAAAATAACAACATAGAAACATAGAAACATAGAAAAATGTCGGCAGATAAGAACCTTTCGGCCCATCTAGTCTGCCCAATTACATGGATACTTTACCTGGATTTATCTTTTGTTTAGGATAGCCTTATGCCTATCCCATGCTTGCTTAAATTCAATTACTGTTTTGGCCTCTACCACTTCTACTGGAAGACTGTTCCATGTATCCACCACCCGCTCAGTAAAATAATGCTTCCTGATGTTACTTTTAAACCTTTACCCCTCTAATCTAACACTATGTCCTCTTGTTTTGCTATTTTGTTTCCTTTTAAATATACTCCCTTCCTCTACCTTGTGGATTCCCTTTACGTATTTAAATGTTTCTATCATATCTCCTCTGTCTCGTCTTTTTTCCAAGCTGTACATGTTAAGATCATTAAGCCTTTCTTGGTAACTTTTCTCCTTCAAGCCGTACACCATTTTAGTAGCCCTTCTCTGAACTCTCTCCAAGATGTCTATATCCTTCTGGAGATACGGTCTCCAGTACTGCACACAGTACTCCAAGTGAGGTCTCACCAGTGCTCTGTACAGTGGCATGAGCACTTCCCTTTTCCTACTGCTAATACCTCTCCCTACACAACCAAGCATTCTGCTAGCATTTCCTGCTGCTCTATTACATTGACTACTTACCCTTAGATCCTCTGAAATAATAACCCCTAAATCCCTTTCCTCAGATGTTGAGGTTAGAAGTGTATCAACTATTCTATATTCAGCCCTTGGGTTTTTACGTCCCAGGTGCATTATCTTGCACTTATCCACATTAAAACTCAATTGCCACAACTCTGACCATTTTTTTAGCTTACCTAAATCATTTGTCATTTGGCTGATCCCTCCAGGAACGTCAACCCTGTTGCAAATCTTTGTGTCATCAGCAAAAAGACATACTTTTCCATTAATACCTTCTGCAATATCACTAATAAAAATATTAAAGAGAATGGGTCCAAGTACTGACCCCTGAGGTACCCCACTGGTAACAAGACCTTGCGCCGAATAAACTCCATTTACCACAACCCTCTGTTGTCTGTCACTCAGCCACTGCCTAATCCATTCAACAATATTGGAATCCAAACTCAAAGATTGCAATTTATTGATAAGCCTTCTATGCGGAACAGTATCAAAAGCCTTACTGAAATCTAAATAAGCAATGTCTACTGCACCACCTGTGTCTATTATTTTTGTTACCCAATCAAAAAAATCTATAAGATTAGTTTGGCATGATCTCCCTGAGGTAAACCCATGTTGTTTCTGATCTTGTAATCTATGTGTTTTTAGATGTTCAACAATCCTTTCCTTTAACATGGTTTCCATTAATTTCCCTACTACTGACGTAAGACTAACTGGCCTATAGTTCCCCGATTCCTCCCTACTACCCTTCTTGTAAATAGGCACAACATTTGCTAATTTCCAGTCTTCTGGGACGACTCCTGTTAACAAGGATTGGTTAAATAAATCTGTTAACGGTTTTGCTATTACATCACTGAGCTCTTTTAATAATTTAGGGTGGATCCCATCAGGCCCCATTGACTTATTTGTCTTTACTTTAGACAGCTGCTTTAGAACCTCCTCCTCTGTAAACTCATATGTAAATGTCTCTTTAGTGTTCTCTCCTAACTGAGGTCCCTTTCCTTCCTTTTCTTCTGCAAAGACTGAACAAAAATATTTATTGAGGCAGTCAGCGAGACTTTTATCCTCTTCTACATACCTTCCTTCCTTTGTTTTTAATCTAACTAATCCTTGTTTTACTTTTCTTTTCTCGTTTATGTATCCAAAAAATGTTTTGTCCCCCTTTTTTACTGACTGAGCTATTTTCTCTTCTGCGTGTGCTTTGGAAGCTCTTATAAATTGCTTTGCCTCTTTCTGCCTAATCTTATAGGTTTGCCTATCTTCTTCACGCTGAGTTTTTTTATAATTATTGAATGCTATCTTCTTGTTCTTCACTATTTTGGCCACTTCTGCAGAGTACCACAGTGGTTTCTTCCCTTTTTTGTTTTTGCTAACAAGCCGAATGCAATTTCCTGTGGCCTTCAATAATGCTTCCTTTAAATAATCCCATTTCTCTTGGACTCCCTTTAAATTCCTCCAGTCTGATAATGACTCCTTCACACAAAATCTAATTTTAGAAAAATCTGTTTTTTTAAAGTCTAAAACTTTTGTTTTTGTGTGGTGCGGCTCCATCCCTGTTCTTATATTAAACCATACTGACTGGTGATCACTAGATCCCAAATTTTCACCTACAACAACGTCCGATACCAAACCTCCATTTGTGAGTATTAAATCCAATATGGCCTCTTTACGGGTCGGCTCCTCAACTACTTGTGTTAGAGATAATCCCAGTAAGGAGTTTAGAATATTTGTACTCCTGGTGCACTCAGCTGTTTTGGTTTTCCAGTTCACATCAGGAAGATTAAAGTCCCCCATGATAATAACTTCCCCCTTCATTGCCATTTTGGCTATTTCCTCAACCAGCAGATTATCTAGCTCTTCTACTTGTCCAGGGGGTCTATAGATCACACCTACACGAGCTACTGTATGATTGCCAAATGTTAGTGTAACCCAAACTGACTCTATGTTCACCTCGCTCACTTTTATTTGGTTCGTTTTTATGTTGTTTTTCACATACAGGGCCACTCCTCCTCCTTTCCTACCTTCTCTGTCTTTTCTATATAAAGAGTACCCCGGTATTGTTATGTCCCAGTTATTTTTTCTCACTGAACCATGTCTCAGTAACCGCCACTAAATCTACTTTTTCAGCTGCCATCATTGCCTCCAGTTCATTGATTTTATTGACTAAACTGCGAGCATTTATAGACACGACTCTGAGCTTGTCATTTTTTACCTCGCATGTTGCTTGCACCTCCGATTTAGTTTTGGGGGACAATCGGGCAGATTGTTTACCCTTTTGTCCCCCCCTCCTAGTTTAAATATTTCTTTGTGAAACCTTTGAACTTCTCACTGAGAACATATGTTCCCCTATGAGTAAGATGCAAACCATCTTTTTTATACAGTTCCTTTCTGCTCCAATTAGAGCTATCATGGGACACAAAGCCAAATCCTTGCTCCCGACACCATTCCCGAAGCCACAAATTGAATTCCTTATTGCGCATCTTTCTATCTTGAATGTTATGCACAGGCAAAACTTCAGAGAATGACACAGTGGACGCAATCTGCTGTATTTCACCTCCAAGAACGCAAAAATCTTCCTTAATCTCAGAAACCTCATTGCTAGCCAAGTCATTTGTCCCTAGATGGACTAGAACATCTACTTCCCCTTGCTGCTTTGCTTCTTTGACAATATTGAGAATACGTCTCCTGTCTCTACGAGCAGTAGCCCCAGGAAGACATCTCACCAAACCACTACTCTCCAGCTCAACACCTCTTATGATAGAATCACCCAGAAACAATTTCCTTCTATCCAGTCCCACCTTTTCATTTTTGTCCTTGGTTGCAGTGCTGCATACCTTAGGCATAGTGGATGGTGGTTCTTCAACTATGGTGTCTGAGCCTGCATCCGTCTTACCACTACACTCTGAAAGTGCCTCAAAAGAATTAAGAAGAGCCACAGATTGTGGGACATGCTTTCTATCCACAACGCTAAGTCTACCAGATCCTACAGTAGTCCATCTGCCGCTCCTAGGAGGCCTCTGTGGCAGTGGCTTTGTAACAGTCATAGCCTGAGTTTGTCTAACAGATAATTTACAAATCTCAGACTTCAAACAGGCAATTTCCTGCTGCAATAAAGAGAACTGCCTACATATCAGGCACACTCCAAACCTCCAAAAATTGGATCTAAAAACAACGCATGACAGCTCTTACACTGGACCAAGCCTGCCATTATAAAAGAATGGATTTAAAACCAGCAAATCTTACCTTTTTGTAGGTTTTCTACCTCCTGTCAAACCTCAGACTACCTCCAGAGGATCTCCAGAAGATCTCCTGTAAGTTCACTTTGAAGACTTCACTTAGAAGGCTTGCCAAGCTCAATTAGAACAAGCTAATATTCCACAAGCTTTATATAGCCCCCTAAGAACACCTCCCCCAGCAAGGCGTGGACAAGTTTAACCACTTTAGCAAATAGCACGCAATTGATTCCAATTGTATGCTAATCAGTAAGAGGAATGAGTCACCAGCCTAACCTAATTTACACACCAGACCTAATTTAAAACCTTAAGATGAATAGAAAAGATCTGTTTTAAAACAAAAATCTAAATCACTCACCAGAAGATCTCCTGTAAGTTCACTTTGAAGACTTCACTTAGAAGGCTTGCCAAGCTCAATTAGAACAAGCTAATATTCCACAAGCTTTATATAGCCCCCTAAGAACACCTCCCCCAGCAAGGGGTGGACAAGTTTAACCACTTTAGCAAATAGCACGCAATTGATTCCAATTGTATGCTAATCAGTAAGAGGAATGAGTCACCAGCCTAACCTAATTTACACACCAGACCTAATTTAAAACCTTAAGATGAATAGAAAAGATCTGTTTTAAAACAAAAATCTAAATCACTCACCAGAAGATCTCCTGTAAGTTCACTTTGAAGACTTCACTTAGAAGGCTTGCCAAGCTCAATTAGAACAAGCTAATATTCCACAAGCTTTATATAGCCCCCTAAGAACACCTCCCCCAGCAAGGCGTGGACAAGTTTAACCACTTTAGCAAATAGCACGCAATTGATTCCAATTGTATGCTAATCAGTAAGAGGAATGAGTCACCAGCCTAACCTAATTTACACACCAGACCTAATTTAAAACCTTAAGATGAATAGAAAAGATCTGTTTTAAAACAAAAATCTAAATCACTCACCAGAAGATCTCCTGTAAGTTCACTTTGAAGACTTCACTTAGAAGGCTTGCCAAGCTCAATTAGAACAAGCTAATATTCCACAAGCTTTATATAGCCCCCTAAGAACACCTCCCCCAGCAAGGCGTGGACAAGTTTAACCACTTTAGCAAATAGCACGCAATTGATTCCAATTGTATGCTAATCAGTAAGAGGAATGAGTCACCAGCCTAACCTAATTTACACACCAGACCTAATTTAAAACCTTAAGATGAATAGAAAAGATCTGTTTTAAAACAAAAATCTAAATCACTCACCAGAAGATCTCCTGTAAATTCACTTTGAAGACTTCACTTAGAAGGCTTGCCAAGCTCAATATAAAATAATAAAAGACACAAAATAATTATTACTTAGACGACATCAGAATATAAAAATACATTATCTTCTTTCTTTGTCTTCTGTCTTATTGGTTGAAAATAACAGTTTTGTAAAACTGACATGTCTTAAGTTGTATTTCCAAATCAATGATCTTCTATAAATAGCATGATTTATTGATGAGTTGTCGATAATTAGATTGTTTTATTGCCTGGTGTCTGATAATTCCTTATTATCCGGTTGATGTAACATTGCAATGTGAAATGATAATGTGTTTGAGTAAATTTCCTTCAATTCCAACATCTTTATCAATATTGGTATCACATAATCTTCCATCTAGCTTGATCAAAGTTGGCATGCATGGGTAATTTTCACCTAAAGTAAAAACTTGGGAAAAAAATGTATTATTAACCTGTCAAAAACTCTAAAATTCATATGGTTAAAATACTTTTAAAATGGAGAAAAAAATGCAACACATTTTTGGACACAAAGAAAAGGAGTGGTCATGAGTGAGACAACACGGAGGAGAGGAGGGGTCATGAGTGAGACAAAATGGAGGAGACTAGGAAAAGAATGTGAACTTCAATTCAAATAAAAAAACACAACAAAAATATCATGAACTGGGAAAGAAAGTATAGAAGGGCATGTTTAAAACTTGACGCGTTAATTAGCACAAAGTTCTCAGAGGAAACTCAGAGAAAAAGATTCTTAATAAACATCAATAATCTTTATTAAGGATATTGGTTAAAAACAAACATTCAAACGTGAGGTGTTTGTGCAGCTATTGTACAACCTGTTTTATTCCCTCCAAGAATATTCAATGGAGGCAAAGTTATACGCTATTGCACTTCACACCAAAAGACAAAAACATCAGACAGCAAAAAAAATAATACTAGACATCTGGCTACCACTGCAGAAAAAGAAAACAAATCAAACAATACTCAGATACCAAACTACAACCTTCCATCTTCCTTAGTCAACTAAAATAAAACCAAAAAAACCACCTTCTCTTATTTGAAATCTGCCTAAATTCCTTTGTACAGCGCTACTAAACCTGTAGGCGCTTTCCTTTAAACTTTCACTCAAATCCTTCAGCTTTATATCACTTCATCCTCTTAGATTCCAAACAACTAAACATGAACCTACATATATATTCCATTATACAAGTTACAAAACTGTAAATGATCTCAGTCAGCCATTTTGGCAAAACATATAACCTATATTAAGGTGCGGTCAATCCCTTAGTGCTGGACTCAAACAAAGACCAGAGGAAAATAACCGACCACGCCTCTCTTGGGAAAATGTACAACTTTGAGCCCATCACCTTGATACACTACTTTTTTTATATATATATCATACATCAATTTATAATCCATTTACAGTAAATCCAGCTCCCATAATTACTTTCTTCTGTTCCACTACTGTACGCACGCCGAAGCACTCAAACCGCGCCCAATTCCACAACAGTTACAGTTTTATAAAGCACTAACAGCTCCAGAATTCAACTGCTACTACAGTCATTCAAGGCATTAGACACATGTCATTTGTATATACTGTTCAATTATCCCAAATAGATACTCACAGAACAACAAAAATAACTACATATTCCATTCTCCAACTTGCACTGCTAAAAGACTACTAGCATTCAAAGAAAAAAAAATCCTTATACCAACACATAATAACATTATACATTACAAATAAAGAGTTTTTTTTTAATTAAATAAAAAAAGAACAAAGAGAGAAAAAATGAATGTATGAGAATGAGAAAAAAAGTTAGCAGGCGCTTTTGAAAGTCTCTGTAAAAGTAAAGCCCTATTGTCTCCATTTCCTGTGCCTTTTTTTTTTTATTTTTTTACACGAGGCAAGGCAGTAATGACACAGAAACAAAGAAACCTGGTTTCCGAAAAGCAGTCCCTATACATAAATTACATATAAAAAACATAATATCAAAACTACGAAATACAAAACATCAAAGATAAACACATACATTAATAGTTAGTAAAGACAAACATTTAAATAAACAGACGCAATCAATGGCCAGAAACAAAATAAAAAATAAAACAAAAACAAACATGCAATCTGAAAGAAAAAACAGTTAGCAAATCCTTTAGAATCAGCGCGCAAACACATGCAGCAAAAAAAATAAAGAAAAAAATGGCAGCAGCGCGCAAGAAAATAAAAATAAAAAATTAAGAGGAAATAAAACTGTCTCTCAATGGGAGATTAAATCAGTTGATATATAAGAAGAAAATCTAATCGGTTAAAATAAAATTCTCACAATTACAAGATATGGACGACCCAGAAACACCAGAATTGAAGTACAAGATAGACACAGAACGGAGACAAAACAACTAGAAACATCTCGTTTCTTTTTTTATGAGTTCAATTTCCAGCAAATACAAATACTCAACACAGCGGGCGAGTTCAAACACACGTGAGGTCCTCAAACGATTTTCCTTTACTACAATACATAAAATGACAAAAACAAATCAAGACAAAGAGTCCAACCTTGCACCAAAAAAATAAAAATAAAATAAAAAAAAAAATCAACAAGCTCTGAACCATAGCTTTAACTTCAAGGAAAATAGACAAAAAACAAGCCTGGAGGCAAGTTCGCAAAATCTGAACAAGCAAATGGAAGAATACATTCAAATGTAAAGATACACTTAAATATAAGGATACATCCGAATGGCAAATCCCACTTCAGACAACAACTGAAAAATTCTATTATTCATTATAATTACCATAAACCTTTTCCAAGTTTCTTCTTATATATCAAAACCAAAATAAGAGCTGCGCTACGCCATGGCGGAGACCCCCAAAAAGAATCAATCACAAAACTGTATTGGTCTTTCTCAGAAGTCTAGCTTTCCTCGTTAAGCCAGATCTATTTATTAAAATACACAGAATGTATAGCCAATCAGTGTACAGATACATTACAACATCAAAGTTTAGCCACTCAGTTAACTTACTACCATATATGGTTCACGAGACCTTTTTCCCATCTTCCCGCTTCTGCGCACATTTTCCTGCACTGAATATAACAGGAAATCGGCCACAGCTCATATCCTATAGAAGGAAGAACGGTCTATACAGTATTGACACTAACAAAAATGGAGGGGGGGAATTTCACAGCCCATTTATAAGAACCGGCTTTTTAAGACTAAATATTTATTATATTTACAGGAAATTAAAATCTAACACAAGAGATGTGGTTTGCGGTCTTCTGCGACATCCCCTCAAAGAAGAAATTATGGAGGCAGCCAGAGCATCCCGCACTGTAATTGTTGAAGACGCCAGTATCTCCTTGTATCAGGATTTATCACCAGCGACCTTACAGTCTAGGCGCCTTTTGCGCCCCCTCACCGCGGCCTTGCAGGAGCGACGCATCATTTACAAGTGGCTATTCCCATTCAGACTACAGGTCCGCACTGAAAACGGTCCAGCAATCTTACGATCAGAACTTGACCTCCCGGTATTCCTGGAAGCCCTTTCCTTACCTGAAGACACCATACTTGCGTGGCCGGACCTGACGAGCATGTACGCCCCCTCATTTGGTGCGCCACCGCGATCTCAGAGGCCTCGCTGCTGCCGCTACTCCTCAACTCGGAATATGGCACCCTCTGATTCTCAAGACGGATGAATTACACCCGGCAAATACCCCTACAAATTCTGAGCAAAGATGGAGGACACCATCCATAATGGCTCACGAGACTGGAGATCCTGCAGCCTACGACACTGCTGGCTAGATCCAGAATTGGAGACCCCCGCACTTTTCAAGACCGCCGCTTGAACCACCTCACGCTGACCAACGATTCACAGCACATTTGATTTGACTCTGACATCTGCCACTCGCTGAGGTACATGGATAGACACTGATCTGAGCAGCACTCTCTCGAATTACGTAAGTCTCCCTGACGATTATATTGCATGTCTCCCCCATTTTTCTTTTTCTAGACTCTGGCTCGGTTAACACAGAACGGACTGCATGAGTAATGGACACGTCCTGTACATACATCTCTCACGATGCAGACTCCTACCCAGGAGGCGACCAGCACAGCACTACATGCAGAGGTCGGCGGCATACTAATACTAATTGTAGAGTGGGTCTCTCGGCCCGAGTTTTTTCCTTCTTCAGGTTTATAGTTAACTGTTCAGATAATTATTACGTTGATTGCACATGTTTGCATTTTATATTTTGTAAACACACTGCCCTCGGTTGTCGCTTGCTCCTACCCCCGAGAACGTGCCTTTGTACAGAATAGTGCGACACGCACTTACCCCCGCATATTGCGGTAGTGCACACTTAGGCACACACTCTTCACCCTCCTGAAACCCCCCTTTTTTTTTCTCTTGTACGTCTACCCCCTTCCCTTGTTGGTAACATGGCTACGGCACCTAGACCCATTAAAATCACCTTGATTAATGCCAAAGGACTGAACATCCCGGAGAAGAGGCACATGGCCCTTCGGGACTTCAGATCCACACACGCAGACGTGGTACTTTTGCAAGAAACCCATTTTGAGACGGGTAAGGCACCGCAACTACGTGATCTTAAATTCCCAGTCGACTTCTTTAGTAATTCCACTTCTGGCAAAGTATGTGGCACGACCGTTCTACTCTCCAGGGACTTCCCCCTCACTGTCACAGGCACGAAACTGGATCAGGACGGCCGGTACACTTTTGTAAAGGGGTCCTTAGGGGGGCAATCTTATACCTTCGCCTCCATTTATTTGCCGAACAGAAAACAACACAAGGTATTACGCTCTTTGCTGCATACTCTTGCTGATTTCCAAGAAGGAATCATACTTATTGGAGGAGATATTAACCTCCCACTGGATGCACGCTTAGACACATCACGGGGTATAACGAGCATTCCACACTCCGTACTACGAAAAACACACTCGGCACTCGACTCACACCGCCTAATTGATTGTTGGCGTGCCACCCATCCCACCACACGAGACTACACCTTCTACAGCCCCCCGCACCAGTCCTATTCGAGGCTGGACTGTATGTTCCTACCATTTGGACACCTCCACCTCCTCGAATCGGTAGATATAGGCCCGATGACATGGTCAGACCATCAGTCGGTACTACTCACACTTAACTCCCATCTCGTACGTCCTAAAGACAGAAACTGGCGCCTAAATGAAACTTTACTTAACGACCCCATGATCAGACAGGGCACCCTCCAGACTCTCCAGCAATATTTCACTGAAAACACCACCTCCAACGCCTCACCTCAAATCCTATGGGAAGCGCATAAGGCGGTGATCCGAGGTTACCTGATGCAGCAAGGCTCTATCAAAAAACCCCCAACACACCCTTCAAAGAGACACACTTATCCAACGCATTTACGCACTGGAAAGGTCTCACAAACTCTATGTGGACGACACATTCTACGCGGAGCTTCTGGAACTTCGCTCTGAACTGAACACACTCTTAAACAAAGCTGCCCACAAAGCCTTCCTCACTACTCGCTGGGTCTTTCACGAGCATGGTAACAAATGTGGACGGCTACTAGCCCGCGCACTTAGAACCCACAGAGAGAAACTATACATTTCAAGATTAGGCACCCCACAGGGCACACACGTCACGCTGCCGCAAGACATGCTCTCCCTTTCCCATGACCACTTCACAGACCTGTACAACCTTCATACAGACCAACAATCATCTTCCGCAGCTAACATGCACAAATTCGTGGAGACACACACTCACACTAAGCTGACACCACTCATGCGAGAGGCACTAGAATCCCCTTTAACGGACGAAGAATTCCACACAGCAATTAAATTGACCCCTACCGGCAGGACACCGGGCCCAGACGGCTTGTCCCTTCGATACTACAAAACATTCCTACCCACCCTGACCCCAGCGTGGTTACAAGCCTTTAACACACTCGCACAGCGCCCCCATGCCTTACCCCCTCAATCTCTCTCCGCCACCATCACATTAATACCCAAACCCAACAAAGACCATGACTTATGCGCTAACTATGTCCCATATCACTCCTGAACCAAGACCTAAAATTATTTGCCAAGTCCCTTGCATTACGGATGGCCCGCTACATCCCCAGACTGGTACACCCGGACCAAACTGGATTTATACCAGGGAGGGAGGCCAGGGACAATACCGTCAGAGCTCTGAATCTCATACATGTTGCCGCTGAATCCCGTTCTGTCCCCTCCCTTCTACTGTCGACTGATGCCGAGAAGGCGTTCGACAGGGTCAGTTGGCCCTATCTGTTTTGCACCCTCCAGCAGATGGGATTCAGCTCCAACATGCTAGCATGGATTGGCTCCCTTTACGCTAACCCCACAGCACGCATTAACTTAAATGGCACACTCACCCCTCCCTTCCAAATCCGAAATGGCACCAGACAGGGTTGCCCCCTTCACCTCTACTCTTCACGCTCTCACTCAAACCCTTATTGCAGGCAGTTCGAACGGACCCCTCGATCCATGGCTTCGAGGTTGCAGGTCACTGACATAAAGTGGCAGCATATGCCGATGATTTGTTATTTTTCATTCGCCAACCACTAATCTCCCTACCCGCCGTCACCTCTCTACTATGAGAGTTTGGCACCATTAGCAATTACAAGATTAACATGGCGAAATTGGAAATATTGGGTCTCACCATCCCCCCCTCTCCGCACCCAACTGCAAACCTCTTTCCCCTTTCAATGGTGCAAGTCATCTCTTAAATATCTAGGCATTTCCCTCACAGCAGACACATCAGACCTCTATTCAACAAACTACCTCCCACTATTACACACCATTACGGCAGACCTCGCCAGATGGGCTTTGCCCCATGTCACGTGGTTCGGACGCATGAACGTCTTAAAAATGAACATACTCCCTCGACTACTGTACTTGTTTCAGACTCTGCCAATAGCTGTACCAAATAGATTTTTTCGATCCTTACAAACTAGGTTCACCTCCTTTGTCTGGAATAGACGCCAACCACGGCTACGCTCTGCGCTCCTGACCGCAGCAAACTCTGCAGGCGGTTTAGCCTTACCCCATGCACGCCGCTATTACCAAGCCGCGCACTTATTGCGCATACTTGAATGGACATCAGGCCATGAACACAAACTATGGATCTCCCTCGAACGAAAGCTGGCAGACAGCCCACTGGCCTCTCTTCCCTGGTTACCTGGTACAAACGCTACCTACAGAGTTGCACCTCACCCAACTATCTCAGCTACTCTGCGTATCTGGAAGTCACTCCAACACACCACACTCATTGCCCCATGGCCATCACCCCTCTTACCTCTCTGCTATCTACCTGCATTCTCCCGGAGACTAATTCAACCTGATCAAACACATATCCCACACTCTATACTTGCAACCAGTCTCATTGATGGTGATACCTTCAAGTTCCCAAAGGACGTCCCACTACCACTACCATTCCTGACAATCTTCCACCATCATCGACTCACATCTTACATACGCTCTTTAGCCCCCCCTACCTCAGTTCACCCGTCCTTTCACTCAATTTGAAATTCTGGCTCAAAGACCGCACCCACCATCTCACGGCATATCAGTCCTATATGGCTTACTACAAAACCTCAGAAACCCTATCCCATCCTACGGAGCCAAATGGGAGGAGGACCTCCACATGTCCTTCACTGATGAGGAGTGGAATCAAATCTCCCTCCTCACCACCTCCTGCTCCATTGCCACCAAATCCCAAGAAACAGCCTACAAGCTCCTATCTAGGTGGTATCGCCCACCTAAGACTCTGGCAATCTTTGACCCTAAAAGTAATGGATCATGCTGGAAATGCAAGTCGCCACAAGCTGACTTATTACACATGTGGTGGTCCTGTCCCCAACTTCAATCATACTGGCGCGCTGTCCACGACACCATATGTAAAGTCTCGTCATCTCCACCAGAATTTACACCAGCAGCTTTGCTACTGCTGTATACCACTGCTGAGCCTTCAGATTACAAACGCACACTCGAAATACGGCTTCTAAACGCGGCAAAGGCCGTGCTGCCCAGACACTGGAAATCCCCTAACATACCAACGATATGGGAATGGCTTCAAGAAGTACATAACACCAGAGATATTAAAGAGTTAATACATAGTGCATCAGGCACAAGTGCAGTCCACCTACGCAGATGGTTTTACTGGTCAAAGGCCCGCCCTCGCACATAACTGCCATACCTCACGCAATAAATACCTGTTTCCCGCAGGTCACTTATCTTCCCATGCCAACTACCCCTCCCCATTGTTCGCTCAACTATGTTACCCCTACTTACACCCACCCTGTCGCCCCACCTGCTTTACAGACTCTAATTTGTTTTGTAGATATTGAACGCATTTTTTGTAGTTTTGTAGAAATGTATATTGAACGCATTATTCATTTGGTCTGAGGACATATAAAAGTTTTAAGATATGTTTATTACAATAACTGCCATGTATCTATGCATAAATTCTGATATTTCTTTTTTCTTGCACAAGAAATTGTTACAACATTATCTCTGTTCTGTATGCAATTTAGATTACAATAAAAATTTTATTACAATAAAAAAAGAAGTGCAGTTCTAACTGTTGCTCCATAGCATCTCTTCCTCCATGTGAGCTGGTATGAAGGGCTCTCACGACTTCTGGCGCCAGAGTAGCTGGCAACACAATTTGCTTGCTGCTCAACTGGAACCATCCATCTTCTCTGTATTTCCCGATTCCTCAGAGAGCCATTTCTTCTCCTTCTCTGAGTATGCCAGTGTCCATTCTTGGAGTGGAGGTGGTAGCAGAGGGGCTATTATTGAACATTCTTGCTTGTAGTTCTTGAGTTTCTTTCTGGGTCCCCAGATAAACTCACTCTTTGGTTCATACTTCTCCCATGCAAAGTAGATGAGGTCTCTCCTCTCTTGCTTGTTCTTCACAGTAGACATGAAGTAAGTCAGAACACTGTCTTTCAGATTCGTCAGATTCTTTTCAATCAATGTTTCTGTCAGGAAAAATTTCACCAGTGGGTCCTGGTACTGTTCGGCTCCCAATTCTCCCAGACATTTCAAAATTCGGGTAATCCGCAAATTGTTATGACTGTTGAAATTCAGATTGTCAAATCTTTCAGAGAAATTTTCAGCTCGTTCAACTTCAACCTCTCCATACTCCCCCATTAACTTTACGCCGAAGAATTGCATCACCATCTTGTAGGCTTCAATTAGCCGTAGTTGTACTTCTTCGGTGTTTCTTATAATTTCAATTTCATGGTCTGTAAGCGGAGTCGCCCATTTATTTCTGCCTTGCTCTCGAAGAGGAAACAACCACTGTATATAGTGATGATTGGCTTCCAGCAGGTCAAAATTCTTGCTCCACTTTGAATTCACCATTGGGTTCGAAACGGATTCTGTTCATATAGAACTTGAAAATCGGCATCAGTTCTGTGTGCGCAGTTGAGGCTTGTACATCAGCAACTTTACTTGGATATCCAAGGCGACAGTCTTTCAAGGCCTTAGCAATTCTGTACACCCTGACTATTTGATAGTTCGTGAATGTAGCATGCTGCCATTCTTCTTCTTCATCCCAAGAGTCTTCATCTGCAGATTTGTTGCTAGGCAAAGCTTGCTGGAGTACCTGTAGATACTCGAGTATACCCGATTTTGGTGACAAAAATTTACCATAAAATTGGAGGGGTCGCGTTATGTTCGAAACATTTGCATCGCGTGTAAAAAAAAAACTTGCCGAACTCCGGATCCCGGAAGTTCCGGTAGTCTCGCTGAAGTGAATGCAGGGCTCCCTGATGCCAGGGCCGGCCCAAGACATTGTGCTGCCTGGAGCGAAAAATGAAATGCTGCCCCCCCAAATATCCAAACAAACCACGCAGCGTGTATGAGCGTATCACAGTGCGCCACAGCAATAAAACTCAAATACTCATACACACACCGCACATTACTTTGAATTTTATTGCTGTGGAGCTCTGTGATACAGTAATGTGCAGTGTGTATGAGCGTATAACCGAGCTCCACAGCAATTATACCCACAGTAATGTGCGGTGTGTACAGTGGCGACTCTAGGAACAATATTTAGGGAGGGCACAGTCAAAACTGGGGGGCACTAATAATTTTCGCCACTAAATCATACCACTGAAAAAAACTAAGGGCCCTATCACCTGGTGTGCGCTAAATGCCATCGCTAAATGAAAAATTTAGCGCGAGTTGCTAAAACTTAGTGCCTGATGACCCACCAACAGATCACCTTGTCTGCGGAAGTCTGTTCACAAGGTTGTTTAGCGCATGCTAGGGAATCGCTTAGACCTGGGCTGAGACCCAGCGCTAATGCAGCTGGTTCAGGATAGAACAGATTTTCTTCCCGTGCAGAGTGCCGGGCCATACCTATCCCCTGCCCTCACAAGCTTGTATAAGTATGAACACATCCAGCAAACACCCCTGCACTTTTAAAATCCTCCAAGGTGGCTGTATCATCCATGTTTATATGCACACATATATTAATTAAGGCTGATGGGTATTGCATGATAAATGCCACCCAACAGCATGTAGAATCATTACACTGCATTTAACAGATCCAAAAGGAAGGCCAGGTGGGCGACAATAATTTCCCTGCTGCAGAATATAAATAATACATGTGTCAGGGCAAGTGTCCCTTTAAACATGGTCCTAACCCTAATACACAACCTCTTACATACTAACCCCAGCATAAAATGTCTAAAATTAGGCAATATATTAGCCCCTTCACTGCTGATGATGTGTGGGGCACGTCCTCATTGACTCCCGCTATACTGTATGTCCCCACATGTGATCCGCTTGCGGGAGCCCCCACGGAGATAATCCCCTCTCTGTCCGGGGTCCCGCGGCGTTCTGGCTTCAGGGAAGCCAGGCGCCGAAGATAGGCCTGCCCCCGACGTAAATGACATCATCTGCCTGCACGATGATGTCATTTCCAGGCGACTCCCCGGCAATGACGGGAGATCGCCTGAAAGGGAGGAGAAATCCTTTTGGATCCCACTCCCTCCCGATCGGGAGGGTTTTCAGCCACAAACCAGACACCGCTTTGAAGGGCAGTGTCTGCCCTTTAAAGCGGTGTCTGGTTTTTAACCCTATAATTCCCAGATCGCGATCAGCGCCACTCGTCTTCAAAAAAAGGGGTGGTATCGCTAAATGGATTGGTTATGCGATGTTTACTCAAAAAAAAGGAGAAAGAAAGAATAACTGCAGACTATTTTATATGTAGTCAAGAAAACTTGCTCACCTTTTCTGGAGCCTATTCTAATTCTAATCCGGTGAATTTATGGAGACACCGATTCCCCTTCTTCAGAGTTCCAAACTCCACAGGTTAGAAGTGGTGATTTCCCCAGGAAACTAACGACATGAACTCAAGTCGTTAGGAATCCACAACGGGTTTATTTAAGGCAGATAAAACAAAACAAATACACAGCAGACGCGTTTCGCTGTTAGCAGCTTCACCCACTGATGAAGCTGCTAAAGCTTTGTAAAGTTTGTGAATGTCCCAGAGCGACCAAGGGTCTTGTTGAGGCAGTGTTATACCACACATAGTAGTTGCCTTTGAGTCGAAGGCGCGGTATTGAGCCAGAGTAGGTATCCAAGATTTGTTTTTGCGTTGGTAAGTATGTGGATTTCCATTTCCTGGCGATTAGAAGGGCCGTTGTCGATATAATAATGAAGAGCATTTTTAGCTGTTGGCAAGGAAGCCGTATAGTTCCTAGTAGCATGACCTCCGGTGTACAGGGGATCGGAGTACTCAGCACCACCGTCACCAGTAGAGACACTTCTGACCACAGTGGAAGTATTTTTGGGCAGTGCCACCATATGTGACCCATAGAGCCAACAGAGGAGTTACATCTCCAGCAAGAGTCTGAGAATTGCAGAGCAAAACGATGGATTTTTTCCGGAGTCAGATACCATCTGTACAAAATCTTTCGTTGCGTTTCCACCAAAGTAGCGCACCGGGATGCCCCCACTGCAAACATATAAGCTGAAGTCCATTGAGTAGGCATCAGAGAAATTGAGAGATCTTTCTCCCAGGCCTCTTGGAAAGACCATCTCTCCGCTTTTCTAGGAGTGTTCAATAAACAGTAAAACATTGAAATAGGTTAATAGTGGAGTCTTCATCTAGACAATACAACTCAGAATGTGAGAGGAGTGGGAGTTTAGTCGAGAGCTTGGGTTGAATTTTACATACATTCACATCGGAGTTTAACTGCATATACGAGAGAAACATTGTATCAGGCACTGAATATTTGGTCTGCAAGTCTCGGAAAGGCAGGATGGCTGTTTGAGAAAATAATTGATGCATATGGGTAATCCCACATTTTATCCAGGGACCCGGTTGAAAGTGTGGGAGGAGATATGTAAGAGAGGATAGCGGGGTCGCCATGGATAATGGATTATGAGTCGTGAGAAGTGGCGATCCCAGTCACTTAAGTGGTATACTGTGGAGGCCAGAGAGTTTGGTAATTGGGGCCTCTTTCCCGAGGGAATCCATAATACGTTTCGTAGTGCATGTCCCTTCATAAATGCTGCTTCAACAGCCAACCACTGTGGCATTAGTTTGGAATGGAAGAGTTCAGTTACGGAAGCTAGACACGTAGCCCATTGGTATTTGTGGACATGAAACAGGTTTAAAGCTACATCTCGTGGGCGGTAATAGAGAAGAGTGCGTGGGATCCGAGGACGTTTATTGTTCCACACATAAGACATTAGTAGGGTTTGGAGGGAGTCCAGGAATGTTTTTGGGAGTTTAATGGGGAGAGTACGAAGGACGTACAACAGTTTAGGGATTATCATCATTTTTACCGCAGCCATCCTACCTAACCATGAGACCCCTCTTTTAAGCCATTGGTGAACCAGAGATCGAATTTCCGAGAATAACCTTTCATAGTTGTGGGGAAATAGTTCAGCAGGGGTGGACGTAATTCGTAAACCTAAATACGTTAGAAAATTTTTACGCCAGTCAAAGTTGTAACTATGCTGTAAATCTACTAAGTGGTCATGTGATATCTTAATAGGGAGTGCTTGTGTTTTTTGTGTATTTATTCGGTGATATGAAACCGTCGCGTATGAGTCCAGTTCTGTCTGTAAAGCAGGGAGAGATGTGTCTGGATCCGTTAGAGTTAAGAGGATATCATCCAGGGCTCGAGTCCAGCGGGAACGCGGGGGAACTCCGTTCCCGCACTTTTCCCACGGCGGGAACGCTGCGGGAACGCAGGTTCCCGCTGTGGCCCGAGCCCAGGCATGTACCTATGCAAGCCCCAGGCTTAGTCAGCTTGCCGGCCGTCCCACAGGAGCTGCTATTCGTCTGTTCCTCTCCTGACTCCTCCTTCTCTTGACGCTGGTATCATGTGACTCAGCGCGCCGGCGCCAAGCATTGCAGGAGGGAGCAGGAGGGAGCAGGAGGCAACTCCAGGCTGACTGGCAGTGTGTGCACTGCACGAATGGCCCAACCCGACCATGGCTCTGCAGTGGCTGGCTGGAGGCAGCTCTGGGAAGATGGGTAAGTAAGGCAGCCTGTCCCAACTCACACTGTCAGCACCAGTCTCCCCCTCTCCCCCCCCCCACTCCTCTCACCCGCAGCGCTTCAGACCACCTTGCTCCTCGCTGGCTGCACCCCCACACACATTGGATCCAGAGAGAGAGGGAAGTCAGGCTGCTGTGTGAGATGCTCACCTCAGCCTCCCTTTCTGCAGCTGTGACAGGCAGCTCAGCCTCTGACCCTCACGGCAGGTAGGAGGAGGGGGGGGATGGTCGAAGGGGAGACATGCAGGAAAGAGCTGGGCTGATCCCTGGATGAGCTTGAAAAGGTTTGTGGAGAGACAGGCTCTTAAGCCAGACCTCCTGCCTGTGCCTGTCCATGCACAATGACTTATGCCTCTGTTAATTTCTGTGCTGTAAAGCAGCCAGCACATGGAGGTCTGCCTGGCATCATGCACCTCCTGTCATCTGCTTAGTCCACCCAGGGTGTGTGTGTGTGTGTGCTATGCTTTGCTCAGTGCATAAAATTAAGATTTATTTTATATGCCTGTGTGTGCACAGTATTGTCAGTATAACAGTGTGTGAGTGTTTAGTGTGAGTGACTATTAAAATGAATTGGGGCAATGGAGGAGCTATAAACATGAATTGGGGCGATAGAATATGAATTGGGGCAATGCAGGGGCTATTAACATGAATTGGGGCAATGGAGGGGCTATTAACATGAATTGGGGCGATGGAGGGGCTATAAACATGAATTGGGGCAATGGAGAGGCTATTAACATGAATTGGTGCGATAGAATATGAATTGGGGCGATGGAGGGGCTATAAACATGAATTGGGGCAATGGAGGGGCTATAAACATGAATTGGGGCGATAGAATATGAATTGGGGCAATGCAGGGGCTATTAACATGAATTGGGGCAATGCAGGGGCTATTATCATGAATTGGGGCAATGCAGGGGCTATTAACATGAATTGGGGCGATGGAGGGGCTATTAACATGAATTGGGGCGATAGAGTATGAATTGGGGCAATGCAGGGGCTATTATGAATTGGGGCAATGGAGGGGCTATTTACATGAATTGGGGCGATAGAATATGAATTGGGGCAATGCAGGGGCTATTAATATGAGTTGGGGCGATAGAATATGAATTGGGGCGATAGAATATGAATTGGGGCAAGGCAGGGGCTATTAATATGAATTGGGGCGATAGAATATGAATTGGCCTATTAATATGAATTGGGGTGATAGGGGGCTAATAATTTGAATTGGGGTGATAGAGGGGCTATTAATATGAATTGGGGCGATAGAATATGAATTGGACTATTAATATGAATTGGGGTGATAGAGGGGCTATTAATATGAATTGGGGCGATAGAATATGAATTGGACTATTAATATGAATTGGGGTGATAGGGGGCTAATAATTTGAATTGGGGCAAACTGTTTCAGTGACTCCATTTTCGGCAAAACACAATGAATTTTCAATAATGAATTCACTGTATTTTTGGCGAAATGGAATCATCCAAAGAGCGCTGAAATGCAGGGAAACGCAAAGCACCGAAATTGCACACAATATAAAATAATAAAAAATATATATTTTCATTAAATGTCAAAAAATCCAAACAAAATCTTTTGCTCCGGCCCATAGAGATCTTAATGCGACCCTGCGTGTTTGCATAACTGGATTGGGCCACTCTCATGGATGAAGTCCAGGGCCAATTTTTTGTCCCAGCCCTGCCCGAGCCCAACACAGTTTAGCTGGCCGCACAGCGTGCTGCCTCGCGCGGCCGCCGTCCTCTGAAGGATGTGACACTGCCTGCAGGCGAGATCTTGCGAGAGCTCAACACAGCCTTCAGTAGCCGGTGGCCGCGTGGAGGAGCAGAAGCACGCTGGTCCAAGCGGGTCCCCATCTGAATCTAAAGGTCTGAATGAGTGTGCTGCTGGCTGGATATATATACAATCTCGGGGATCCAGTGCCTGTGTATATTGGGGGTCCGGTGCCTGTGTATATTGGGGTCCAGTGCTTGTGTATATTGGGGGTCCGGTGCCTGTGTATATTGGGGTCCAGTGCTTGTGTATATTGGGGGTCCTGTGTATATTATTCTGGGGGTCCAATGCCTGTGCATATTATTCTTGGGGGGGGGGATCCAGTGCTTGGGTATATAATTCTGATGGTCCAGTGCCGGTGTATATTGGGGGACCTGTGTATATTGGGTGTCCAGTGCCTGGGTATATTATTCTTGGGGTTCTGTGCCTGTGCATATTATTCTGGAGGTCCAGTGCCTGTGCATATTATTCTGGAGGTCCAGTGCCTGTGCATATTATTCTTGGGGTCCAGTATATCATTGGGGGGGGGGGTCCTGTGCCTGGGTATATAATTCTGGGGGTCATGTGCCTGGATATATATAATACAGGGGGGGTATCTGTGCCTGGGTATATAATGCTGGGGGGTCTGATGCCTGGATATATATTTAATACTGGGAGGATCTGTGCCTGGGTGTATATATATATATCAATAGGCTGTGTTAGTCCAGTTGACAAAATCACGAGTATAGCAGTACATAGTGATACCTTTCACTGATCCGTAAGCTTCCAGACTTGAAGAAGAGCGTTACACTCTCGAAAGCTTGTCTTTTACATGGAACGTTAGTCGAATAGAAAAAGGTATCACTCCATACTGCTATACTCGTGAATATATAATATATATATTCAGGTAATGGGGGTTGTGGAATTCTTGGGTGAGTTCCCTCACTTTTTTTCCCAGGACTTGACCCCTGATATCATCTGCATATAAATTTAGTTTATAGTTTTGGGGGCCAACATCAATACCTCGTATGGAATCATTCTGCCTTATCGCTTGAGCCAGTGGTTCTAAAGCTAGCGTGTATAAAAGGGGGGATAATGGGCACCCTTGTCGCATACCATTCGGGATCGTGAATTCGTCAGAAAGAAACCCTGAATTAAGTACTCTGAACAAGTGGGCGTCATACATAGCTTGTATTGCTGTCATAAAAGTTTCTGGAAAGTGAAATTTTTGAAGAACTGAGTATAAGAAAGACCAGCCAACCCTGTCGAACGCCTTCTCCGCATCAAGTGAAATCACTAGGCTGCGATGGTCCATCCGTCTCATGACTTCTATTAAATTGATCAATTTTTTGGTGTAATCCGAGCCCTGCCTTTTGAGATAAAGCCCACGTGGTCTAGTCCGATGATCGAGGGGAGGATGAATTTCAGTGTAGTTGCTAATATTTTACTGTATATTTTTAAGTCCACATTGAGGAGCGATATGGGTCTTAGATTCTTACATATGTTTGGTGTCTTCCCCGGCTTTGGGAGGGTCACTATATGTGCTCGCAACATATCTACAGGAAAAGATCCCTGATCCTGAGCCGTGGTAAAAGCAGCATGCAAATAGGGTAAGATTTGATCAGAGAATGTCGTGTAGTATATGCTGGGGAATCCGTCGGGTCCCGGTGCTTTATGTCTCGGAAGGGTTTTAATGGTGTTATTTAGACATGTGCATTCGTTTTAGTACTAAAACGATTTAGTCCGAATTTTGGGATAATTTAGTTTTCGTATTACTCAAGAGATACGAAACTGCTCAGTACAAAAAACGAAAGAAACTAAAATAAAATGCACTACATTTTAGTTTCAGTCCTTTTTGTGATATTACATTGATGAGTGAAGGAGACCAGCAATGAAGAGCACAACATCGCAAAGCTACAGAAAAGGTATGTATGCGTAATCATTCCCGACCCCTACCCGAAAATCTGACAGTGATAGAGCTTCAGAATACTAACTCGCAGCACAGCCAGCCAGCACAGGAGAGGAAACCTTTACTTAACCCTTGCATGTCTATGAGGCAGACAAGATGATAAAAGCAGCTGGAGAAGGAAAACATTCAAATCACACTGAAAGCTAATGACAGAGGAGGGCTGGATAGAAAAAAACCCTTTATAACAAGCAGCGCTGGGAGAAGAGAGGGTCTTTATAAAACGTGTGTTAACTCCCCTCCCGCTCTGCATAATAGGGGCTTAGGTCTGATACATTTTATATTATCCCGGTGCACTATCCCCCTTTCCTCATCTATAATACACGTTTTATATAAAGTCCCTCTCCTCTCCCAGTGCTGCTTGGTATAAAGTTTTTTTTTACGTCTAATACATTTAGTATCCAGCTCTCACAGTTACTCTGTCATTATGAGCCTTCAGTGTGATTTATTTGAATGTTTTCCCTGGATTTAAAGTGCTTTATTTTATTATAAAAATTAATTTGCACCAGTCATCTCTTCTCTGAAGCTTTCAGACCGATTTACATTAATATTTTCCCTCTCCCCTGCTTTTATATTCCTGTGTCTCCCCCACAGAGATACAAAGTTTAAGTAAAAGTTCCCTCTCCTGTGCTGGATAAGTTTTGCATTCCGAAGTTCTGCACCCTCCACATGCCAATGCAGTAGGATGTTCTATACAGAGAGGGGCATTAATTAATGCAGGTGGATGTTGTATACATTATACAGAGTGGGGTATTAATTAATGCAGGAGGATGTTATCTACATTATACAGAGAGGGGTATTAATTAATGCAGGAGGATGTTCTATACATTCTACAGAGAGGAGCCTTTTATTTTTTTAGCCCTTTAAATCCAGTGGCTGTGAGTGCTGAGATCGGCTGCTTGTTATATTATCTCTCAGTACAATGTATCAGGCTCAGCTGTTACAGTAACTGACTGTAACAGTGTTCAGAGTTTCAGTAAAACAAGGAAATAATATTGTTCTAACCTCTTATATATAAAAATATTATTTACTAGTGTTACTGAAACTGAGCGCTGTGATGAGTAACAGTCAGTTACTGTAACAGCTTTGCCTGACACATTGTGCTGAGAGTGAGAGATACTGTAACAAGCAGCGATCTCAGTCCTCTGAGGGCCACTACAATAGTAATTGTATCCACTGGTTTTCCGATGAATGAAATTAATTTTCAAACTAAAGAACTGAAAACGAATTTCTTTAGCAACTAAATAAATTGCATTTTAGGACTAATCCATTAGTTCAAAACGAAATTTTGTGCTCTGCACATGTCTAGTGTTATTTAGCTCCTGTACCGTGATTTCAGAGGATAAGCGACTGGCTTGAGACGTCGACAGGGTCGGCGAAGGCCTGATAGCTATGTGTCTATCGCATCTGCTGTCGGGTGCGTAATGGAATCATCAGTAGGGATGAGCGGTTCGGGTTCGGACAGTTCGGAGTTCGGCCCGAACTTAGCCTGTTCGGGTAGATTGCGAACTCCGAACATTTCCGGGTGTTCAGCACATGTTCGAGTCCACAATGCATCATAATGGCCCACAATGCATTTTCCCACTGGCCTGAAGCTCGTAATTTTTTATTGTTTTTTGAGAAAGGATTTTACCAGGAAGGATATATTGAGATTTCTCTCGTTTTCAAGTATGTCCTGGGTGGCGAGTATGTACCGTTAGGTGTCTTGCCAAGGACGCTTACTGGAGAGGTTGCTCGCTGGGATCGAACTCATGACTCCACAGGCTCTCTCCACGCAGAGCAGTGACATTGGCTACAGCCTTGCACCTGACCACAGGTCTGGTGCAAGACAGGTTCAA
Organism: Leptobrachium leishanense; assembly: GCA_009667805.1. NCBI lineage: Eukaryota > Metazoa > Chordata > Amphibia > Anura > Megophryidae > Leptobrachium > Leptobrachium leishanense. Next base: position 101,751,502 of record CM019070.1, on the reverse strand, counting down.
CAGTATACCAATCACGGCTCAGAGTCCTGATTGGGCAAATTTTGCCCAATCACGGGCTCACAGAGCTAAGTCCCGCAGCACACTATATAACGTTTCCACGCACCGATTCTGCACGCATTTCAGAGGAAATTTCAGAGGAGATTGTTGTGTGTTGTTACTGCCGGTCTGCCACGCTACTGGGGGGGTCTGGGGGGTCTCATTTCTACAAAATATCAGGGAATTGATATGTGTCTTGTCACTGTGCCGGCAAGTTTTTTTGGGGTCACTAATTTCTTTAAAACATTTGTGAATTGAGGTGATCTTCTCTGTCTTGTCACACAGCCAGCAAGTTTTTTTGGGGCTCACTAATTTCTTTAAAACATTTGTGAATTGAGGTGATGTGTGTCTTGTCACACAGCCAGTACCACGCAGTATTTTGGGCTCACTAATTTCTTTAAAACATTTGTGAATTGAGGTGATCTTTTGTGTCTTGTCACACAGCCAGTACCACGCAGTATTTTGGGCTCACTAATTTCTTTAAAACATTTGTGAATTGAGGTGATCTGTGTCTTGTCACACAGCCAGTACCACATAGTATTTTTGGGGTCACTAATTTCTACAAAATATTTGGGAATTGTTATAATCCGTGTGTTCTCAATGGCTGCCACCCATCAAGGGGTCTCACTGATTTATAGGAGGTTTCACTGCCACCCATCAAAGGGTCTCACTGATATATAGGAGGTTTCACTGCCACCCATCAAAGGGTCTCACTGATTTATAGGAGGTTTCACTGCCACCCATCAAAGGGTCTCACTGATTTATAGGAGGTTTCACTGCCACCCATCAAAGGGTCTCACTGATTTATAGGAGGTTTCACTGCCACCCATCAAAGGGTCTCACTGATTTATAAGAGGTTTCACTGCCACCCATCAAAGGTCTCACTGATTTATAAGAGGTTTCACTGCCACCATCAAAGGGTCTCACTGATTTATAGGAGGTTTCACTGCCACCCATTAAGGGGTCTCACTGATTTATAAGAGTTTCACTGCCATCCATCAAAGGGTCTCACTGATTTATAGGAGGTTTCACTGCCACCCATCAAAGGGTCTCACTGATTTATAAGAGGTTTCACTGCCACCCATCAAAGGGTCTCACTGATTTATAGGAGGTTTCACTGCCACCCATCAAAGGATCTCACTGATTTATAGGAGGTTTCACTGCCACCCATCAAAGGGTCTCACTGATTTATAGGAGGTTTCACTGCCACCATCAAAGGGTCTCACTGATTTATAGGAGGTTTCACTGCCACCCATCAAAGGGTCTCACTGATTATAGGAGGTTTCACTGTCACCCATCAAAGGGTCTCACTGATTTATAGGTGGTTCACTGCCACCCATCAAAGGGTCTCACTGATTATAGGAGGTTTCACTGCCACCCATCAAGGGGTCTCACTGATTTATAAGAGGTTTCACTGCCACCCATCAAAGGTCTCACTGATTTATAGAGGTTTCACTGCCACCCATCAAAGGGTCTCACTGATTTATAGGAGGTTTCACTGCCACCCATCAAGGGGTCTCACTGATTTATAAGAGGTTTCACTGCCACCCATCAAAGGGTCTCACTGATTTATAGGAGGTTTCACTGCTACCCATCAAAGGGTCTCATTTATTTATAAGAGGTTTCACTGCCACCCATCAAAGGGTCTCACTGATTTATAGGAGGTTTCACTGCCACCCATCAAAGGGTCTCACTGATTTATAGGAGGTTTCACTGCCACCCATCAAAGGGTCTCACTGATTTATAAGAGGTTTCACTGCCACCCATCAAAGGGTCTCACTGATTTCTAGGAGGTTTCACTGCCACCCATCAAAGGGTCTCACTGATTTATAAGAGGTTTCACTGCCACCCATTAAAGGGTCTCACTGATTTATAGGAGGTTTCACTGCCACCCATCATAGGGTCTCACTGATTTATAGGAGGTTTCACTGCCACCCATCAAAGGGTCTCACTGATTTATAAGAGGTTTCACTGCCACCCATCAAAGGGTCTCACTGATTTATAAGAGGTTTCACTGCCACCCATCAAAGGGTCTCACTGATTTATAGGACGTTTCACTGCCACCCATCAAAGGGTCTCACTGATTTATAGGAGGTTTCACTGCCGCCCATCAAGGAGTCTCACTGCATTTTAGGAGGTTTCTGCGAATTGTAATCTGTGTCTTGTCACTGTTGCCAGCTATCAGAGGGTCCTATCAGGGGGTCTCAATGATTTGTAGCAGATTTCTGCGAATCGTAGTTTGTGTCTTGTCACTGGCACCCATCAGGGGGTCTGAATGATTTATAGGAGGTTTCTGCAAATTGTAATCTGTGTCTTGTCACTGGCTGCCAGCTATCAGGGTGTCTCACTGAGTTATACCAGAGTTCTGTAAATCTTTAATCTTTATACCAGAGTTGAATCAGAGTTCTGTATATATTTAATCTATATATCACTCACCATGTCTGAAAGAACAAAAAGGACAGGCAGACACTCCCAGACACAGATAAGAGGTCAAGCAGCCCCTGTGTCGGGAGGCTGTGCCTCTGGTCGTGGTGGACGTGGTGCATCCTCTGCAGGGGCACGCTTGTCCTTACCTACAAAACCCTCACTAACTCAGCTCCCCACTACCTGTCCTCACTAATCACCAAATACACCCCAGCCCGCTCCCTAAGGTCAAACAGTGACCTGCGCCTAGCTTCTCCCCGCATCACCTCTTCCCATGATAGACTGCAGGATTTCTCACGCGCAGCCCCCACTCTCTGGAACGCTCTCCCTCGTACTGTCAGACTTTCCCCTAACTTCTCTTCCTTCAAACGCTCCCTTAAAACGTTCCTATTTAGGGAAGCCTACCACCCAACTCACTGACGCAACCATCAATCACTCTCACCTTACAGTCCTCTCCTCCTGTTTCCAACCCCAACCCTCCCAGATTGTGAGTTCCTACGGGAATAGGGCCCTCATCTCCTCCTGTACTGTTTGTCAAATGTTGTTCAATATATTGAAACCCTGTCTATACTGTGCTTATTGTACAGCGCTGCGGAATATGCTGGCGCTTTATAAATAAAGAATAATAATAATAATTTATAACTGGTGCTGGCCGTCTTCTTAAGCTGCAGCAACATACAGAGGATTTGGTGTATTGGCTAGCCAGGCCATCCTCATCCTCCAAGTCCTCTGCCAGCCAGGCTTGTAGTGCTTTACAGTCCACCTCAGCTGCCAAAGCATCTAATGCAGCCTCCATGTCCACAGCTACTCCTGCCGTAGCCTCGCTATCACACACGGAGGAGTCAGCTGAATTGTTTGACTACAATGACAGTGCTCTGATTCAATCTCTGAGGTTGAGCAAGGGAGTATAATCAACCTAGAGGAAGGGGGTGCCAGTGATGACACACAAATAACTGGCACTCATGTTGCCCCAGCAGCTGCAGCATACTGCCAAGTTGGCTCCAGTGACGAGGAGATAGGGGGTGAAGATGACATTGATGATGAGGTCACTGACTCCACCTGGGTGCCAGATCGAACTGAGGAATCAAGTGAGGAGGAGGGGGAGGAGGAGGCACAGCAAACACGAGGCACAACATCCTCTGTGACCAACCGTAGCACTAGCCAGTCCAAGGCATCAGATGTCAGAGCTGCTTAGGTGCAGAGCGCTGTTGTCTCAAAGAACACATGCAGGAACTCTGCTGTCCAGGAGTTCTTTAAGAAATGTGCAGCAGACCCCACAGTTGCTATTTGTAATCTATGTCAGAGGAGGCTGAAGAGTGGGATAAACACTGGACACTTGGGTACCACGTGCTTGAGACGACATATGACCACCCGCCACACATCCTGTTGGCGCAAAACTTTGCGTAGGTCCTCCTCCTCCTCCTCATCTGTCTCTACCCCCACTGTATGTCCTGCCATGTCATTGCCTACAACCTCCACTGACAGGGATGATGCTACAGTAATAGATGTACCAGGTCCTTCCTCACAATGTGACAACCTCCCAGCAGCTGAAGATTTACGCAGTCAGATTACTTTGCCGCAGCTGCTGCAGCGTAAGAAAAAATATAGTCCCAACCATCCCCAAGCACAGCGTCTAAATGCCAGTTTAGCAAAATTACTCGCATTGCAGCTGCTGCCTTTCCAGCTGGTGGACTCTGCTCCCGTACGTGAATTTGATGAATGTGCTGTACCACAGTGGCAGGTTCCAAAACGCCATTACTTTTCACGCAAGGCCATTCCAGCACTATACCAGCACGTGGAAGACAATGTTACCCAGTCATTGGGAAAGGCAGTCAGCAACAAGGTGCATGTGACTTTAGACATGTGGTCCAGCAAGCATGGACAGGGTCGTTACATTTCCTTCACAGCACACTGGGTAACTCTGATTGCAGCTGGGAGGGATCCAAGACGGGGCTCTGTGCTGGAGCTTGTTCATCCACCACGTCTCCAGAAAGCTGCTTGTATGAGGTCTGTCTGCTCCACCACCACCACCTCTTCCTCCTCCTCCTTCTCTGTCTCTGGCGAAGTGGCAGTTAAACCGATGCCTGACAGGGTCTACGCAATGGCTGAAGCAAAAAGAAGCCATACTGTGCTTGAGCTGGTTTGTTTAGGGGACAGGAGCCACCCCGGGCCAGAAATTCTGTCAGCTCTGCAGGGCCAGGTGCAGAGATGGTTAACACCACGCCAGCTTGAGCTGGGAATGATCGTCTGTGATAATGGCAGCAACCTTCTCTCCGCCCTACAAGGGTAAACTGACGCATGTACCATGCCTAGCACACGTCCTAAATATAGTGGTACAGCGTTTCCTAACCGAGTACCCAGGGCTGCCAGAGCTTCTCAGCCAGGCCAGAAAAGTCTGCAGCCACTTCAGACGGTCATTCCCAGCAAGCGTTCGTCTGGCAGAAATTCAAAGAGAATTCCACCTTCCCACAAACCATCTGATCTGTGACATGCCCACCAGGTTGAACTCAATATTAGCAATGCTGCAGCGTCTGCACAAGCAGCAGAGGGCCATCAACGAGTACCTGTGTAAGTATGGCACAAGGACAGGTTCAGGTCAACTTGTTTCCCCCCCCCCGCAGTGGCTGATGATCAAGGATGCATGCACTGTACTGTCACCATTTGAGGAGGCAACGAGGATGGTGAGCAGGGACAGTGCATGCATCAGTGACACAATTTCTTTAGTGTTCCTGCTGGAGCACACTCTGCAGGGAATTATAGATGTGGCTCTAGAGGCAGAGCAGCGGGAGGAAGAGGAGGCCTTCCCTAGCTCTCAAGGCCCCAGTCTTTCCGCAGACAGCATTCCAGCAGGTCTTACTCAGATCAGACAGGAGGATGAAGAGGAGGAATATTTAAGTAGTGGGGGCATTGAAGGTGGGGATTCCTCAAGAGAGGGTTTCGTGTGCCCAGAAACAGAAGGGCTAGTGCGTGGCTGGGAGGAGGAAGTGCATGATACGGTCATCCTCATTGACCAGGAAGACTCGGAAGCTAATGCCACCTCCAACCTACGCTGCATGGGCTCCCTAATAATGCAAAGCCTGCTAAAGGACCCCAGGATTCGTGCTATCAAGGAGAGGGATCATTACTGGTTGGCAACCCTTCTTGATCCACGATACAAGGGTAAAGTTGCAGAGCTCATCCTGCCCGCACAGAGGGCGCACAGGATGAAAAAACTTGGGGACGCTCTAAAGCGACACTTGTGTAACACCTTTCCAGGCACTGGTAGATTACCAAGTGCTGCCACAAGTGCTTCTGAGGCTGCAGGTGATCAGAGGAATAGCGGTGAAGGCCAGGGCCGCTTGACTGATGCATTTTTTAATTTTTTTAGTCCTCGACGTCCAGGGACGTCAAATGTAGGCACCCATTGCCAGCGTCTTCACCATATGGTGCAGGACTACCTAGGGGCAAGGGCAGACCTGGATACCTTTCCAGCAGATGATCCACTGGCTTACTGGGTGTTGAGATTGGATCACTGGCCAGAACTTAGCCAATATGCTATGCAGCTACTAGGTTGCCCTTCATCCAGCGTGCTTTCTGAAAGGACGTTCAGTGCCGCTGGAGGTTTTGTCACAGACAAAAGAGTGCGTCTGTCCACCGACTCTGTAGACCGGCTGACATTTATAAAAATGAATCAGTCCTGGATCAGCAGCTATCAACCCCCTGATGCTGACGTAACGGAATAGATCGGGGATGTCTTCTACATTCACAAAACCTCCAGCACTGAACTCTTCCACAATGCCACAAAAGGGTTGAATGCACTTGCTGCCATGAAAGGCACAATATTTGGCTGCACTGACGCCTGTGCCAGATTTATATCATTTTAATTTTTTGAACCGCAGGGTCCAACCCTGCACTCTTCCACAATACCACAAAAGGGTTACAGTGTGAAGGCACTAGCTGCCATGAAAGGCACAATATCTGGGTGCACTGATGCCCATTACCAGATAAAAAACTTTTCGATATAGGACCACATGGTCCACCCCTGCATTCTTCCACAATACTACAGAGGGGTTACTGTATGGTGATACTTGCTGGCCTGGCAGTCTTGCACCAAAGGCACAATATCTGGGTGCACTGACACCTTGACCAGAATCAGATCTTTTTAATATAGGACCGCAAGGTTCACCCCTGCATTCTTCCACAATACTACAGAGGGGTTACTGTATGATGATACTTGCTGGCCTGGCACCAAAGGCACAATATCTGGGTGCACTGACGCCCATTACCAGATAAAAAACTTTTCGATATAGGACCACATGGTCCACCCCTGCATTCTTCCACAATACTACAAAGGGGTTACTGTATGATGATACTTGCTGGCCTGGCAGTCTTGCACCAAAGGCTCAATATCTGGGTGCACTGACACCTTGACCAGAATCAGATCTTTTTAATATAGGACCGCAAGGTTCACCCCTGCATTCTTCCACAATACTACAGAGGGGTTACTGTATGATGATACTTGCTGGCCTGGCACCAAAGGCACAATATCTGGGTGCACTGACGCCCATTACCAGATAAAATACTTTTCGATATAGGACCACATGGTCCACCCCTGCATTCTTCCACAATACTACAAAGGGGTTACTGTATGATGATACTTGCTGGCCTGGCAGTCTTGCACCAAAGGCACAATATCTGGGTGCACTGACACCTTGACCAGAATCAGATCTTTTTAATATAGGACCGCAAGGTTCACCCCTGCATTCTTCCACAATACCACAGAGGGGTTACTGTATGATAGTACTTGCAGGCCTGGCTCCAAAAGCACAATATTTGGGTGCACTGCCACTGACGCCTGTATCAGATTCATATCCTCAGAGGGGTTACGGTGTGCCGGCACTGTTGGGGATGCTAAAGGACCAATTTTGAAGCACCTATTGTTACTTTCATCCAAAGCCTGCATAAGTTTCACAATAATTTAGCCAAAAGAATCAGTAAACGTTTTCTGCGTGTCCGAAAATGTCTCCTCTTTTCATACAGACTGCCGCCCCAAGCAGTTGTTTATGGATAGATTAAAGGAAAAGCATTTACCGTCATTTGAAACATCATTTTTTTTTTTAAGTGTTTCTATACATCCTACAAATCCGCCACTTCACGGGCAGGTTATGGGGACATCCTAGGCACGATATTTGAAGGAATTTTTTGTTTTTATTTTTAACCCTTATTTCATGGAAAACTCACTGTCCCTTTAAAAATGTATTTTTTTAAAACTTTTTGTCCTTATTTCCTGTCCCCCAGGGCACTACCCGAACCCCCATACACCTTTTATGACAAATATGTAGCATATATGCCCTCTTGGAGGGCACTCTTAAAACCGAATTTTCAGCCCCTTTGACTTGCATGGGGTTCGGGTTCGGACCCGAACATTTGGAAAAATTCGGGTTCGGGCCCGAACCGAACTCGGGGGGTGTTCGGCTCATCCCTAATCATCAGTAGATAGGTTGTACAATCCGTCATAGTAAGAGGCAAATTCATTCGCTATGTCTTTGGGGGAGTAAACCGTTCCCTGCTTAGTAATGAGGGAAATAATTTTGAAGGAAGTCTTATTGGGCTTCAGTCTTTTGGCCAAGAGTCTGCCAGATTTATTTTGAAGGGCGTAGTATTTTGCGTTCAGTCTGGACATTGTAGCAAAATAATCATCTGCCTCCAAAGCTCGGAGTGAACTTAAAGCCGCATCTAGTTTATCCGCCGTCTCTTGTGTGGCGTCTGTTTTATTACTCAAATCCAAGTCCTGTATATTAGTCAGAATCTTTAACCGTCTGGACAGGTATGCTTTTTTAAGTCTGGACTTCCATTGTATGCATGTGCCACGAACTACTGCCTTATGTGCCTGCCAGACAGTCAGGGGATTTACGTCAGGTGTGACATTTTCCTTAAAAAAATTAGATAATGTAGTCTTAATAGCCGTTACAGCCGGTTCATGTTTCAGAAGGGTCTCATCCATCCGCCACGGAGGCCGGGTGCTGCTCTGGTATACCTCACTAAGTGTAAGCTGTATCGGGGTGTGGTCTGACCATGTAAAGGGTAATATTTCACTGGCGGCCACGTATGGGAGAACTGTTCCCGACACCAAGAAGTAGTCTATGCGGGTGTAGCTGTTATGTACTTGAGAGCGGAAAGAGTAATCTCTTTCCGTTGGGTGTAGCAGACGCCATGTGTCATATAAGTTATATTGATCAAGGAGCTTGTGTAAGTATGTGGGTATAGCAGCAGGGGAAGAGGTTGCGGAAGCAGCAGATCTATCTTTAGAGGGATCAAAACTGATATTCAAATCTCCACATAAAATAAGAGCACCCGAAAGGACATCTGATACCTTGTTAAGAAGAGAGGATAAAAAGGGATTGAGAGACTCATTTGGGGCATATACAGATACAATAGTGTAGGCTCGAGTGTTAATGGCACATACCAGTATTATAAATTACCTCTGGGATCTGTGATTATGCGATGCGCCTGAAACGCTACACGGTTATGAATAAGCAGTGACACACCTCGTGACTTTGCCTCGTGTGTAGAATGGAATTGTGTATGATATTGTGGAGTAAGTAAGTTGGGATGGTCAATACGTTGAAAGTGCGTCTCTTGTAAGCATACCACGTCTGCATCGTATGCACGAAGATCTCTGTATAGGGAGTGGTGTTTTACGGGCAGGTTTAAACCCTTAACATTGTACGATATTATTCTCATAAAATATTAGAAGCATGGTATGCTTGGATCACAGAACATATTAAACTCGTATAAACATAAAGCTTGACGCAGCTATAGTGGCGGTTAGAGGCAGCAACACATGATACCCTGAGGGAAAAACCAAGGGAAAAAAGGGAATAAAAAAAAGAAAAAAAAAGGAAAAAAAGAGAGTCACTAAAAAACACGACCAAAAAGAAGAAATTGAAAATCACACAAAATCTCTCCGACCAGAGACCTCTATGACAGAGGGATCTGTACCCTTCCATAGAAGAGGGAGAATGGGGGGTAACCGGTCCAGAGACAAGGACCCATATGCAAAACCAATTACAATGGGCTAACATAAAGCCCTGCCGGGCTAGTTAACCTATTAAACAACAGCTTATCCTGTAAACAACAGAATATCTTACAACAATATGATACGTCACCTAGCCCGTTTGGGCTTCAAAAAGTTGTGGGGGCATTCCCGGTGGCGCATTATGAAAGATAAAAATGTCTGCGATGTCTTGTAGTCCTTCAGCGGTTATGCCATTCCTTATCGATTCTTTTTAAGGGACTATGTTCTCCGGATTGAACAATTGATGGTTGCAGACCCCAGCCCTCCAGGGTCCGGCGGCCGTCTTCGATCGAGGAGATCACTGTGGTTGTACCTTCGTTGCGCACGATCAATTTTGTGGGGTAACCCCAACGGTATGACAACCCAGCGTCTCTTAGAGCTGTGGTGATTGGGCAAAAATTACGGCGCTGCTGTAGTGTGGCCTTTGACAAGTCCGGGAAGATCGCCAGGTGGGCATATTCGTCGCCCAACGCCTCCGGTTTCCTGAGCACCTTCAATATATCTTCTCGGGGTTTGAAATAATGCATTTGCAGTATAACATCTCTCGCTGTCTTTGACGGTGCCAACGGGGGTTTAGGGATTCGGTGTATCCTGTCCATCAGTAATGACTCCAAAGAGACGCCAGCGAGAAGATGTGAGAACAGGTCTGTAACGTATTGTGTCAAATCTTTAGGATGCACCGTTTCAGAGATGCCTCTTATTTTTAAATTATGCCTGCGTGAGCGGTCTTCCAAGTCTGCGAGCCTACTAGCATACTGTTGCATCATGTCTTCCAGACCCTCCACACGTGCGGCCATAGTATTGTGCGCTTCTGCCATGTCTGCCATTTTGTCTTCTAAATGTGCAGTTCTGTCCCCAATCGCTTTTATATCTTGCCTTATGTCTGCTGACACAGCGTCCAGACGTGAGGTCAGTGTGGTGGATAAAGTTGCCAACATACCTTCCATCATGCTGGTAAATGCTGCCAGATCTGGAGGCACAGCGCCAGAAAGTGACCCAGGGGACGCCGGAGGAGAGCCGCCGCCATCTTGGGAAGATGCAGATCGTTTTTGTAAACCCGATTTTGGTGTGAAAAAATTTGATTTTCTGCCGTTTTTCGGGTCTTTGAGGATGCCATGTGTGTTCTGTAGATGCCCCTGCTGAAGGAGGTCAAAATCGCCGCTGTAGATGAAATATATCCGCTGTTTTGCAGGTCCTGCCTGTGGAGCTGTCTGACTACACGTCCACCATGAGCAGCCGCTAGCCACGCCGTCAATATTGTTTTTAAGATTGGACTTAATTGAACTTCGGACATAAATAACATTTGCTGCTAAAAATTTTTTTTCCTAGATAAGAAACCGCTTGTTTTGAATGCATGGTGTGAAATAGTATGAAGACTTGCCATAACGTTTTTAATACGTGATTTTAATACACTGTTTTCACCACTAGAGGGTACTATAGAAACATAGAAAAATGTCGGCAGATAAGAACCTTTCGGCCCATCTAGTCTGCCCAATTACATAGATACTTTACCTGGATTTATCTTTTGTTTAGGATAGCCTTATGCCTATCCCATGCTTGCTTAAATTCAATTACTGTTTTGGCCTCTACCACTTCAACTGGAAGACTGTTCCATGTATCCACCACCCTCTCAGTAAAATAATGCTTTCTGATGTTACTTTTAAACCTTTGCCCCTCTAATCTAACACTATGTCCTCTTGTTTTGCTACTTTGTTTCCTTTTAAATATACTCCCTTGTTGATTCCCTTTACGTATTTAAATGTTTCTATCATATCTCCTCTGTCTCGTCTTTTTTCCAAGCTATACATGTTAAGATCATTAAGCCTTTCCTGGTAACTTTTCTCCTTCAAGCCGTACACCATTTTAGTAGCCCTTCTCTGAACTCTCTCTAAGATGTCTATATCCTTCTGGAGATACGGTCTCCAGTACTGCACACAGTACTCCAAGTGAGGTCTCACCAGTGCTCTGTACAGTGGCATGAGCACTTCCCTTTTCCTACTGCTAATACCTCTCCCTACACAACCAAGCATTCTGCTAGCATTTCCTGCTGCTCTATTACATTGACTACTTACCCTTAGATCCTCTGAAATAATAACCCCTGAATCCCTTTCCTCAAATGTTGAGGTTAGGACTGTATCAAATATTCTATATTCAGCCCTTGGGTTTTTACGTCCCAGGTGCATTATCTTGCACTTATCCACATTAAAACTCAATTGCCACAGCTCCGACCTTTTTTTTAGTTTACCTATATCACCTCATATAAGAATTTTATGCTATATGTATGCATATGTTGTACTGAAATAATTCACCCGAATGCTAAATAATAGATTAGCACTTTATTAGCACAGATGCACTTTTATAGAATAATCAAATGAATTTGCACACTTAAAAAGCACTTTTCAAAGCTCAGCGCGTCCTGCCTCAGGAAGGGTTGGCTGCGGAAGACGCGCTGAGCGCGTCCTCTCTTAGCAGCCAGCGATCAGTCGGATTCCATCTATTTCAGGCGCCCCCCCTTTGGACCTCTCTCCCTCCCGATCGCCGGGGGCCTGAGCTTAATGCCAGGCACCGTTTAGAAGGGCACAGCCTGCCCTTCCAAACGGTACCTGGCATTAACCCCATGGGGGCCGGATCACGATTCGGCACCGAAAAGCGCCGGTTTGTGATCCTTTCCCGGAGCTGGCCGACATCTTGGATGGACAGTCCTGGAGTCAGGGCCGTCTTTAACGCAGGGCAAAAGGGGCAGCTGCCCCGGGCCCAGTTATTGTTGAGGGGCCCAAAGCAGCTGACCCTTGGGCCCACGTATACTAGGCAGTGATGGCTTTCAAAAACAGCTACCTATTTTCCCCCCAGCAACTTCAGACTGCACAGCGGGGGCACTAGATTCTCTGTGTGCTGCCCGCTGATGCAGTCAAGGCTGTGCGGGAAGAGAATATGGGACTTCTGTATCTGGCTCCTCCCCCATTCTGACGTCCTCTTCCTGTCTCTGCACATTGCACACAGTCAGTGTGCATGGGGGCTGCTGAGGAGGAGCTGGAGACAGACGTGAACCAGGATCAGGGAGGTGCAGGGCCAGGCAGTTATGAAGTATTTGTTTTTTCAACAATCTGTGTGCAAAGCCCCTGCGCCCACCTGAGATCTGCATCCAGCTCCCCCCCCTCAGACCATGAGCTGCAGGCATCATTCACACAGGAAGGCAGCTCTCTGCTCCCTTCTGCCCCAAAAAGCTCCCTCAACAGCTGTGGGCTGACCATGGATCCTGCTCCTCGCAATCTCCAACATTAACCCCCCACTCACACTCTCCAGCATCAAACCCACCTCCAGCATCAACCCTTCCCCACTCCACACCCTCCAGCATCAATCCCCCTCCAGCATCAATCCCCCCTCCTACATCATCCCCCTCCAACATCATCCCCCTCCAACATCATCCCCCCTCCAACATCATCCCCCTCAACATAAATCCCCCACTCTACACTCTCCAGCAGCAAACCCCCCTCCAGCATCAATCCCCCTCCAACATCAATCCCCCTCCAACATCAATCCCCCTCCAACATCAATCCCCCACTCTACACTCTCCAGCAGCAAACCCCCCTCCAGCATCAATCCCCCACTTAACAGTCTCCAGCATCAATCCCCACTCCAGCATCAATCCCCCCTCCAACATCAACCCCCCTCCGACATCAACCCCCCTCCAGCATCAATCCCCCCTCCAGCATCAATCCCCCACTCTACACTCTCCAGCAGCAAACCCCCCTCCAGCATCAACCCCCCTCCAGCATCAATCCCCCACTTAACACCCTCCAGCAGCAAACCCCCTCCAGCATCAACCCCCCTCCAGCATTAATCCCCCTCCAACACTCTCCAGCATACAGTGTATGTGTGTGTGAGAATATACAGTGTGTGTGTGTTTTTTAAAAAAACCTCCACACACACAGGCAGCGCCAAACCTTTCTGCTGCTGTGATTAAGATGTGTAGTTAGTGTGTGTACTACTGAGGGGTATAGTAGTTATATGTGTGTGTACTTTGTGTAAATACTATATAGTGTGTATACAATGTACTCAACATACTGTAGCGCTGTGTTAAAATCTTGCTGCCGGCAGTACCTATTTTTGGCCACAAGATGGAGACAATCGCGATTAGAGACACTGGACATTGGGACTACATTTCCCGGCGGGCTTTGCAAAAAGACAGGAAGTGGGTGGGACCCAGCGGACTTACATCCCGAACCTTGTGGAGAACGCGCCAGAGCGCGCCAGGGAACGAGAGAGAGCAGACGCAGTGCCATACATCGCGAGAGGGCCTAGGCCAGAGCGCAAGTGAGACCTGTCAGTTCTTTTACCGGGTCATTCAGCCTAAGGAGAAGGAGCCCTTCAAGTTCCAGAGTTGCTGCAGATTGAACCAACCGAAGACCTCGAGTAAGGAGTCACCGCGAGTTGATCAGATACAGAGAGCAGGCGGTGAGCTGGAAAAGTCGTGGACAAGCTACGGGAAGTCAGACAACGGATCCGGCCGCAAGTATCCCCAGTCAAAATCGAGCGGAGAGACGTCCTGGGTCAGCGGAGCCTAAAGCAACCGGTGGATGGGTGAGAGGCCTCCAAGGCCGTTTGTAATTAAAGAACACGCTACTGTTTTCTCTTTAAAGTCCACAGGGCCCCAACTTGACTAGTCGAAGACATTCCTTAAGTAAATTCACTGGCCAGTTGAACAGTACCCGGGTACCACACACACATTCACACCTTTTAGATTCCGGGACTTAACCTGTGCAGGACTCATTCTGTTACGAATCGGAACAGGGGTTAAAGATACGTTCCGAATTATATTTTTCTCTTTTCCGCTGCGTGTTTACCGTAATACGAAGAGATTGTATTTTTTTGGGTTTCGCTACGTGTCCCTTTTTACCGAGCTATCAGGCAATTGCATTTCTTTTCTGTTCGGTTGCGAATATTTTATTTTTCCGAAATACGAAGCCTCGTGTTTCGTTTCATTTCCGCTACGCGTTTTACCGCGATACGAAAATACTGTAATAATACCTGTGAATACCGTGTTTCAACGTCTGCTTAATATTTTAGTAAACTATTTAAATGATAAAAACTCACAACGGTGTTGGAGTATATTTATTCCCTAGTGCGGGGAGACTGACCCGTGGTTCATTTTCAGCGGCTCCTCCGGGAGTGAGCGCTACAATACATTATACAATGAGTATATACTGCATACTGGGTATATGCTAAGTGTATAGTGTGTCTAATGTATAGTGTATATCCTGAGAATATAGTTTGTATATGTGTATGAGCTTATGTGTATACTATAATATGTAGGAGTGTATAGTGTTACTGTATGTAGTGGGTAGTCTGACTGTATAATGTACATAATTTAGGGTCGTGTACTGAGTACAGTTGTCATACTATATAGTGTATGACATGTATAGTGTATAAACTTGCTGAGTCTGAGGAGCTCTGTGATGCACTCATACCCAATGCACATTATTAAAGCTTTTTGAGACAAGTCTATGATGTATTTGTTTTTTTTTTCTTTTTGGGATGTTGGGGCTGGAGAGCAAAATTATGCGAAGGTGGGCTTTCAGGGGGGGCCCAAGAAAATGTTTGCCCACGGTCCAATCAATATTAAAGACGGGCCTGCCTGGAGTTAACCCCTAGCTGCCACCAATGCTGGAGATAGGGGGTTCGAATGAACCCCCTATCTCCCGATCCATGGCAGCTAGGGGTTAATGTTTGGTATTGCTGGATTGGCCAGAGCATGGCCTTTCCAACGATACCAAACATGACCATGAAAAAAGTTTTGTAAAAAAAAATAATAATAAAAAAAAATAAACAAGTTTTTTATTTTTTATTTGTTTTGTTAATGCACCAATATTGTTCCCATTTAATTTATAATGTGAACAATGATGCTGCACTAACGATTTTTGTAGGGGGTGCTTTTGTTAAAAATAGCGAAATTTTCCCCCCAAAAAAATGCAACGAGACCCCATTTCTAATTTTTTTAACAAGCGCAACCCATAGAAAATATAACCACAAATGATCGCATGTTAAAATGTGAAAAAAAACACTTTACACGTTGTAAATTATTGAAAATTCACATTTTATTGCATATTTTGTTATAATATACAGACAGGACATAACGTATACATATAATAATGACATATTATGAATATGCCGAGTCTGCCGGAAAGAACGATATATAATATGTCTGGGTCATATAATAAAATAAGGCTTCAAAACGCGGTTAAACATGATGAGCGAAACATGTAAAAATGACCTCAGCACACAGGCGGGAAATGCCTCAGCAGCGAAAGGGTTAAGCACTTTTTTTCTGAGCATTTTACCTACGTATCTATAATAATTAATACAGGAATAAGTAGAGTTTCACCCTCTTACACAATACTTTGTAATTAAAAAACACACTGTACGATTATTTTCTGCAGTTCTTATAATAGCTCTATTTGAAGCTACTATTCATCAAAGACTCAGTTCAAGGTGTTGTGCATTTACCACCCTCTGTCATTAAGAGAGAAATCCTTTATAAATAAATAAAATAAATTGTTATCTCCTTATTGCCAATTCCTTTGACTTGAAGAAACTCCCCTAATTGAAATATACCCATTAGTTGCGCGTGGCAACACATATTTAGCTACACAATGTATCTACCCATTAACCCCTAAAATGCCATAAATCAAGGGAAAAAATTAAATGTATACTGTGAGGGATGAAGCCAACCATTAACCCTTAATACACAATTAAACCAATGCAAAAACTAAAGTAATACACAGTGTTATATATAGTCTGAACATTCACCCCTTCACTGCTGAAAATGTCAACCCTGTGCAAACGTTTACGTGCACCTAGCCGAATGGCCAGAAAAGGTAACCGTTCGCTGAATTTCAGTGTTCGATTACCTTTCGGACACAATTCGGATCTCTTTAAATAACCCTGATGAATATTACTAAAATTTATTTAATTAAAATAATTATAGTGGATTCACTCATTCAATATATAGTGTGCGGATACAAGTATACTGTTTATACACTGAATGTAATACAGAATTAGAAACATAAAGCAATGAAAAAATTCTTTTGTGGTGCTATTTCTTATCCAAGGGCGCCACCTAGTGTCTCTATTCTGTATAAACAGAATATCCCCAAGAATCTATACAGTCTTTGGTTCCTTAATAAAACAGTCTTTTATTCCTTAACCCTTTCGCTGCTGAGGCTTTTCCCGCCTCTGTGCTAAGCTCATTTTTACTGGTTTCGCTCATCATGTTTAAACGTGTTTTGAAGGCTTATTTTAGTATATGACCCAGACATATAAAGACCCAGTTCTTTCCGGCAGACTCGGCAGATTCATAATATGTCATTATTATATGTATACGTCATGACCTGTCTGTATATTATAACAAAAAATGCAATTAAATATGAATTTTCAATAATTTACAACGTGTAAAGTGTTTTTTTTTCACATTTTAACATGCGAGCAATTGCGGTTATATTTTCTATGGGGTGCGCTTGTTAAAAAAATTAGAGATGGGGTCTAGTTACATTTTTTTTGGGGAAAATTACTGCACTAGGTGGCGGCCTTGGATAAGAAATAGCACCACAAAATAATTTTTCCATTGCTTTATGTTTCTAATTCTGTATTACATTCAGTGTATAAACAGTATACTTGTATCCGCACACTATATATTGAATGAGTGAATCCACATTTCACCTTCACCTAGACCTATTGCGAGTAGCGCCGCATAGTGGGGACCCCCCTTTTTTGTCATCTATAACGGGCAGCAGTTGCAAGGCTCTGCCGCAACCCCCTATTGGCAGCACACCCGCATACAAACATTTACACAAGCTATAGAGCGCCAGAAGGGTATCCACCTGTACCAAAATAAATACAGTAATGTTAAATAAAATATAAAAATATATCATTAAAATCAATTAAAATATATATGAAAAAAGTGTCATTGTAACTTTATAAGGGGAAAAAACACTGTTGATGCTTTTAAAAAATATATTTTTTTATTTAACTACAAGGTGGAAAGCCTGCCCAGAGGGCAGTCTATTGTGGATATACTGCCCCAGCTCATGGATATATGCCCCAGCTCGTGGATACACTGCTCCAGCACGTGGATATATGCCCCAGCACGTGGATATATGCCCCAGCACGTGGATACTGCCCCAGCTCGTGGATATTGCCCCAGCTCGTGGATACTGCCCCAGCTCGTGGATACTGCCCCAGCTCGTGGATACTGCCCCAGCTCGTGGATACTGCCCCAGCACGTGGATATATGCCCCAGCACGTGGATATATGCCCCAGCACGTGGATACTGTCCCCCAGCTCGTGGATACTGCCCCCGCTCGTGGATACTGCCCCCCAGCTCGTGGATACTGCCCCCAGCTCGTGGATATTGCCCCCCAGCTCAGGGATATTGCCCCCCAGCTCATGGATATTGCCCCCAGCTCATGGATATTGCCCCCCCCAAGCTCTCATGGATATTGCCCCCCCAAGCTCTCATGGATATTGCCCCACAGCTCATGGATATTGCCCCCCCAAGCTCTCATGGATATTGCCCCCCCAAGCTCTCATGGATATTGCCCCACACCTCATGGATATTGCCACCCCAAGCTCTCATGGATACTGCCCCCCAGCTCATGGATATTGCCCCCCCAAGCTCTCATGGATATTGCCCCCCAGCGCTCATGGATATTGCCCCCAGCTCATGGATATTTCCCCCCAAGCTCTCATGGATATTGCCCCCCAGCTCATGGATATTGCCCCCAGCTCATGGATATTGCCCCCAGCTCATGGATATTGCCCCCCCAAGCTCTCATGGATATTGCCCCCAGCCTCATGGATATTGCCCCCCCAAGCTCTCATGGATATTGGCCCCCCAGCGCTCATGGATATGCCCCAGCTCAGACCCCAGACCAGACATGGGGCGGCTGTTCGAATGCTCTATCGGCATTCGGACAGCCGCCCCATGAGCTCGGCGCCATACTTACCTTTCCGAGCGGCGCCGGGGAAGTGAAAGTGTCCCCACTTCCGGTCTTTGAAGGACCCAAGCCGCGGTCACGTGACCGGGGCTTGGGTCCTTCAAAGAGCGGAAGTGGGGAAACTTTCACTTCCCCGGCGCCGCTCGGATGCGCTCGGCAGCCGGGTAGAGGCTGCGAGCGCAGCCTCTACCCGGCTGCCGCGCGCATCCAAGCCCGAGCGGCGGAGGGACCTTTCCCTTCGCCGCTCGGGGGTTGGATGCGCGCGGCAGCCGGGTAGAGGCTGCGAGCGCAGCCTCTACCCGGCTGCTGTGTGCATCTTGTAACCGCCGCGGCGAGCCGGCAGCCAGCTCCTGCCGCGGCGGTTGCATGCGCGCGCAACCAACCGCCGCTGGTTGCGCGCGCATGCGCAGAGTAAGGCTTGGCGACGGACACGCCAAGCCTTACTCTTTTATAGTATAGATTGTTTTATTTTTATTATATTTTTTTTACTCCTAAAATAGTCATATGGGATATTATTGCAAAGGCCAGACTGGCCTTTTAAACGACACCTGAACCGTCCTTGGTTCATATGGTTCAGGAGATACAGGGGCAGTCCCAGAGCAGGGGCTGATATCTTTCATGTTGGCCCCCAGAGGCTGCAGCCCCTGCTTGGAGCCATAACTGCACCGAGCAGGGGCACAAAAGGACGTGCGTGGAGTGTCCTCAGCGCTGGGGAGGGAATCCCCATGTCGCTCCATGCATGTCCCGGCACTGGAGGGGCACAAAAGCGGACTAATGGGCAGAGATGGCTCTGTTTGTGAGGCCAGGTGTAAGGTAAAATATGGGGCCACATTTTTCCTTTTAAAGCATTTTTACGCAGTACATCTTCACAGTACACAACACACACAACTCACTGCAAATCCTAGACACACTACACTAGTACATACACACTGTAAATACTGTGTACACAGACTGCGCACACAATACTCACCGCACTACATGTAGCACACAGTTAAATACTGCTTATACAACACCATGCACACATGTACTACATGCATACTGCACATGCAGTACGAACTGCAACTACACAGGTATATACTCAACACTAGGGATGTGCACGTGTTTTTTGTTTGTTTAGTTTCTTCACGTTCTGTTTTTGATAGGCGGGATGTCATAGGAGGACCCCCCCCACCACCCGCTTACTAAGTATTAGGGAGGCACTCCGTAAGGTTTGGGGATTGGGTCGTTTTGTTCCCTGGATAACCCCCTCCCCCTCCCTTCCCACCCTTGCTAGCAACATGGGACTTTGGAAAGTGCTATATACCCCCCTTTTTTTTTTTGCCTTTTTCTCCTCTTTCCCCCCCTTTGTGCTTTTGTGGACATTTGATTATTTTTCTCTCCATGATTACGGAGATAACTTGCTCTGGTATATGGACAGCCTTTTTCTTGCAGAGTCCTTATTCATTCTGTTTTTCCTTTATGATGACACTACCTTTTGCAGACATTTTTACCTAGTATTTTTATTTCCCTTTTTCTGCTATGTTCTATGACAGTTGAAGTAGCGGCCCTGTGTGGCTGTGATTTTGTTGGTTGACTTGTGACCCTATTTGAAATTTCTAAATAAAGAATTTAAAAAAAAAAAAGGCATGTAACAACAGAGGTATCGCAGTCTCAAAAGGCCTGTAACAACAGAGGTATCACAGAAACACAAAGTGTGATAGAGGAAATCGAAAAAAGGGGAAGGAGGGGGTGGACACAAACGCCAAAAAGTGCTCCGGACCGAGGAAGGGAAGAGAAGGGAAGAAAAAAAAAAAGGTAGGGAGGAAGAGGATGAAAAAGATGGATAAGGCCCGATGTGTTGTGTGACCTTACTGGCTCACTCCTGGAAGTCCAGAGGACCATAGGAGGCCACGGAAGTGTGCAGGTCACAAGGCCAGGGCACTCGAGTGCCAGATAATGGCACACCTCAAGTAGACCCCAAAACGCCAAAAGAATGAGAGAAAGAGAAAAAAAAGCTGAGGGGTGTCCGCAGCACAAGATGGAGAGCTAAAATAAATAAAAAAAAAATGGAAAAGAGAAAAAGAAAAAAAAAAAAAGGAAAAAAATAATTAATCCTTCAAAATAGCCAGGATAGGGGTATTGAAACATCTGTCAAAAGGGGGGGGGACAGGACTGCAGAGAATCCTAAAACAAAATAAAAATTAGAAGGGGTCTGTAGAGAGCGTCTCTGGAAGGCCAAAAAGGTCGCCCTCAGCCGGAGTACAGCGGTAAACAGGGAGACATCAAAAGCAGTCCATCAAGAAGGTTTAGTATACATCCAAACATATTAAAAGGGATGGGGTGACGAGAGGCACCTCATAAAAACTGAAGGCTGAAAATAAAACCACCAATGGGGACCCCAGTGAAATATTAAACATAGGAGCTCCGACCATTTAGCCTGGGTCAGAGACAACAGGCGACAAGCTCTCAGCGGTAGGGGCCTGAGTCGGCGATAAGCCCAGCGTATGCAGCACACGCCATGCCTTCTCGGGGGAGGCCACCAAGTGGGTCAGGTTCTCGTAGCAGATGTTCATGGAACCCGCCACTCCCCATCTGTAACGGATCTCGTTGCTTCTCAAAAAAGAGGAGATCTCCCGAAAACGCCTACGAGCCGCTAAGGTCAGAAATGGTAGATCGTTAACCCTTTCGCTGCTGAGGCATTTCACGCCTGTGTACTGAGCTCATTTTTACTGGTTTTGCTGATCATGTTTAAGCGCGTTTTGAAGCCTTATTTTATTATATGACCCAGACATATTATATATCGTTCTTTCCGGCAGACTCGGCAGATTCATAATATATCATTATTATATGTATACGTCATGTCCTGTCTGTATATTATAACAAAAAATGCAATAAAATTCGAATTTTCAAAAATTTACAATGTGTAAAGTGTTTTTTTTCACATTTTAACATGCAAGCATTTGCGGTTATATTTTCTAAGGGTTGCACTTGTTAAAAAAATTAGAAATAGGGTCTCATTACATTTTTTTGGGGGGAAATTATGCAATTTTTAACAAACGCACCCCATACAAAAATCGTTAGTGCAGCATCATTGTTAACATAATTGAAATGGGAACAATATTGCTGCATTAACAAAACAAAAAAAACTTGTTTACTTTTTTTATATTTTTTTAATATATTTTTTATTTTGAGTTTTATTTTTTATTTATTTTTTATTAAGTTTTACATGGTCATGTTTGATATCATTGAAAAGGCCATGCTCTGGCAGATCCAACAACCCCCTATCTCCACCATTGGTGGCAACTAGGGGTTAACTCCAGGACTGACGTCATCGCGCTATGCAGGGGGAGTTCCCGGAAGCTTTGCCGACATCCAAGATGTCGGCCAGCTCCGGGAGAAGATCACGATTCGGCGCTTTTCGGGGCCAAATCGTGATCCGGCACCCAAGGGGTTAAAGCCAAGCACGGTTTGGAAGGGCAAGCTGTGCCCTTCCAAACCATGCCTGCCTTTAGCCGCTGGACCCCAGCAATCGTGAGGGAGAGAGGTCCGAAGGATCTCCCCCCTCCCTTTCAGGCACCTCCTCCGCACTCGCGGGGGGGCTCCTGAAATAGATGTCATCTCGCCTCCACAATGACATCTATCTTCCCCCCGGGGTCCTGGAGTGCCGGGCTGACATCCAAGATGTCAGCCCGCACTGGGGGCCAGCAATCAGCCGGAATCCTGGCTGATTGCTGCCTCCTGTGCTAGGACGCGCTCAGCGCATACATAGCACAGGAGGTACACTTGGCAGGACAGCTGAGCGTGTCCTTAGCAGCCAAGTGGTTAAAAAGAGTCACAGAAAGGTCCTCAAATACAAATGGGGTGCGGGTGACAGGGGAGGATATCAAGCGACATTTGCCGGCCTCTTCCATAGCAACCGCCAACACGTCGCGCGGAGCTCCTTCTGGGGCTGTAGCTGACTTTCTCAACTGCATAACAGCGTGAAAAATAGCAGATTCTCTGGGTCGTGAACCCAAGACTTGGGAGGCGATCCGGTTGGAATAGGTCAGCAAGCCATCTGCGGGAACCGTCTCTGGGATCCCTCTAATCCAGACATTTTTCCGATGGTGGCGGGCCTCCGCCATCGCCACCGTTCCCGTGAGCAGCGCCACTTGAGACTGCAACGATTCCAACTGCGGTTTAAAGAGGGACTGTGCTGCCAAAACTCCCTCAACATGTGACTCTGTGGTCAGCAGCCGCCCCCCAGATAGCCGTCAGCTCCGTCTTCACGTCGGCAAAATCAGCACGCCAAACCGCTCTCATCTCACCAAGCATCTTCTCAAACATTTGCTGAAGATCAGCCTTCATAGGGGGCAGGAGGCCGCCGCTGGCACCAGGATCAGGTGAGTTCAGGAGGGTCCCCGCTGTCCCATCCGATTCACACAAGGCCTCAGAGAGCCCACGTGGCAGAGCAGTTCTAGCGCCGCCTGAACCATCAGCCTTCTCCGCCATCCGTCCTACCTTCCGGGGTGTTTTCGGAGGGACTGAGGTGGTCTCTGACCAAGGGCAGTCCTCTTCATCTGAGGAGTTTACAGTCGTAGCCAGATATTCCCGGGGTCTCCATGGCACTGTTGCTGAATCTCTCCCAGTGCTTCACGGCTGTCCCGCTCCCGGAGGGGCAGTAGGGACTTCTTCCCAGATTTTTTGCCCATGAGTAGCCAGGCAGAGAGGCAGGAATTGGCACAAAGTTATCCCAGGACAGAAGAGATGCCGCTAAAATGGCCAACTGGTGTATGCCGCTGTAACAGGCCGCACTCGGTAAAGGTCACAGAACTTCTAAAAAAGGCATCGGAGAGGATCAAAAGCAGGTGAGCAGATTTGTTAGGAACTCTTGTAAGGGAATCAGGCCAGAAATAGGCCACCATGATGTTCCGGGCGGCCATCTTGACCAGGACTTTGGTTCACGTAAAAGTACATAGCAAATATTAGCTGAATTAGGACGAGTTTGCATAGAGTCTTTGGAATTCCTTAAACTAACAGGCAGAGCAATTAAATTAACAAGATCCGGGCAGGCGCTGGCAGAAGTGGCAGGGTGGAGATTAGTTACATCAAGGTCAGAAAGCTAGGGGCTAGAACAATGATGGATGTGAAGCTATCTGGGTGCTTATCAGTAATATACCACAAACAAGTTCCAGGGAGGTAGGCACAGACAGGATCTGGCTGAGTGTTAAATTATCCAATTGTCATAATACTGTTAAATGCTGCCAATTTTCTGAAAGGGGAAGGTACAGACCCACGTGGGCAGGGCCAGATTAATGTAGGGGCGGATGGAGCGGCAGCTCCAGGTACCGTTCTGAAAATAGGCCCCCAGCAGCTGGCCGGCTGATAGCGAGGGCCGAGTATGCTTTGATCAGCTCTGCAGCAGAACCTGGCACTTAAAATAGTAGCGTTTCCTTTGGGCAGAGGCTGAGTGGTGGAGCTGCTCTTTGAAGCCACGTGCTTCCCCTTTCCCTACACAGTGTGTGAAGGTTTGCTCTGGCCGGGAGATAAGATAAGGATGCACTGCTATGTAAGTATCTCCCCCTCTTATCTACTCACCAATTATGTCCCATTAGCTCTTAGATGACATGGGATGGGGAAGACCGAGCTAACAGTCGTCCAGCCCAGGCTGCTTAAAGATAGTAGCACATATTAAACTGCAAAGACTGGGCTGGGATTATGTGTAAATGCTTCTTTATTTTTTTCATTTTTATTTCTCCTGCTGCTCTCAGATGGTAATATTTGTGTGTGTGTAGGGTGTATACATGTGCTTGTGAGATGTATGTATATGTGTGTGTTGTGGAGTGTGTATAAATGTGTCACTTTGGTATATATAATATATATATATATATATATATATATGAATGTGGTGTGCTATGTATGTGTAAATTGTGTATTCATATAGTCTGCAGTATGTGTGTGTGCAACATTTTTTAATTTTGTGTATTTGTGCTCTGTATATAGCTGAGTGTGTGTGTGCATGCTGTGTATATAGCTGAGTGTGTGCCCTGTGTATATAGCTGAGTGTGTGCGCGGTGTATATAGCTGAGTGTGTGCACTGTGTATATAGCTGAGTGTGTGCACTGTGTATATAGCTGAGTGTGTGCACTGTGTATATAGCTGAGTGTGTGTGCGTGCTTTATATATAGCTGAGTGTGTGCCCTGTGTATATAGCTGAGTGTGTGCGCTGTGTATATAGCTGAGTGTGTGCGCTGTGTATATAGCTGAGTGTGTGCCCTGTGTATATACCTGAGTGTGCATGCTGTGTATATAGCTGAATGTGTGCGTGCTGTGTATATAGCTGTGTGTGTGCTCAGTGGCGTCACTAGGGTTGGTGTCACCCGGTGCGGTAATTTATGGTGTCACCCCCCCTGAGTTTTACTGATTTTTAAAAAAAATATTCTTACTCCTAAATCAGTACTCCCATATAACACTGAATGCTCATACACACAGCGCACATTACTGTGAGGTTTATTGCTGTGGAGCTCTCTCATATGCTCACACAAATTTTAGCTAACTGCCAGCAAGTACGTTGCCTGTTCGAAGGCAGTGAAAGCACACATGGATATATATTGCCCCCAGCAGCTCTGGATATATTGCCCCCAGCAGCTCTGGATTAGACTGGATATATATTGCCCCCAGCAGCTCACCCATGGATATATATTGCCCCAGCTCACATATGGATATATTGCCCCAGTTCACAGTTATATATTGCCCCCAGCAGCTCACCCATGGATATATATTGCCCCAGCTCACATATGGATATATTGCGCCTCAGCTCACACATGGATATATTGCCCCAGACCAGCTCATACATGGATATATTGCCCCAGACCAGCTCATACATGGATATATTGCCCCAGACCAGCTCACACATGGCTATTGCCCCAGCTCTCATGGATACTGCCCCCAGCACACATGGATATGCCCCAGCTCCTCTCATGGATATTGCCCCAGCTCCTCTCATGGATATTGCCCCAGCTCCTCTCATGGATATTGCCCCAGCTCCTCTCATGGATATTGCCCCAGCTCACACATGGATATGCCCCAGCTCACACATGGATATGCCCCAGCTCACTCATGGATATGCCCCAGCTCACTCATGGATATGCCCCAGCAGCTCATGGATATGCCCCAGCAGCTCATGGATATGCCCCAGCTCACACATGGATTTGCCCCAGCACCTCATGGAATGCCCCAGCTCACACATGGATTTGCCCCAGCACCTCATGGATTTGCCCCAGCACCTCATGGATTTGCCCCAGCACCTCATGGATTTGCCCCAGCTCACACATGGATTTGCCCCAGCTCACACATGGAATGCCCCAGCTCACTCATGGAATGCCCCAGCTCACTCATGGAATGCCCCAGCTCACTCATGGAATGCCCCAGCAGCTCATGGAATGCCCCAGCAGCTCATGGAATGCCCCAGCACATGGATACTGCCAGGCCCCCAGCTCACCTCCGGCGCGTGTTCTGTTCGCTCCCTCTGAGCGTCCGGCGGCGCACAGCTTGGGCGCTCGCCTGGGAGAGCCACGTGACCAGCCGCGATTGGCTGGTGACGTGTTTCCTCCAGGCGAGCGCCGAAGCTGCATGCTTCGGACGCTCGCAGGGAGCGAATACGCAGCGGGGGGTGAGACACCCGCCCTTAGGGTGACGGTGTCACCCTAAAGGCGGGTGTCACCTGGTGCGGGCCGCACCCCCCGCCCCCATGTTACGACGCCACTGTGTGTGCTGTGTATATAGCTGTGTGTGCGCTGTGTATATAGCTGTGTGTGCGCTGTGTATATAGCTGTGTGTGCGCTGTGTATATAGCTGTGTGTGCGCTGTGTATATAGCTGTGTGTGCGCTGTGTATACAGCTAAGTGTGCGTGCTGTGTATATAGCTGAGTGTGTGTGTGCGCTGTGTATATAGCTGTGTGTGCGCTGTGTATATAGCTGAGTGTGCGTGCTGTGTATATAGCTGAGTGTGTGTGCGTGCTGTGTATATAGTGGAGTGTGTGCGTGCTGTGTATAGGGGAGTGTGTGTATGTGCTATGTGGAGCGGAGTGTGTGCGTGTTTGTGTGCTGTTACAGCCTTGTGTGTTCTCTATATTTATGTGAAGGAGGTAGACTGGACCCAGAGGAAGCAGAGTAATTATTTGCATTTTCTCGCTGCTTGGTATGGCTTTTAAAATAATATTCAGGGTGTGTGGGTGTCTTTTTAGGGGCTCCTCCATATAGTCAGGGTGTGCGGGTGTTTTAGGGGCTCCTCCATATATTCAGGGTGTGCGGGTGTGTTTTTAGGGGCTCCTTCATATATTCAGGGTGTGCGGGTGTTTTAGGGGCTCCTCCATATATTCAGGGTGTGCGGGTGTGTTTTTAGGGGCTCCTTCATATATTCAGGGTGTGCGGGTGTTTTAGGGGCTCCTCCATATATTCAGGGTGTGCGGGTGTGTTTTTAGGGTCTCCTCCATATATTCAGGGTGTGCGGGTGTCTTTTTTTAGAGGCTCCTCCATATATTCAGGGTGTGTGGGTGTCTTTTTAGGGGTTCCTCCATATATTCAGGGTGTGCGGGTGTCTTTTCAGGGGCTCCTCCATATATTCAGGGTGTGTGTCTTTTTAGGGGTTCCTCCATATATTCAGGGTGTGCGGGTATCTTTTTAGGGGCTCCTCCATATATTCAGGGTGTGTGGGTGTCTTTTTAGGGGCTCCTCCATATATTCAGGTGTGCGGGTGTCTTTTTAGGGGCTCCTCCATATATTCAGGGTGTGCGGGTGTCTTTACAGGGGTTCCTCCATATATTCAGGGTGTGTGGGTGTCTTTTTTGGGGTTCCTCCATATATTCAGGGTGTGCGGGTGTCCTTTTTGGGGCTCCTCCATATATTCAGGGTGTGTGTCGTTTTAGGGGTTCCTCCATATATTCAGGGTGTGCGGGTATCTTTTTAGGGGCTCCTCCATATATTCAGGGTGTGTGGGTGTGTTTTTAGGGGCTCCTCCATATATTCAGGGTGTGCGGGTGTCTTTTTAGGGGCTCCTCCATATATTCAGGGTGTGTGGGTGTATTTACAGGGGTTCCTCCATATATTCAGGGTGTGGGGGTGTGTTTTTTTGGGCCTCCTCCATATATTCAGGGTGTGTAGGTGTCTTTTTTGGGGCTCCTCCATATATTCAGGGTGTGCGGGTGTCTTTTTAGGGGCTCCTCCATATATTCAGGGTGTGCAGGTGTCTTTACAGGGGTTCCTCCATATATTCAGGGTGTGTGGGTGTCTTTTTAGGGGCTCCTCCATATATTCAGGGTGTGTGGGTGTCTTTTTTGGGGTTCCTTCATATATTCAGGGTGTGCGGGTGTCCTTTTTGGGGCTCCTCCATATATTCAGGGTGTGTGTCGTTTTAGGGGTTCCTACATAATTCAGGGTGTGCGGGTATCTTTTTAGGGCTCCTCCATATATTCAGGGTGTGTGGGTGTGTTTTTAGGGGCTCCTCCATAATATTCAGGGTGTGCGGGTGTCTTTTTAGGGCTCCTCCATATATTCAGGGTGTGTGGGTGTATTTACAGGGGTTCCTCCATATATTCAGGGTGTGTGGGTGTATTTACAGGGGTTCCTCCATCTATTCAGGGTGTGCGGGTGTCCTTTTTGGGGCTCCTCCATATATTCAGGGTGTGGGGGCCACAATTAAGGTTAATTTGGTGGAGCCAGCTATTCATGGGCAATCTGAAGTTTTATTGTGAATGAGTGCCCTGCCCTAGAGGAGGGGCTCTGTAGAGAATCTTTTAACCCCTTTGCTTCTGAGCAATTTCAGCCCTCATGAGCTAATTTTTACCATTTTGTGCTCATTATGTTTAAATGTGTTTTGAAGTCATGTTTTATTATAGACACAGACCTATTATATATCCTTCTTTTCAGCGGACTCAAAATCTATCATTACTATCAGGGTTAATCAGAGAGAGGTGAACCTCAGGAGAATGACTGGAGAATTGAAAATTCTAGGTCAAAATAGCCAAACCAGAAAAATTCTCCCATTTATCTCACTTTCCAAAAACGTTATTTTGACCTAGAATTTTCCATTCTCCAGTCATTCTCCTGCTTTTTCACCTCTCTCTGAATAACCCTGAAAGTGTAAATATCCTTTCAGATTTCAATCATAGAGGAGCCCTTGCTCTATTTGGTCTAGGAGACCCGCCGCCCCCAAGTATTGTCAGTTTGCCTCTAGGCATTGATTGACTTGCAACACAAAGCAATGATTCAAAAGTAGAACCAGCAATGTGCTATATATTGGACATTTCCACAGTGGGGCCTAACCCCTACTAGAAATACAATACAACTCAACTAGAGAAGCGAGTAAGGATGGACCGGATCACTAAATGAAGCATATTTATTCCTTTAACAAATTTATATACAATTTGTTTAATAAATGTATATATGGTTGCTTCATTTAATGTCCATCCTTACTCGCTTGTCTAGTTGAGTTGTAGTGCTTGACTCATATGGGCCGCTCACGCTAATCCAGCGGGAGGCTTGTGTCCTGGCGCACTGCAAGTCACACTAGGAGTCACAGCACACCATGTCAGAGTCACCAGTCAGGTTTCCCAGTCACTCTGACGTTGGCAAAGCGTGACATTTGCACAGTGTACCGCCTCACTCTCTGAAAGAGAAAGCAGTGTGGACCAATTGTTTCCTCAGTATTTATAAAAAGGCCCACCAAAATCCTCAGCACCAGGCCCATGATACCCTTAATCCGGCCCTGCACTTGGGGTGGGATAGTGTCACTGTGGGGTGGGCTAATTGGGATGTACCTAATTATCTATTCATTGTATAAAATGCTATGATTGAATGTAATCGGGGATCAGTCTTTGCGATTCGATCCTGTCATGCCCCAACCCTTGGAGCCTGCTGTGACTAGTCTGGGAGACTGTCTGCATCTACTCAAGGGTTAACTTTTGTTCTGGATACCTGTGTGATTGCTTAAAACCTGGTCACGCCCTTTCCGCTATGATCTGGCATTGTTCAACTAGCTTTGCTACTGAGAGGATCCCCCTCTTGAGCGCCTGCACATCACTGCAAGCCTGATCCTGTTATTGCTGCTGTCTATTTCCTGGACTGTTCCTTCTAGTATCCAGTTTCTGATGTAAAACACTGTGTTGGTTCCAGGTACCATTCTGCTACCAGAGACTGTGCTTATTACTCTATTGCTGTGCACTCCATTCTGCAGTACCTGGAGAGACCACTGGATTACTGTGCTGCAACTCTCACCATATCAGCTGTACCAGAGACTGTGTGTCATTCAGCTGTACCTATTCATCGCTGTGTACTGCATATTACAGTATCTGGATTTTCATATTGCCACAGATCACTGTTGTGCTTATTGGTTTCCTACCTGACGTTATCAAGCACTGTGTGTTCTTCATCTGCCACAGTTTCAATATATCCTTATTTACCTGCTTCATTGTATCCAGTGCCTTTTTATTAACCTGTTCAACCCCAGCGCCTGGGATATATACTGAACTTTGGGTCCCACCTCGGCACACGCCTGGTGCCACCCTGACAGATTCTGTCTGAGCATCTGTGACGTCACAATAAAGTTTGCCTTTCCTGAAGAGACTCGTGTCCAGTCAGTCCTTGTCTGTAACGGCCCGGCCTTCTCCCGAGTGAGCCAGGTGGATTCCGGTAACATTTTTGGGGCTTGTCTGGGATCCGGCCGCTTCCGGTTCGGCAACGGCTGCTGGACAACGTAGCGGTTGACTGCAGGTGCGAGTGATCCCAAAGGTTGGGCGTCCATTGAAGGTGAGCTGACATCTGCAAGGTGCCAAGCAGGATTTTCCGTAACGTGGACCTCGACTCGTCCCAAATGGACCCCCGCCCAGGAAGCTGAGACGCCACCGAGTCCGAGGAAACAGCGTTCGGCGCAGAGATTGGAAAGGGTACCATATTGATTTGTAAACTGGTAGTGAGTGAGACACCTGACCATAGTTGGGTAAGGGGACCCCCGTACATGGTCTCATTGGTATACCGGACCCGCCAAAAGCACGAGAACTAGTTAGTTGCACCTCAATGGCTACTGGTTGGCACGTGACTGGGCCTGGTGGGCTGGATATAAATTTGGTTTGTTTGTAATTGAATTGAGGTACTGTATTGCCACGTGGTGCAGTGTTGCTATCGTGATTCTGAGAGCTGCACATGGATAGAGAGGAGAGATTTTTGAGGGTGGGCTGAGAGCCCAGATTAAGTGTTATTGCAAATCCCGTTAGATTAAGGGGCCGGCAGGAGAAGTTTAGGGCTCCTGGGCCATTGGTAGCTGCAGATTAAGGGTGCTTGGGTGGGCTGAGAGCCCCGGAGCAATAGTAGAAGCAGACTTGTTGCTAGGAATGGGACATGCAATGCATAGCTAGACAGAGGAGAGAGAGAGAGAGAGAGAGAGAGAGAGAGATATAAGAGCTTAAAGAAAGTCGGAATATTGCATTTACTTTGATTTCTGCTGAATGTATCTGGTATAGAACGTGTTGTGACTGCTGAGAGTGCTGTAAGTGAACGTGCGCCTACTTGCTTAGCAAGGAAGCAAATCTGAGAGTGGACCCGCGAAGTGCATTTCCGGACTGGGGCGACTCAACCGGTCACCGAAAGGGGAAGCAAATACGTCATGATTGAAATACCAGACTGTCAATTTTAAATTGGTTCGGTCAAAAGTGTTATTTGCATTGTGAAGAAATTACTGCTGAAAAGGGTAATTATGGGTAACGAGTCATCGAAACCCAAGAAGAAGCATGGTGAAACACCTCTAGAGTATATGGTGAATAATTTTAAGGCACTGTATGAAACGCACCACTATGGTGTAGAATTAAGTAAAGAGAAATTACAAATTTTGTGCACTAGAGTGGCCAGAGCAGGGATCTATGGATCCAGTGCTTATACAGAGAATGCACTCCTAAATCACCGGGAGATACGGACACCCAGATCAGTACCCATATATAGATATCTGGAGGTACTGCGTAAGAGATAAGAGCCATTTTGTAATGCTAGCAGGTCAAAATAAGAAAAGGGTGTCCCCAGATCAATTTAAATCTGAAGATGAATGTAAACCGGTGTTAGTAGAGCATCCCGAGGAGTCTGATTCTTTTCCGCCGCCTTATCCGTCCTGCTACGGGGCGGCCTGGCAAGCTTTGGATGCCGCGGTTGCGCAGGCGGAGGGGAGGGGGCAGGCTGCTGCTAATTCTTCACCTGCGCCCTCGGCCCCGGCTGGTAGTGGCGAAATGGGGGAGGCTGCGGAAGGAGAGGATGGTGAGCTACCAGCTGATAAAATTGAGATGCCAGATGGAGCAGTATATCGATTAGAAACTCCACGGAGGGGGGGAGGGAGTGATGCAGATCCCAGAGTTGTAACCCGTGCTGACAATAATATTAAGACCCGAGTAGTGTATCAGCATAATCCCAGTAAATCAGTAAATTACAACTCCCATTACGAGAAGTACCAGGTCCCCTGCTGGCGGATGGGGAGCCAGGGCCAACACAGTTTACATATGTCCCGTTCACTACCACTGATTTTGTTTAAATGGAAGACCCATACCCCTCCCTACTCTGTAAATCCTGCAGCCGTGGCTAGCATGGTAGAATCTGTCATGCTCATGCACAATCCAACATGGGCAGACTGTCAGCAGCTATTGCTAACAATGTTTACTACTGAAGAAAGAGCCCATATAAATAGCAACGCCCGCAAAATTTTATTAGCCCAAGCAGTTGAGGACAGTAAACCAAATCCAGAGTCATGGGCCGAGGAGCACTACCCTAAAACTGATCCCAAATGGCCATACAATACTGAAATGGGTATAGCTCCTCTTCAAATCTACCGGGCGGCAATTTTAATGGGAGGAAAGAAGCCTACCAATATGGGAAAAATAGCCGAAGTAATGCAAGACCCGAAAGAGTCCCCAAGTGCATTTTTAGAAAGATTACTAGATGCATTTAGAATGTATAGTCCGATAGATCCAGAAGCAACAGAGAATCAATGGCTAGTTAACTTCTCCTTTGTGAGCCAGGTGGATTCCGGTAGCATTTTATAAGGCACAAAGATATACGCAACAAGATCCAGAGGATAGATGGGTTCCTGGTAGGGTTGCACCGATACGATACTAGTATCGATATCGGTGCCGATACCGGGTACTGCAGGAGTACTTGGTACTCGTGCAGTACCCCCCGATATTTTTTTCCGATACCGGAAGCCAGCATTGAGCTGGCATCCGAGGGGCTGGGGTGGCTGTCCGAATGCTCTATCGGCATTCGGACAAACCCTGCAGCTGCTCTCCTCACTGTTTATACTTACCTTCCTTTAGCGACGCCGGGAAAGACTTTGCACACCCGCACTCGTTGGAAGGCCCCCAGCCGTGACCACGTGGGACCATGTGATCGCGGCTGGGGCCTTCCAACGAGCGCACGCGCGGCAAACTTTCCCGGTGTTGCCCAGAAAGGTAAATATGAAAGTGAGGAGAGCAGCTGCAGGGCCTGTCCGAATGCCGATAGAGCATTCGGACGGACACCTGGCATTCTCCGCTCATACTTACCTTCCTGAGCGACGCCGGGAAAGTTTCCGCGCGTGCGCTCGTTGGAAGGCCCCCAGCCGCGATCACATGGTCCCACGTGATCGCAGCTGGGGACCTTCCAAGGAGAGAGGGTGCGCGCGCAAAGGCTTTCCCGGCATTGCTCAGGAAAGGTAAGTATGAGTGGAGAATGCCAGGTGAGCTGGGGGGCAGTATCCATGAGCGGAGGGGGGCAGTATCCATGAGCCCTGGGGGCTTTATATGAGGTCTGTTCTTATTGGAAAGTGGTCACATGACATAAAATAAAAGTATCGGTGAGTACTTGAACAAAAGTATCGGTACTCATACTCGGTCTTAAAAAAATTGGTATCGGTGCATCCCTAGTTCCTTGGCAAAAGAATTAGTGGAGATCGCTAATAAAGTATATCATAACAGATTTAGAAGAAAAGCGGGAGGAGATACGGACACAGAGGGCATACCGGAGTTGTAGCTGTGAATATGGGAAGAGGTAGAGGTGGCCAAGGCGGAGACATAGGTAGAGGGGGCAGAGGCAGGGGTATCCCCTGGAGCGGATTGGGGCGCAATCCGTGCGCATTCTGTGAAGGTCACTGGCGCAGGGATTTCCCCGTATTACTCGCGAAAAATGGGGGGCAGAGTGACCAGACAGATTTGGGGACTTCAAATGGTCAAGTAACAAACGGGAGGTATGAGAGAAATGATGCCGCTGGTCCCAGGTTTGTGGGTTTGGCAGGAACTTCTTTTGAAGGGCAAGGTGCATATTGACACAGACCTGGGCCCATCCCACTCGGTAATCACGAGTCCACGGTCATTGTAAGAGTGGGGGACAAAGATGAGGTTTTTATGGTTGACACAGGGGCTGAATATTCTGTTGTAATGCAACCAATTGCACCACCAATGGGCGATGAGGCTGATATAATGGGTGTATCGGCTAAATATCCTTTTCTCGAATCCCGTAAATGCAGCCTAGGGGGACACCATGTAGAACACCAATTTCTATGTATGCCTGAATGTCCGATCCAACTCCTGGGGCGGGACATCCTTTGCAAATTGCAAGCCCAAATTACGTTCCATCCCGGGGGTCACGCTAGATTAGACCTGCATGAGAGTGGCGGCTCTGTTCGGCAGCATAACCCGGCCAACGTAGAAACCCAACCAATAAAGATTGCAGTGATTATGCTTCAAGAACTCGCCCACGATTTTTGGTTGTGCGCTCAGCCAGGAGTCAGACCTTCTGTCCTTCAACGCTCAGCCAGACAAAGCGTGTTGATGATTTATTGCTTGCTTCTCCCACAGAAAAAGGCTGTCTATCTGCCACAAAGGCACTTTTATATCTGCCATATCAAGCAGAATACAAATTTTCTAGAAAGAAGGCTCAAATATGTAAACAAAGCGTGAAGTATTTAGGTTTTCAATTAACAGGTACCAAACGTGCACTGGGAGCTAAATGGAAGGAAGCGGTCTGCCAAATCCCTCAGCCTCAGGCAGACACGTGAATTCCTAGGTGCTGTTGGGTTCTGCCGTCTGTGGATCCCCAACTTTGCCGAAATTGCCAAGCCCCTCCATCAAGCTACCAAGGGGGGAGAACAAGACTCATTCCTCTGGGAAGAAGAACAGACTGCTGCCTTTCTGAAACTGAAGACCCTCTTAATGGAGACCCCTGCTTTGGGCTTGCCAGATCATAGCAAGCCCTTTCAGGTCTACGTGCATGAACACAACCAAACGGCAACGGGAGTCCTGATCCAGAACCTCGGGTCTTGGCCTAGGCCAGTGGCCTACCTCTCCAAACAGCTTGACCCCATGGCCTGCGGCCTACCCCCTTGTCTATGAGCCGTGGCCACCACAACAATGCTAATCTCAGAATCTGACAAGTTGACTCTAGGACAGGTCCTTCATGTAAAAGTGCCACATGCTGTCAAAGCTCTGCTAGATGTCAAAGGCAGTTACTGGTTCAGCAATAGTCGGATGATGAAATATCAAGCAATGATGTGTGAGAATCCACAGGTTCATTTGGACCTCAACGCTACCTTGTATCCTGCTACATTACTACCTGACACTGAAGATCCAAATCATGAATGTCTTCCGGTCATGGAAGAAGTATTCAGCAGCAGACCAGATATGAAAGATGTACCCCTAGACAAATACGACCTACAACTTTTTACTGATGGTAGCAGTTACATGTATGAAGGAAAGAAAGTGTCCGGCTATGCAGTTGTCACCATGAATGGAATTCTAGAATCAGACTCTTTACCAGGCCACACGACAGTGCAACTAGCAGAGATACTAGCTTTGACAAGCTTTGATATCTATACCGACTCCAAATATGCCTTTATGACTGTCCATGGTGCTCTATACAAGGAAAGAGGCCTTCTCTCTTCATCAGGAAAGCAAGTCAAATACTCTGCAGAGGTCTCAGCTCTTCTGGACGCTGTGTGGAAGCCCAGTGCTGTCAGTAGCATGCACTGCCGAGGTCACCAGAAAGGTCATGACAAAATACCCATAGGAAATAGATTAGCAGACCAAGCTGCAAAAGCAGCAGCAAAGCCTCCAACGAATGATTGTATGCCTCACCATCAAGTCACCAAAATTCTCCTCTGCAAGCAAGACGAAGATAGCTCTATGCCGAACTATGAATTCTATATGAATTGGAGAAAATTCGATCCCTATGGTAAATTTATCGAAATTATTCTACGCAAATGGGATGAAAACTTTGACTTGCTGGAAGACAACCATGACTACATTCAGTGGCTCTCCTCCACTCATGAGCAAGGCTGAAATTTCTACTCCAAGCCATTAAATCCTTAAGAAAAGAATCTTATGTGTAACACCTCAGAAATTCAGCAACGACTCCTTCGGGCCTACAAGATG
Source organism: Leptobrachium leishanense (assembly GCA_009667805.1). Lineage (NCBI taxonomy): Eukaryota > Metazoa > Chordata > Amphibia > Anura > Megophryidae > Leptobrachium > Leptobrachium leishanense. The sequence continues at coordinate 101,715,599 of CM019070.1, read as the reverse complement.
ATGCTGAAGTTGATAAATCCAGGTAAAGTATCCATGTAATTGAGCAGACTAGATGGGCCGAAAGGTTCTTATCTGCCGACATTTTTCTATTTTTCTATGTTTCTAAGTTCTTCGGCGTAAAATTAGTGGGGGAGGATGGAGAAGACACGGAAGAAATTGAAGTTGAACGGGCAGAAAATTTTGCCGAACGTTTAGACAATCTGACAACACTCATAATAATTTGAGAATTACTCGTGTCCTGTTTAGCCTGGGAGCATTGGGAGCTGAGGAATACCAAGCCCCACTGGTGAAGTTTCTCCTCAATGAGATCCTTATTGAACATTGACTGCCAAACATGAAAAAGAGTGCAATGAATTTCTTTGTGCCAGCTTTGAAAGATGCGCAGGAAAGACAAGATCTATTGTACTGTGCCTGGCTACATTACCAGCCAAGAGAGGAATTCATGTGTATTTCGTTCGATACAGTAATAATGCCGATTTGTTCCTTCAACAGATCCATTTATTCTTATGATTTGATTATTTAATTGCTTGAACAGTGAACAACATGCATTGCACAACTTTATTTAATCATTATCTTGTACTGTTAGACTGAGGATTTAGGGAAAAGTTAATTATAATATTATACTGAAGCTGAATGCACTAGAGTGGAAAAAAGTGACTGACAGTGAAGCAAACCAATCAGAGCTTTTCCTACAATACATCACTGTTGCAAACCTTGCACAACTTTATTTAATCATAGTAAATATCAATATCTTGTACTGTTAGACTGGGGATTTATGGAAAAGCTAATAAATATTTAAAATAATATATTAATGCAGGAAGAAAGCACTGGAACAAGTGAAAAAAGTGACTGACAGTGAAGCCAACCAATCAGAGGTTTGCCCACAATGCATCACTGTTGCAAACTATATAATCCCACCCCTGAGAATCCATGTTTGTGGCATATTTTGATTTAGAGAGAGTAGGAGTGATTTGAGGTTGGTGTTGGATAGATTTTGTTGGTGGTGCAGTGTTGGTGCATTGTGTTGGAGTGTTTTGGTGTGTAGGTGCAGTGTGGTGGCATGGAGTGTTTGGTGTTTGTCAAGTCAAACTGCAGTGGTACAGAATAGTCAGCTAATGTACAAGCAAGTGGGATAATAAAATGACTGTAATTCAGCTTATGTATTTTAACCCCTTAGTGACCGCGGACGTACCATGTACATCATGGCCACGGGTCTCTTTTAGACCCGCTGACGTACATGGTACGTCCTGCGGTCTTTTGAGCGCTGGAAGCGATCCGATCGCTTCCAGCAGCTCAAACGCCATTGCAGGCTGCCTGGGAGTCCAGGCATCCGTGCAATGGCGGACAGAAGTGCCGGGGCCCCTTGTGATCGCTCCCCGGGAGCGATCAACCGGTTTCGCCGGAAAGGTGCCCCGCACTTCTACAGAGCACTGGAAGCGATCGGTATCGCTTCCAGCTGCTCTGAGTATATTGCAGGGATGCCTCGACATCTCGGATGCTCCAGGCATCCCATGAGGCAGGCAACCTGGACATGACAAAGTGCACAGATTTACAAGCATCTTCAAATCCTGGAGTGGAGCCGGTGAGCTAAAAAGACCATTTTCACAGTCATATGTAGAAAAGGATTGTGTCACAGTCATGTACAGAAAAGGAATTGAGCTAGTTCAGTAATAAATGCAGTCAGTTAACTTTTTTAGATCTATTTCATGCTCAGTGTGAAGAGATTCCACATGCAGTCTTTTATAATAGCTCATTTCATGTTTGTTTTCTTTACTGCCAAAATATGTTTTAACTTAATGATATTATAGAAGTGTGTGCTAATGAATGTACAGTATATGAAACTGGCACAGAAGTAATGATTATCAAGCTTTATGTGCAATGTATTTATACAATTTCTGTTTCTTTCTGTTTAAGGTTTTTCACCTTTTAAATTCATCGCTTTAAGTCAGCGATTAGAATTAGCAATGAATTTAAAGCGATATCTATTCATCACTATTCAACTACTCATCTACTCAACTATTCACATTCACCTAATCAATCTACGGCAACTTAATTTACCCCACAACTTATTGAAATTAAACTTAATTACAAGCGAATGAAGAGTGGAATCCAGTTATTTCCAGTGTCGCTGTTTGAATTTCCTCTCAAACGGGAAGATTGTGCAAAAAAACAAAGATCTTGACAGTGTTGGTGCAGTGTGTTAGAGAATGACTGAGGGAGAGATTCAGATTGTGTCAACTGTGATAGGGAGTAGTGGGAGTGAGAGGTGTGAGAGTGGGAGAGGTAGGGAGTGAGAGATGGCCAGAGGGGGGGGGGAGTGCGCGGTGGCGGTAGGGGGGAGCGAGAGGTGGTGGGAGGGGGAGCGGGAGGGGGGGGGCGAGAGGCGGTGTGGTAGTGGATGACGTGAGGGAGAAGGGAAGGCAGTTCCTTCTCTACTCTGTCCTCACCTGTAGTGCAGCGGCCTGTGAAGAAAAGGGGGCCTTGGTTCACCCCAGATGAAAATTATGCACTGGTGGCTGCTGTGGTGTCACAAAAAACAATTATTCTTAACTGGGAGTGACAAAATCATGAAGATGGTTGCATGGGGACGCGTGAGAGACGCAGTGTACGGTGTCCAGCAAACCCACAGGACCATTGACTGTGTTCGTCACTGGTAAGTAAAGTATTACAATTTTTCATACATCATGAGTAAACACAGTATAGTCATAGTCAATAAATGCTAATGAGGAGAGAGGAGACACCATGAAAGAACTTGTTAACAAAACTATTTATTTCTAGCACAAAATATAGTTGAATCTAAATATATACTGTAGAGTGCTGCCCCTCTGTGTGCGGGTTCATATGCTGCATTATTATACTGTAGAGGTGCTGCCCCGCAGTGTGCGGATTCATATTCTGCATTAATTATACTATAACAAAGAATAGCTACTAGAGTGGCTGTTTCAACAGTGATGCATTATGGAGAAAAGCTCTGATTGGTTGGCTTCACTGTCAGTCACTTTTCACTTGTTCCAGTGCTTTCTTTCTGCATCAATAATATATTATTTAAAATATTTCATTAGGGGGCGTTTCCGGCGGCCATCATGGACGGCCGCATGCAAGGAGACAGCCACTTGATCTCACCTATACCACGGCTCACTGCGGCACCGATCCGACACTCAAACTGGCTCATTAAGGTCAGAAGACCCCCTAGCACCTAATGGCACCAACTAGAACCCCGAAACCAGTGGAACCGCTGCATTCCGGGAAACAGCGGGATAGGCCACAAGATGGCAGCACCCAGGGGTCCCGAGACTCCGGCTCCCCGCGCTCTCTTCACCCCTCTGCGGCAGTGACAGGGGACAATCAGTACTCCTCCTCAGCCCCAGCGACAGGCAGAAAAATTCAAGAGATGCTACAAGATCTAGACAATCCAGGATGATTTTCGTACTTTCACTGCATCATTACACCAAGAAATCCATGACATTGTGGAACGTACTGATTTGTTAGAACATAAATCTGATGAACTGTGCCTAGCCCACAGCGAACTGGTGGATGCGCATAAAGAACTGAAAACGGCTCATGAATCTCTCCTTTCTAAAGTCTCAGATTTAGAAGATCGCTCCAGCAGGAATAACATCCGTATCCGTGGAGTTCCAGAAACCATTAAACCTGAAGGTTTGCCTGCTTATTTAAATCGGCCTGTTTCGTGTATTACTGCCGGAGGCTGACGTGGCAACGTTGCAGATGGACAGAGCACATTGCGTCTCGAAACCAGGATGCGGCAATTCCAAAGGATGTCTTAACCTGTATCCACTTCTACCATGCTAAAGATGAAAGTTCTTTTAATATGATAGGTACTTTTTTAATTCACTGTATACACATGTTTCTATATTCATGTAATATTTGATAGCTATATAAATATATAAGGCCTGACTGACTGTCCATTGAGATAATGTTGAGTCAGGTATTTCTTGGCTTCCTGTATATTGCAAAGGAGGGCAGATGTTCTATTCAGCCCTACTTCCTCTTGAAACTAGTCAAGAGGGCTGGCCGAGAGGAAGGGAGGGATACAGATGTCCATTGTTAATAGATCCTATGGAACATACTGGCCAAAAGCAGGATATGTTTGTGACATCTATGTAGCCTACTGGGCAAGGACAGGAAATGTTTGTGTAAGTCTAGGTCACTGACAAGATAAAAACATGTTTTTTCTACTGTAGCGCTGTGTTAAAAATCTTGCTGTGGCAGTACCTATTTTTGGCCACAAGATGGAGACTATCGCGATCAGAGATACTGGACATTGGGACTACAATGCCCGGCATGCTTTGCAAGAAGACAGGAAGTGGGTGGGGACTGGACACTTACATCCTCTGCCTCGTGGAGAAAGTTCCAGAGCGCGCCAGGGAAGGAGAGAAAGCAGACACACCGAGGAGATCGCGGGAGAATCTAGGCCAAAGACCGAGGGAGACCTGTTGTTCCGGTTTGGGTCACCTAGCCTGAGGAGAAGGAGACTCGCCAGAGCCCACATACTGCTGCAGACCGGCGGAATCGAACGGAGAGCAGGCGGTGAGCTGGACAAGCTGCATAATGTTAGACAACGGATCCAGCCGCTAGTATCCCCAGTCAAAATCCGGAGGAGAGACGTCCTGGGTCAGCGGAGCCTAAAGCCTGCGTCGGATGGGTGAGAGGCCTCCAAGGCTGTTTGTGATTAAAGGTCAAGCTGCTGTTTTCTCTTTAAAGTCCACAGGGCCCCAACTGACTAGTCGAAGATTTTCCTTAAATAAACTCACTGGCCAGTTGAACAGTACCCGGGTACCACACACACACATATACACCTTTCACATCCTGGGACTTAACTTGTGCAGGACTCGTTTTCTTTTATGAATCGGAATAGGGGTTGAAAATAAAGATACGTTCCGAATATATATTTTTCCTCTTTTTCCGTTGCGCGTTTGCCGTGATACGAAGGGATTGTATGTTTGGGGTTTTGCTACGTGTCCCCTTTTCTGAACTATCGGGAAATTGCATTGCTTTTATGTTCGGTCGCGAATATTTTATTTTCCGAAATACGAAGCCTCGTGTTTCGTTTCTTTTCCGCTGCGCGTTTGCCGTAATACGAAAATACTGTAATAATACTTGTGAATACCGTGTTTCAACATCTGCTCAAATATTTTAGTAAACTATTTAAATGATAAAAACTCACAACTGTGTTGGAGTATATTTATTCCCTAGTGCGGGGAGACTGACCCGTGGTTCATTTTCAGCGGCTCCTCCGGGAGTGAGCGCTACACTACATTGGGCAAAGTTTGATAGATATGAAATGGGCTGTACCGCTTTTTTTATATAACTGACGTGTTAAATGATTATTGGCTTGTAATCCATGAATTCTGTTATACTCCCACTCTAACAAAACCGACTGTTCTGTTTGAAACCTGCCAGAATAATAAGAATAGTCCAAGACAGAATTTGTGTCTGTTTCCTGTATGATCCCTGGGTCTGATGACAAAGCAACTGTCTCCTTCATCACTGGAGCTTGGCCAGTCCTGTGATGCTTTTGCAGAATACATTTCAAAAGATTCCCTGATGTCAGTAATGCGCAAGGCCGTGGATCTTCTCAATACGCAATTCTTCCTTTTTTTCCGGATTTGTCTGCAGCCACGATGCACAAACGGCGGGAATTCCTCCCGATTACAAAAGTGCTCCGCAACCACAAGATTCCTTATCGCTGGGGATTCCCCATTAAACTTTTGGTCACATACCAAGGAACTTTGTCTGTCTTACACTCGCTGCAGGAGGGTATTGCCATTTCCACCTTGCAATCGTGGGACATGATGGGAGATGTTACACCTCCACACCGGGCTCCCCTCTCCCACGCCTAAAGTTTCGCTGGAGTGGCACCGAGTGTGGCCTCCTAATTGAGAACTGATGCCATTTCTTTCTATTTCACTTCCTACGTTTTCCAGTTCCTTCGGCTGCCTTTCTACATGCTGGCTGACTGCTCGACGTACTGGAGTGCCAGTATTGGACTCGACATTGGAGGTCCGGACCGATCTTCAAAATTGTCTTTTATGTCCGGTCTGGTGAGCTGAGATAGCGACTGCAGGGTAGTACCCTATCCACTGCTGGGACGTATGGTCCCCACCTTGCTCGGGCATTACCCCTCCCCCCATGGTTCATGGGGTTGGCCTGAATTTTCTGGGTGGCCTAGGAGACTTTCAGGGTTATCCAAAGAGATTCGAAAAGTCACCGCACGTTCGGTGACTTTTCCTTCTCTTCAATTCGGTTCCTTTTGCCGATTGCATTTCGGTGACCCTGCGGTGTATTCAGCAAAGAGCACAGGGTCCCCGAATTGCAGGGAAAAGCTGCCGAAAACCTGACGAAAACTAACCGAATGCATGCTGAAAACAAGCAAAAACATCTGGATTAACCTTCGAAAGAGCCGAACAGGAGCCGAATCACACAGAGCCGAAGCAGCTGTGACGTAGAGGAGGCAGTGAATAAATTAGAAAAACCATTTGTATGAATCTGGGAAAAAGAAACGCTGTTTGCAAAGAAACTACTGAGCGAAAATGTCTGAAATTTTCACAGGAGGTCCAGGGAATGATAATAAAGAGGGCTGTTACAAAAAAAATAAGTTAACTGAAAAAAAAAAAAAAAAATCGGACTTTTTTAAAAAAAAAAAAAAATCTGAAAAATGCTTAAAGTATCCTAAAAAATCTATAAATACAGAGACTTTTTGCTGCAGAATTTTATAATGAACGGTTTATTAGATATTGAATTAAAACGGGAATATTTTTAACATTGAAGCCTATGGGATTCTCCTGAATTAACTTGCCGAATGAAACCACCGACTGGCAGGGCATTAGGGGAACCTTTCACTGCTGGTTTGTGTTCTCTGAATAGCCGAAGCAGTGCATTTTCATGGGGATTTCACTCCCCTCGAACAGGAACCGAACAGGCACCGTATGTTCAGGCAATTCGCCAGGATTTGGCGAATTGCCTGCTCTCTGGATAGCCGAATGGCCAGGAAAGGTAACCGAACGCTGATTTTCAGCATTCGGTTACCTTTCTCAAGCAATTCGGATCTCTTTGGATAACCCTGTTTATGTACATTTTTGACGGTTGCCCATTGCACCGCCTATGTTTTCCTTTCTTCTTTTTGTGCTTTTTTTTTTTTTTTTACTCCCACTTGTTCCTGTTGTGCCATTCCCTACCTCGGTAAAAGGTTTGCATTCTAAGCTTAATAATTTCTATTGCACCCTGTTGGACTCTAAGCTAATTTTCCTGAACTGCGTCCGCTGCTCACCAGTGTTGATTGTTATGTTTAAAGGTATTATATGAAACTTCTCTCACTTAATGTAAAAGGGCTGAATATCCCCCAAAAGTCACTCTTTCTGCTGATTTACGTCATAACCCCCCAGATATAGTATGCCTTCAAGAGACCCATTTCAGACGACCTAATCACCCCAAACTGTTTCTTCCTGCCTTCCCTCACCAATTCCACACCAAAGCCCCAGTTAAGGCATGGGGTGTCTCAATACTGGTTCATCGCAATGTCTCGTTTACTCTACATAGATCTATTCTCGACCCTAACTGTCGTTTTTTGTTTTTAATATGTGATATCCATAGGACCACCTACACATTAGCAAATTTCTATTGCCCTAATGTTGACCAAATTGCCTTCTTTAAATCTGGCCTTTTGAAACTCATGTGGGTTTGTACGGGTAAACTAATAATTTGTGGGGATTTTAATCAATCCCTGGATCTCCCGCCTCAACCTACTCGTTTACAACGGGCCTCTGTACGGAAATTTGCCAATGTATTAGCGGAATTTCAGTTATACGATGTCTGGCGCCTTTTACACCCCTCTGAAGTCGATTATTCGTTCTTCTCGGGTGCTCACAAAACATACTCACGTATTGACCACTTTTTTGTTACGAGGGATTTACTTCCTAGTGCTTCCCGTTGCGAAATCTGAGCGATGACTTGGTCTGACCATGCCCCTGTGTCCCTATCTCTTACTGAGGCGGCCGTCCCACGGGGCTGTGCTCCCTGGAGACTCAATGAGTCTCTCTTATCACGCCCAGAAGTTGTGGCTGACCTTACACAGACCATGACTGACTATTTTGTTAACTCCACTCCCAACTGTAACAGATCTCTGAAGATTCCTGGTACTCAAACGTGAGTCGTGACTTCAAGCTTGGTCAGAATAGACAGACTGTTTATTCACAGAGAGGACAGAGTCAAGGACCACAACATTTGCATACAATCAGACAACATCACAGATCAGATAACTACCCAGGACCTTCAAACAATGGAGAATGGGGGAAGGAGAAAGAAAAGTAAACAAAAGGAATTTCTTACTGAGAGAATTTACACAATAGCGGGTACTAATACAGAGATCTACACTATACAGGGAATAACACACAGACATCAGAAATCTTTAGTTAACTGGCATATCTATAAAACAGGGAAAATCACATTGGGTACTTATTAAAAGTTCGTTAGCCCTTATTTTTATAACACACAAATAAACACTTGAACTGTTGTACTGCGCTACAGCGTAGTGGCGGCCGTCCCGTCACATATCTCCCCCAAGTTACCAGTTGGCAGACCCGGTAGGACCCTCTGCGGGTCCACTTGGGGATGTCCATGGACCCCACCAAATATCTTTAAAAAGGTCCACCAGTTCCCCAATAGTCTCTTTCACGGGCCATAGTCTGTAGGCAGGAGGCTAGCGTGCAGCCCCCTCCAAGTAGCACAATGGCATCGGAGGGCTCTGTATCTTTCCTCTAGTGCCATTTCCTTCAGAAACAGTCTGCGGAGCTCCTGCACATCCTCTTCTGGTGGCTGTTCTCCCAGGCCCACCATACGACTCTCCAATATTATCTCGTACCTCACGTAGCCCAAGGGGATCATTTTGCCATTGTACATCCGCTCGGCATGAAGAGCTTCCCAGCACATCATCAGGCGGATCTTTACACTCTTCCAGCAGGACCTGTTCTGTCATCGGTCCCCTATGCTGGTTCTGCCATTCTTGTAACCTACGTCTGAAGTCTGTCTCTGACTGTGGCCATCTTCTGCATCTGCCGCACCGTCTGGATATCGAATCCCGGTGATGGTTTGGATGTCCTTAGACTGTAGGAAGCATCCCACGCGCTGCCAATGTAACAGATCTCTGAGCCCAGACAGGGTCACATCTGCCAAATTCTGCTTCCTCGCTGGACACCCAGTTTCTCCTTGTGACTCTCACACCTTTCTATGGTACCTTAGCCACAGCTCAAGGCCCGGTGTATGTAGAGCAGGGCCGGTGCAAGCATTTTTGTCTACTCAGGCGAAGGTGCGTTTTGGTGCCCCCCCCCATCCCTACCATGCCATGTCAATCAGCATTGAGATGCATAATAATCTCTAAAGCATACCAAGAAAATAAGTTGTCATTTGCGCTCACCCCCAGGCATGTACTGGCCATAGGGACTACAGGGAGATTCCCGGTGGGCCGATGGCTCTGTGGGCCAGTGTGAATGCTGGTTCACCGCGTGGCTCGCGCTGCCCTTAATGGGTGAGGTGAGAACTTCCACACTGCAAAACAGACGCAGTCTCATATTGCGGCCACCGTGCCGGTGAGACCCTCTGCGCATCCGCCTCACCTTAAGGCATGGTGCACACTTGACCTCAGTGCCACTGCGGTGCTTTACCAATCGCTCTGCAGCAACTCCAGTATCTGTAGAGCGATTGGTTGAGCGATCCAGTTGGATTATATACTATTTTTGTGCGTATTTGCATAATTAAATTGGGCCGGTCTGGATGACATCCAGGGCTGATTTTCTGTCCCAGTCCAGCGCTGCTCACCCTGTAGCTCCATGTTAAACAAACAGAGGTTTTGGTTTATTTGAATGGTCATTAAAGTGTAAGCTCTTCTGCCGCATCACGACACCTCTGGGTCAGGCTAGTCCTTCCTAATGAAACCAAAAGCTGCTTTCTAAGCAACCACATGTCCTCATGCGGCTTCTCAGCCATGAGAGAAACTGGTGGGTTTTATTTATACCCTCACCAGGAGCAATTCAGGTTTATAAGATACGTCTGTCTACCTTTATTGATGTACTTATACACACTGCAAATTACAGAGCTCACTTTAATAAACCTTCCAGTAATGTGCAGTGTGTAAAAGCGTATCAGAGCTCCACAGTAATAAAACTCACAGTAATGTGCGGTGTGTATGAGCGTATCACAGAATCCACAGCAATAAAACTCACAGTAATGTGCAGTGTGAATGAGTGTATAACAGAGCTCCACAGCAATAAAAAAAGGTAATGTACCAATATTAATTTATTCAAACCCCCTGCATATCATTTTACACCCCCAGTACATGATTTTACACCCACCAGCATAGCAATTTACACCCCAGTATATCAATTTACAGCCCCCCAGTATATCTATTTACGGCCCCCAGACAGTATATCAATTTACAGCCCCCCAGTATATCTATTTACAGCCCCCAGTAAATCTATTTACAGCCCCAGACCCAGTATATCTATTTACAGCCCCCAGACCCAGTATTTCAATTTACAGCCCCCAGACCCAGTATTTCAATTTACAGCCCCCAGTATATCTATTTGCAGCCCCAGACCCAGTATTTCAATTTACAGCCCCCCAGTATATCCATTTACAGCCCCCAGACCCAGTATAGCAATTTACAGCCCCCAGTATATCTATTTACCGCCCCCAGACCCAGTATAGCCATTTACAGCCCCCAGACCCAGTATATCCATTTACAGCCCCCAGACCCAGTATATCCATTTACAGCCCCCAGACCCAGTATATCTATTTACAGCCCCCAGACCCAGTATATCCATTTACAGCCCCCAGACCCAGTATAGCCATTTACAGCCCCCCCAGTATATCCATTTACAGCCCCCAGACCCAGTATATCCATTTACAGCCCCCAGACCCAGTATATCAATTTACAGCCCCCAGACCCAGTATAGCAATTTACAGCCCCAGACCCAGTATAGCAATTTACAGCCCCCAGACCCAGTATAGCAATTTACAGCCCCCAGACCCAGTATAGCAATTTACAGCCCCCCAGTATATCTATTTACAGCCCCCAGACCCAGTATATCCATTTACAGCCCCCCAGTATATCTATTTACAGCCCCCAGACCCAGTATTTCAATTTACAGCCCCCCAGTATATCTATTTACAGCCCCCAGACCAGTATTTCAATTTACAGCCCCCCAGTATATCTATTTACAGCCCCCAGACCCAGTATATCCATTTACAGCCCCCAGACGCAGTATATCCATTTACAGCCCCCAGACCCAGTATAGCAATTTACAGCCCCCAGACCCAGTATAGCAATTTACAGCCCCTCCAGTATATCTATTTACAGCCCCCAGACCCAGTATATCCATTTACAGCCCCCCAGTATATCTATTTACAGCCCCCAGAGACCCAGTATATCCATTTACAGCCCCCCAGTATATCTATTTACAGCCCCCAGACCCAGTATTTCAATTTACAGCCCCCAGTATATCTATTTACAGCCCCCAGACCCAGTATAGCAATTTACAGCCCCCCCAGTATAGCAATTTACAGCCCCCCAGTATAGCAATTTACAGCCCCCAGACCCAGTGCAGCAATTTAAAGCCCCCCAGTATATTAATCTACACCCCCTCCCATTAGTTTATTCACACCTGGTAACAAATCTCCTCTCTGCCTTGCTCCTCCATCGCAGCAGAGTGAAAGCACGCGGGCTGGTGGCTCCTCCTGCAGTTGTTTCCTGGGCTATGTGGATCACGTGTGGGGGCGGCGCCAAATTACACAGTGTGGCCTGCTCGTGTTAAGAACGTGGATGGGACTGAGACAGGCACACACACTGCAGCGCCGCCGCAAATCTGATTTTTCCGCCCCTCAAACTGGCAGCAGGCCAGGACAGTAAGGCGGCCGCCTGTGCCGCCTTACATTAGCGCCGGCCCTGATGTAGAGAGCCTGGCTAGCACCCCCAGGAATAAGCCGAAGCTGCAGACCTGGAGCCTTTTCTTGGCACAGCGGGCAGAAGATTCCTGGTACTCCAAAACATGAGTCGTGTCTTCAAGCTTTGTCAGAATAGAACTGACTGTTTAGTCACAGAGAGGACACAGTCAAGGACCAGTACATTTGCATACAAACAGACAACATCACTGATCAGATAACTACCCAGGACCTTCAAACAATGGAGAATGGGGGAAGGAGAAAGCAAAGTAGACAAAAGGAATTTCTTACTAATACAGAGATCTACACTATACGGGGAATAACACCCAGACATCAGAAATCTTTAGTTAACTGGCATATCTATAAAACAGGGAAAATCACATTGGGGTACTTCTAAAAATAAAGGCTAACGAACTTTTAATAACACACAAATAAACACTTGAACTGTTGTACAGCGTAGTGGCGGTTGTCCCGTCACACTGTTTCGCCTCTTACAATTTGGCAGCCCCACAAAGCGGTGGTCCGAGGTGTTACTTAACCTGTTTCTTAAAGTGAGCTCCCCACTTGTCTCTCATAGGCTTGCTCTTTTGAAACAAATTCACGCTGCCACCTCCCGACATAAAGGATGGTCCCTCCCATACGATTTCTTAGAGACCTTCAATGGCAATTGACTGATTTTAGAAAAAAAAAAACTACTTATGGACGGCACGACGCCTGCAAGCTAAACATTACTTATACGGTAATAAATCCAATAGGTTACTAGCTAATAAACGTCGACAACGGGCTGCTAAATCGCGTCTAGACAAAATGACTAATAAATACGGAGGCACCTGGTTTCGCCCACAACAAATTGCTGACTGCTTTGCAGAATTTTATTCCGAGCTATATAACCTGCGCAATAATCCGTCTCTTCCCCAGCCGGCCTTGGTGGATATTGTCCCCTTCCTACAATGCCTTCACCACCCTGCCATGTCTGAGACCCAACAACTTTGCTTGGTGGAACCAATTTCTGCTCTGGAACTTTCCACGGCGATTAGAACCCCTGGACCAGATGGGTTCATGGCCCTCTACTATAAATCTTTCCAAGACCAATTAAATTCCCATCATTTAGCTGCATTTCATCACATCTTTACGTCAGGTAAGGCTTCCTCGGACTGGCTTTCAGCCACTATTACACTCCCTAAATCTTCCCCCCGGCCCCGATGTTTGCGAAATATAGACCCATTTCGTTACTTAACGTTGACACTAAAATGTATGCCAAAATCATAGCGACTCGTTTGGGAGATTTGATGCCCCTATTGATTGCGGACGACCAGTAGGATTTATTAAAACCAGACAAGGCCCCGATAATACTATTAAAGTTATAAATGTTATTGACGCAGCGGTTCGTCTAGGTACACCAACCTTGCTTCTTTCCCTTGACACTGAGAAGGCGTTTGATCGCCTTCATTGGCTATTTTGAACATATGCTCTTAAAATGTAATTTCCCTCGTAAGATGATAAACGCCATTATGTCGCTTTACTCCAACTCAACACCTAATGCGAGCGTTCTCCATGCAGGTTTTCTCTCATGTCCTTTACAAATCACCAATGGTACAAGACAAGGCTGCCCGCTCTCGCCATTGCTATATGCTTTAGCATTGGAACCCCTTGCTCAGGCGATTAGACAAGAAGACCTAGATAGAAGGGTTTCCTGTGGGCCCCTCATTCTGTAAACTTAGTTTATTTGCAGACAATGTTTTATTAACAGTGACGAACCCTCTAACGTCTCTTCTTGCCCTGTGGAAGATTTTAGATGAATATGGCAGCCTGTCCTACTATAAATTTAACGTCTCTAAGACCCAGGCCCTCCCTTATGCTATCCCAGTGACCAACATAACTTGTTTAAAAACCCTCTTCCCTTTTGACTAGAGGACTCACTCCCTAACAATATATTTGGGGATTAAATTGGTTTTCCATCCCACGGGATTATTTGACCTAAATTATAAAATTTATTATAAACTTATTTCTTTGATGAAATCACTGTTTTCAATGAGGTAAAGTTTAACTTTCTTGGGTGGGTAGGATTAATACCATAAAGATGATGCTCCTGACGAAATTACTGTATGTTTTTCTAACTGTTCCCATACCTGCACCTTCTATGTATTTTAGGACGATCCTCTCTACCCTGTCTAAATTTGTGTGGAAGGGGAAGAGACCTCGTCTAAAGGCAGATATCTTACACCAACTTGCTAGGCTTCCTGAATATTTTTGTCTACTATAAGGCAGCAGTATTACTGAATCTGGGCCGCACATTTTCTAGGCAACAAACCCCCCAATGGACTTCCTTGGTCTTACCCCTCTCCTTCCCATATGACTTTAGTACTTTAGCCTGGACGCCTAAATTTCAACGCCCGCGACCCTTACCTCTTCCAGAATTTCACCGATTATTGCTGTCATTATGGGATGGAGCGCGCTCGTCACTATCAGCGACTCATCCGATGGCTATGGCCTCCATCTTTCGGTGTTGTCCCACCTGATTCCTAATTTTACTCCTCGTCGCTGGCACATACAGGGAATTACTCATTTGTGCCACCTATTCGCACCCCATGGTCTTGTGTCCTTTGCTGATTTAGAACTGAAATACTCCCTTGACCTGGGCTTTCGTTACCCCTTTTACAAATTCGCTCCTGCCTTACTAAATTCCATATGCTACACATTCCCACCACAGCCGAGCTTTTGTCCCCTTTTGAACAGTATTGTATGACACCTTCCCACAACGTACGTCTCCTATCTCTGCTATAGCTCCTCATACTGTCTACTAAGCCATTACCTAAATGGCGCTTCATGACTAACTGGGAGAGGGATTTGGGTCACCCGATTTCCGATTCCATCTGGAAAGATTGTTTTTCCCAAGATCCCTCCAAATTTAAATGTGTCTCCCTAATTGAAGCGGAACAAAGTCCTATACAGATGGTACATTAAAATGATGCTCTCTATCAGGAGTAATCTAAATGTATCGGATCTATGCTGGAGGTGTGGGGAGGAGAGGGGTTCCTTTTTCCACATCTGGTGGACATGCAAGGTTCTGACCCCGTTCTTGCAGGAGGTGGCTCTTTTGAGCTCCCGAGTGATCGGGACTGAAATAGCACCCATTCCCGAAATCTTACTGTTGCAAATGTTCCAACTCTCTCTCCCGTCTCCAGAAACAGTCCCTAGTCCATGTGCTTTCGACCACGACGACCCTCATAGCTGCTCGTTGGAAATCTGCTGATCTCCCAACCTTAAAAGATGTCAGAACTAGACTGGGGGATCCCCGACTTCTAGATGGGATGGCCAGAACTATTTCGGGCCTTCTTCCGAGTAAAAAAGATCACTGGTTTAACTGGGATACCTATTCTGTTTAGAATTCAATGTTAAATGTATTGCTTATATTGTATATTTATGCTTACCATTCAATGCTTGATGTTGGCTGCAACGTACCCTTCCCTTTCCCCTCCACCCTTTTTCTTTTCTGTACCCCTTTTTCCTTATATTGAAAATTAATAAAGTTTATATTTAAAAAAAATTCATTAGCTTTTCCCTAAATCCCCAGTCTAACAGTACACAATATTGATATATTTAATATGATTAAATAAAGTTGTGCAATGTTTGCAACAGTGGTATTGTAGGAAAAGCTCTACGATTGGTTGGCTTCACTGTCAGTCACTTTTTTACTTGTTTCAACTGTAGTGCTTTCAGCTTCAATATAATATAATTAACTTTTCCCTAAATCCCCAGTCTAACAGTACAAGATAATATGATTAAATAAAGTTGTGCAATGCGTGTTGTGTTCAGTTTATTCTTATGATTTTATTATTTAATTGCTTAAACAGATCTGATTTAATAAACGAGACGTCCGAAGGAACGAATTGGCAGGATTACGGTATCGACCAAAATATCGGAGCATCCGAAATACATACGTCTAGCCAAAACAAAAAATCAATGAACAAGGATGGATCCTTTTAAACGCAAGAACAAATAAAACCGACGATCCTAAAGAACGAAATCCCCCCCATACCACAAAATCGAAATGAAAATGGCCCGAAACAAAAAAATTTAAAAACCGGAACGTGACGAAACGAATAAAAAACGCGTGCACAACCCTAATCATTACCATTTTTATCCAGACTTGGATCTTTGGAGTGGCCTTTTACCTTTTTACAGTAGATCGTGAGTCCGTTGGTAGTTACCAGATCGTCAGTCTTCTGGAACATCTTGCCATGCTTGACAGGTTTCTGGTTGCTTCGCTGCATGCTGGATCTCTTCCAACCTGTGAGATACTCGACAAAGCTGTTACGAATATAGCTAGAATCAGTGATTATTACACATTCCTTTAGACCATATTCGATTGCCATTTGCACCGCTTTGTACACAGCTGTGAGTTCAGCAACTTGGCTACTTTTGGAACCAATGTTATAACCTTGTGACACATTGGAATTGTTTGGTGTGATAATCATACCAATGCCTGCTACCAGTTGTCTGTGACCATCTCTGGTGACGTGATAAGAACAACCATCTACATAGACATGCGGTAATGTTTTGCAGTATTCCTCTTCATACGTTTTGTATGGTGACCTCAATTGTTCCTCGAGGTAATCATCCGTGACTGACTCCTGATCATGGTCGAGAGCAGTACAGTCACGGCGTTCTGCCAGCCCTAGCGCTACTGGTTTTCAGCTATTTTTCTTATAACGGATTTCCAGGGGCCATCGCATTAGGGAAAGTGTCCACACAGTTATTGCACTGTTAGAAAGATTACCCATTTGTATCCTCTCACTTTGCAGGTATTGCAAAGGCTGATGTGCCGTTTTTACAACAATTTTCTCGCCTTGAATATAGCTTCGAAAATTTTGCAATGCCCATACTGCAGCTAGTAATGCTGTCTCAGTCATTGAATTTTACTACAGAGGATAAGGACTTACTGGCAAATGCGATGATTTTGTTCATGTCCTCTTGCTTCTGATACAAAACTGTGCTCATGCTTTTGCAGGGGAATCCTGGTTCAAGAAAGAATGGCTTTCCTCCTTCGGGATAAGCAAGGCATGGGGCCTGAACAAGTTTCCTTTTCAGTTCATCCATTGTGGATGGAATTCCACTCCCATTTTTCTCCTTTAACAACTGCAAGAGAGGTTTTGTGATCTCTGCATAATTACCAATGAACTTAAGTGAATAATTCATGGAACCTAAGAATGATCTTGGCTCTTTGAGGTTGGTTGGGTTCTTGGTGCTTAGCACTGCTTTCACTTTCTTCCTCTTAGGATTTAGTCCCTCTGTGGTCACTTCGTGGCCCAGGAAGTTTACCCTCGTCCGGCAAAATTGTGCCTTCTGTAAAAGTTTCCCTCCTGCCTCCTTCAATTGGTTAAGGACATGTTTTAGTTCCTGGATGTGTTTCTCGAATGAATTACTTTTCACCAGAATGCAGGCATGTACTGGCCATAGGGGCTACAGGGAGATTCCCGGTGGGCTGATGGCTCATTGGACCAGTGTGAATGCTGGTTCACTGCGCGACTCGCCCTGACCTTAATGGGTGAGATGAGAACTTTCTCACCATCTATAAACCAGACGCAGTTTATCGTAGTCTCATATTGGGGCCACCATGCCGGTGAGACCCACCGCGCATCTGCCTCACCTTAAGACATGGTGCGCACTCAACCTCAGTGCCGCTGCGTTGCTTTACCCAATCGCTGTGCAGGAACTCCGGTATCTGTAGAGCGACCCGGTTGGTTTTTATTTTATATACTATTTTTGCGTGTGATTGCACAATTAAAGTGGGCTGGTCTGAATGAAGTCTAGATCTGACTTTATGTCCCAGTCCAGCCCTGCCAGAATGTCATCAACATAGGATAAGTATCACAATCAGTCACAGGGAGGGCACCTTGCATACGCCAAGGTGAGGCACTGGTGTACAGGAAAGCCCCAATATGCAGAGGATACAGAGTGAACAGCCTAGGCCAGAGACCCTGCATGGTATGCAGAATCCCTACTCTGAAAGGCCGGTCTTTAGAGGTAGCCGAATCTGCTCTAAGGAAAAAATAAATACGACGCCATGCAGAGTTTCAGGACCTTCATACAAGACAGGAAATATATCAATATATAAACAGTACAGCCAAGGTATATCCAGATAGAGAGAGGTCAGAGAGAAAGCCAGAAGTCATAAACCAACACGTTTACCTTATACAGATACGGGGAATCCAGAACCAGAATATCAATCGGCCAGAGAGTCAGAACCATGTAATCAGTCAGACCTATAACCAGACAGAGGAGAAACACTAGAACTAATTACACGGGAAACACTGGACATAAACTGGAACCTGGGCTAACTAAAGAAACAACAGACAGATAGACCAAAGAAATAAGGTAAACATGAAAACATAAACTTAACCAGACTGACCAGCAGGGAGCTCTCAGGAACATATACTCAGCAGCAAACAGGAACTGAAAATGAACCAAATGCAAGAGCAATGGGATATGGGCCCATTGCTTAATATAGGGAGGTGATCTGCCCACATCACCAACAGGAGAGCTTAACGAGCAAACCACACTTAACCCCTGAGCTGCATCCCAGGGAAAGCAATACAGAGAAACACATGGGAACCACAGAAATAAAGAATACAGAGGGCAGGCGGACAGGGCTGGAACATGGAAATGTGACAATAAGGTACCTCTTTCTGTGGCATTAGGCATTACTTTATGCAAGAATACAGCAAACTCGTGGCCGGAGTTTATGTAACCAAAAGAAATTCTTGCCCATGCATACTGTGTCGTACCGAAAGTGAAGGCCAACTTTTATTGGTCCTCCTCATCCACCTTTATGGTCCAGTATCCTTGAGCACAATCAAGTGCGGTAAAGATTTTGCAGCCTTGCATTTGTACCAAGCACTGGTCAATGTATGGTGCAGGCCATCCTGACATGTACACACGTTTGTTGATCTGCCGTAGTTCGGCGCACAAAAGCCATTACGCTTACGGATTCCTAGGATCGGGTTATTATACGAACTGTATACAGGCCTGATAAACCCCCTTACTTTTTTAGATTCTTTATGATTTCCGAGAGCGACTCATAAGAGACCAGCGGAAGCCTATATTGCTTGATATAAACAGGTGGTGCGTCGGAATCAGTATGGATTCTAGCGACGTGAAGGTCAGTTGACCCGCAGTCGTAGGAATCTTTGGCAAAAATCTCTTGGAACTCCTTTAAGAGCTCCCTTAGCTGTTGACGTTCCGCATCACCGGTGCATGAATCAGCTGAGGAGATTTGCTCTTTGACCCTTTCCTGAAATCTGGGAAAGATTTCAGGAGCGCTTAACTCATAGGTCTCTTCGAGCCTAGACGTTAAGTCACCTTTTCGGTCGCCTACCTTTTCCTGTTGATCGCTGAATGACCGGTATTCGGTTTCATTTAGCAACTGGTTGAAGGTTAGGGACGATTCCTCCACATGGCATGTACCGTCTTCAGAGCTGAACGGATAAACAGATTGGATATTAAATAGGAAAAATATTGCACAATATCTATACAGTCAGGTCCATAAATAATGGGACATCGACACAATTCTAACATCTTTGGCTCTATACACCACCACAATGGAGTTGGAATGAAACAAACACAATGTGCTTTAACTGCAGACTGTCAGCTTTAATTTGAGGGTATGTACATCCAGCTCAGGTGAACGGTGTAGGACTTACAGCAGTTTGCAGATCTGCCTCCCGTTTGTTAAGGGACCAAAAGTAATGGGACAGAATAATAATCATAAATCAAACTTTCCCTTCGTAATACTTGGTTGCAAATCCTTTGCAGTCAATCACAGCCTGAAGTCTGGAACGCATAGACATCACCAGACGCTGGGTTTCATCCCTGGTGATGCTCTGCCAGGCCTCTACTGCAACTGTCTTAAGTTCCTGCTTGTTCTTGGCATTTTCCCTTCAGTTTTGTCTTCAGCAAGTGAAATGCATGCTCAATTGGATTCAGGTCAGGTGATTGACTTGGCCATTGCATAACATTCTGCTATGTCCCTTCAAAAATTCTTTGGTTGCTTTTGCAGTATGCTTTGAGTCATTGTCCATCTGCACTGTGAGGCGCCTTCCAATGAGTTCTGCAGCATTTGGCTGAAAGCGAGCAGATAATATTGCTCGAAACACTTCAGAATTCATTCTGCTGCTTTTGTCAGTCACATCATCAATAAATACAAGAGAACCAGTTCCAGAACCAGTTGTTTGGCAAACTCTAATCTGGCCTTCCTGTTTTTGAGGCTCACCAATGGTTTACATCTTGTGGTGAACCCTCTGTATTTACTCTGGTGAAGTCTTCTCTTGATTTTTGACTTTGACACATATACACCTACCTCCTGGAGAGTGTTCTTGATCTGGCCAACTGTTGTGAAGGGTGTTTTTTTTCACCAGGGAAAGAATTCTTCATTCATCCACCACAGTTGTTTTCGGTGGTCTCCCGGGTCTTTTGGTGTTGCTGAGCTCACCGGTGCGTTCCTTCTTTTTGAGAATGTTCCAAACAGTTGTTTTGGCCACGCCTAATGTTCTTGCTATCTCTCTGATGGCTTGGTTTTGTTTATTCAGCGTAATGATGGCTTGCTTCACTGATAGTGGAGGCTCTTTGGATCTCATCTTGAGAGTTGACAGCAACAGATTCCAAATGCAAATAGCACACTTAAAATGAACTCTGGGCCTTTTATCTGCACATTGAAATTGGGGTAATGAGGGAATATCACACACCCTGGCCATGGAACAGCTGAGAAGCCAATTGTCCCATTACTGTTGGTCCCTTAACAAGTGGGAGGCACATCTGAAAACTGCTGTAAATCCTACACCGTTCACCTGAGTTGGATGTACATGCCCTCAAATTAAAGCTGACAGTCTGCAGTTAAAGCACATTGTGTTTGTTTCATTCCAACTCCATTGTGGTGTATAGAGCCAAAGATGTTAGAATTGTGTCGCTGTCCCAATATTTCTGGACCTGACTGTATATGGAGCGCTGGGTGAGGTGGTGAGGGCACTAGTGTCGCTAGGTGGGAGCGGGGGGTGCGGCCCGCACCAGGTGACACCCATTCTTAGGGTGACACCAAAGCAGCGGAATCCGCTCCCCCTGATTAGATCCTGCCGGCGGCTGCGTGCTTTTCCCTCCTACGTGAGGCCACCAGCATGAATATTTGCCTCTCACCTGGGGTTCTATACACCAGCCAGCCATGATCTCGCGAGATCGCTGGTGTATAGAACCCCAGGCGAGAGGCAAATATTTATGCTGGCGGCTGCACGTTGGAGAGAAAAGCATGCAGCCGCTGGCAGGATCTAATCAGGGGGAGCAACGAGCAGACAGGAGGTGAGAGCTGGGGGGCAAATCTACCCATATGAGCTGGGGGCAAATCTAACCAAACCATGTGTGAGCTGGTCTGGGGCAATATATCCATGTATGAGCTGGTCTGGGGGCATATATCCATGTGTTAGCTGGTCTGGAGCAATATATTCATGTGTGATCAGGTCTGGGGGCATATATCCATGTGTGAGCTGGTCTGGGGGCATATATCCATGTGTGAGCTGGTCTGGGGGCATATATCCATGTGTGGGCTGGCCTGGGGGCATATATCCATGTGTTAGCTGGTCTGGAGCAATATATTCATGTGTGATCTGGTCTGGGGGCATATATCCATGTGTGAGCTGGTCTGGGGGCATATATCCATGTATGAGCTGGTCTGGGGGCATATATCCATGTGTGAGCTGGTCTGGGGGCATATATCCATATGTGAGCTGGTCTGGGGCAATTTATCCAAGTGTGAGCTGGTCTGGGGCAGTATATCCATGTGTTAGCTGGTCTGAGGCAATATATCCATGTGTGAGCTGGTCTTGGGCAATATATTCATGTGTGAGCGGGGCTGGGGCAATATATCCGTGTGAGCTGGTCTGGGGCAATATATCCATGTGTGAGCTGGGGCACTATATATCCATATGTGAGCTGGGCCAATATATATCCATGTGTGCCTTCACTTTCACTGCCTTCAGGCACCGTACTTGCTGGCAGTTCGCCAAAATTTGTGTGAGCATAGGCGAGAGTTCCACAGCAATAAACCTCACAGTAATGTGCACTGTGTTTAACCACTTGAATGCTAAGGACGCGCTCAGCGCGTCCTCAGCATTCCCGCTGGTATGCGGAGGACGCGCTGAGCGCGTCCTCCCATCGGGGTCAGCGTTCGGCCGGGTTCCGGCGATCGCTGGCCCCTCCGGTGCGGGCTGACATCCTGGATGTCAGCCCGGCATCCGGACCAGCAGCCGCCATTATTAGGTGTCATCGCGGGGGCGCGATGACACCTAATTCAGGCGCCCCCCCCGCATGTGCGGAGGAGGCGCCTGAAAGGGAGGGGGGGAGGTCCTTCGGACCTCTCTCCCTCCCGATCGGCGGCGCACAGGGGCTTAACCCAGGCATCATTTGGAAGGGCACAGCCTGCCCTTCCAAATGATGCCTGGCATTAACCCCTGGGGAGCTGGATCGCGAATCGGCGCTGAAAAGCGCCGGTTCGCGATCCTTTCCGGAGCTGGCCGACATCTTGGATGTCGGCCAAGCTTCCGGGAACTCCCCAGAGGACTGGCGTCATCGTGCGTAGCACGATGACGCCAGTCCTACAGTTAACCCCTAACTGCCACCAAGTGTGGAGATAGGGAGTTCATTGGAACTCCCTATCTCCCGATCCGTGGCAGTTAGGGGTTAAATTTTGATATGGTTGGATCGGCCAGAGCATGGCCGTTCCAACGATACCAAACATGAAAGTTAAAAATTTTGTAAAAAAAAAAAAATAAAAAAAATTAAAAAAATAAAATAAAATAAAAAAAATAAACACTTTTTTTTAATTTTTTTTGGTTTGTTAGTGTAGCAATATTGTTCCCATTTCAATTATAATGTGAACAATGATGCTGCACTAACGATTTTTGTATGCGGTGCGTTTGTTAAAAATAGTGTCATTTTCCCCAAAAAAAAATGTAACGAGACCCCATCTCTAATTTTTTTAACAAGCGCACCCCATACAAAATATAACCGCAATTGCTCGCATGTTAAAATGTGGAAAAAAACACTTTACACATTGTAAATTATTGAAAATACATATTTTATTGCATTTTTTGTTATAATATACAGACATGACATAACGTATACATATAATAATGACATATTATGAATCTACTGAGTCTGACGGAAAGAACGATATATAATATGTCTGGTCATATACTAAAATAAGCCTTAAAAACACGTTTAAACATGATGCGCAAAACAGGTAAAAAATGACCTCAGCACAGGGGCGGGAAAAGCCTCAGCAGCGAAAGGGTTAAAAAAAAAAAAGGTAAAACCTGGGGGGGGGGTGTGACACCATAAGTTCCCGCTCCGGGTGACACCAACCCTAGTGACGCCACTGGGTGAGGGTACTTTTTGGATGCTGCTCTGTGGTGAGTGAGTTGACAGTCAAACCCCAAAACACTCTTATTATTTCCTTTCTATATTGTATTCATAGACACACTAGAAAGCGCAAACCAGTACCTGACAAATAGAAAGATTTCTCTCCATTGCATTTCTATGTGGCGTATTCCCACGGTGGTATAGGTCTATGCGCACATATAATCACACAATATATAGTATACAGTGATGTGGGCATACATGCAATCATGCAAAATATAGACAGTGTTGCATAAATAGAATAAAAAGGTAACCAGATGGCGCAAGTATATTATGCATATACACATATAATTTGCATTATTACTCAATATTACTCATCCACATTGCGGGAATAGAGGTTGAGAAAAGTCCACTGTCCAGACACAAATATCAGCACCAGCAGAATAGGACAAGGCGATGAATAAAGTCGGAAGGATAGCGGTGAACTTTCAAGGTGAACCTTCTGGAGAGCTCAATATTCTCCCGTTCCTGTTCTCCTCCCTCTCTTAGGGCTTAGAAGTTCACTCAAAGAGAAAAAAAGATACAGGTGCTCACATAGCGCAATAACTCCTTACAATGGAAAAACTTGCAGAAAATGTACAGCCAAATGTGTACTCACCGAGGTTGGAGCCTGTCAGGTCATTAGGCTCATTTCACACGCATAAGTGTTTTCTTTAAAAAGGCAAAAACCACCTAAAAAAGCCCCTCTGTGCGTTGATTCAGGCTCTGGTGGCTCAATAATTCATAAGGCCCATCCAGCATATTGCAAAAAGTATTTTTAAAACCTATTAAAAAATGTAAGCCAACATAAAAAAGTTACTGAGACGCGTTTCGGCCATAGACCTTCATCAGTCAGTGCATGGAGGACTTTGCACACCTCCCTCTATTTATAATTCCTTAATAGTACTTAATTACATTCTCCTGTGATTGAGTTCCATGTTGTTGCTTCCAGTGTGGCACTTCCGGTAAGCCCAATACATCACTTCCGGTCAGTATCGTTGTTTCCCGTGGGCTTCAAAAACGTCATTTCCTGTTGAACGCCAGATATGCTACTTGCACACCATCACAGCGCATATTTCAACCATGTGCTCATACTCAATTATCATGTACCGAGCAAATGTCCAGAGATCATCCATAACAACAAATGTTACGATATGATCGTTCATTAAGGCAGTTTAGCAGAACAGTAACTAGTAAAATCATCAATATGAATATAAAAAGTTTAGAAAATTTAGCGTAGATTCATAACGGCAGGATGTATACAGAAACGGTTAATCATAGATACAATTCAAAACAGTCAAAACATGGATCCTCTATAGCTCTTTCTATAGAAAAATATATATTAATATACTAGATGACATACTAATTTTAATTTTATGGCAGATCTTAAAATAATACGAGGGCCTCTAGCATCATTTTGCATTATAGTAAAATTAGAAAGGGGCATAGTAGTACAAAAAACTAGTCTATAGAATGAAACAATATATTCAATAGCAGCAAGTCGCAAGATCCCTTTTTATGTGACAGATGGCTTGTTGTGTTATAGTTGTATAACAAAGGTGCTCATTATACGTTACTACTAACGACTTAAATAGAGCCAACTTTCACCTTGAAAGTTCACCGCTATCCTTCCGACTTTATTCATCGCCTTGTCCTATTTTGCTGGTGCTGATATTTGTGTCTGGACAGTGGACTTTTCTCAACCTCTATTCCCGCAATGTGGATGAGTAATATTGCAAATTTATATGTGTATATGCATAATATACTTCTTCACTATCTTTAGATTGAATAAGTAGGTGGGTTGATAAATATTATACATAATCTTTAAGCGCCAGCACGCTTTTTTCTTTTCTAGTGTTGCATAAATAGTCTGGTCATGATAAATAATCCTTATATATCGTGGTTGTGGTGGTGTATCGCCACCTAGTGTCCGTTTTTTTTAAAAAAAGTTCTTCAGTAGAAATAATATATTATCAGAAATCCTTCAGATTCATTGCACTTCCAAGTCTCTCACTCACTCTCACTCTCACTCTCTCCACACTTAACGCAGTTTAGGTCTTATGCTACAAGCTGCTGTTTCGTGAAACCACTCTTCTTATGGCATTTCCTCCTCTGGTCCTGTAGTAGTTGGTCTCAGGACCCAGTGGATCCAGAACTTCTCTGGATGGAGCTGCACCACACAAAAACAAAAGTTTTAGACTTTAAAAAAAACTTATTTTTCTAAAATGAGATTTTGTGTGGAAGAGTTTAAAGGGAGTCCAGGAGAAATGGGATTATTTAAAGGAAGCATTATTGAAGGCCACAGGCAATTGCATTCGACTTGTTAGCAAAAACAAAAAAGGGAAGAAACCACTGTGGTACTCTGCAGAAGTGGCCAAAATAGTGAAGAACAAAAAGACAGCATTCAATAATTCTAAAACAACTCAGAGTGAAGAAGATAGGCAAACCTATAAGATTAGGCAGAAAGAGGCAAAGCAATTTATAAGGGCTTCCAAAGCACACGCAGAAGAGAAAATAGCTCAGTCAGTAAAAAAGGGGGACAAAACATTTTTTAGATACATAAACGAGAAAAGAAAAGTAAAACAAGGATTAGTTTAGATTAAAAACAAAGGAAGGTATGTAGAAGAGGATAAAAGTCTCGCTGACTGCCTCAATGAATATTTTTGTTCAGTCTTTGCGGAAGGAAAGGGACCTCAGTTAGGAGGAAACACTAACGAGACAATTACATATCAGTTTACAGAGGAGGAGGTTCTACAGCAGCTGTCTAAAATAAAGACAAATAAGTCAATGGGGCCTGATGGGATCCACCCTAAATTATTAAAAGAGCTCAGTGATGTAATAGCAAAACCGGTAACAGATTTATTTAACCAATCCTTGCTAATGGGAGTCATCCCAGAAGACTGGAAATTAGCAAATGTTGTGCCCATTCACAAGAAGGGTAGTAGGGAGGAATCTGGGAACTAATAGGCCAGTTAGTCTTACGTCAGTAGTGGGGAAATTAATGGAAACCATGTTAAAGGAAAGGATTGTTGAACATCTAAAAACACATAGATTACAGGATCAAAAACAACATGGGTTTACCTAAGGGAGATCATGCCAAACTAATCTTTTTGATTTTTTTTGATTGGGTAACAAAAATAATAGACACAGGTGGTGCAGTAGACATTGCTTATTTAGATTTCAGTAAGGCTTTTGATACTGTTCCGCATAGAAGGCTTATCAACAAATTGCAATCTTTGAGCTTGGATTCCAATAATGGATTAGGCAGTGGCTAAGTGACAGGCAACAGAGGGTTGTGGTAAATGGAGTTTATTCCCCCGAAGATGCAGCGGCTTGGGCAGCGTGAATCGGCCTTCCGTGGATCAAGCTGCCTGCCAAGCAAGTACCCCCTTTTAGAGACACGGGTTGATGGGACACCTGAGACTGTTTTTTATTTTTCTCTTGATGTTTTTGGGTCCTCTTATACCCACCTCTGATGATACTCCCCGGCTGGGGATACTGAGACTTTTTTCTTGTTTTTTTTTAAATTTATTTTGTATTATATTCTCTCTTTGTTTTCCTTTCCCCATCTCTCTTTTCACTATTTGAGACTTTGCTGATTTCCTATGAAACCCCCCCCCCGGGTATTATGTGCTTTTGACTGCAGACTTTCGTTGTTGCCCCCCCCTAATTTTTATTTCCCCCCACCCCTTACCCCTCCCCCACTATGACATACTGTTACTTTGAAGCAGAGATTCCCCCATCCCTTGATAGGTGTTATTGCTCTGTGTTCCCCTGAGACATCTCCCCCCCTTATTTCTTTTAAGCTGAGTCCCCCCCTTTTCGGGGGATGTTTGTTATTTTTCACAAGTAGTACTTATGCTGGGGTTGGCCCTACGTGGCCCATGCATTAAATGTTTGATTATATGCTGACTTCTTTACAAAATAAAAATCTTAAATACAAAAATGGAGTTTATTCGGCGCAAGGTCTTGTTACCAGTGGGGTACCTCAGGGGTCAGTACTTGGACCCATTCTATTTAATATTTTTATTAGTGATATTGCAGAAGGTATTAATGGAAAAGTATGTCTTTTTGCTGATGTGACAAAGATTTGCAACAGGGTTGACGTTCCTGGAGGGATCAGCCAAATGACGACAAATGATTTAGGTAAACTAAAAAAATGGTCGGAGCTGTGGCAATTGAGTTTTAATGTGGATAAGTGCAAGATAATGCACCTGGGATGTAAAAACCCAAGCGCTGAATATAGAATATTTGATACAGTCCTAACCTCAACATCTGAGGAAAGGGATTTAGGGGTTATTATTTCAGAGGATCTAAGGGTAAGTAGTCAATGTAATAGAGCAGCAGGGAATGCTTGGTTGTGTAGGGAGAGGTATTAGCAGTAGGAAAAGGGAAGTGCTCATGCCACTGTACAGAGCACTGGTGAGACCTCACTTGGAGTACTGTGTGCAGTACTGGAGACCGTATCTCCAGAAGGATATAGACATCTTAGAGAGAGTTCAGAGAAGGGCTACTAAAATGGTGTACGGCTTGATGGAGAAAAGTTACCAGGAAAGGCTTAATGATCTTAACATGTACAGCTTGGAAAAAAGACGAGACAGAGGAGATATGATAGAAACATTTAAATATGTAAAGGGAATCCACAAGGTAGAGGAAGGGAGTATATTTAAAAGGAAACAAAGTAGCAAAACAAGAGGACATAGTCTTAGATTAGAGGGGCAAAGGTTTAAAAGTAACATCAGAAAGCAATATTTTACTGAGAGGGTGGTGGATACATGGAACAGTCTTCCAGTTGAAGTGGTAGAGGCCAAAACAGTAATTGAATTTAAGCAAGCATGGGATAGGCATAAGGCTATTCAAAACAAAAGATAAATCCAGGTAAAGTATCCATGTAATTGGGCAGACTAGATGGGCTGAAAGGTTCTTATCTGCTGACATTTTTCTATGTTTCTATGTTTCTTCTGGGGGTGTTAGGATATTTAAGTGGTGCCTTGGTCAAAATGATACTGGAAACAGGGATTGCCAATAAAAACGTGGATTTTATTCACATATATAAAACAATAAATTGGGCTTAATGAAGATTAAAAAAATAGAAATGATAAAATTAGTCCTTAAAACACCTTTCACTGCTCAAATGGCGACTTCAGTCATGGATAAGTTCATACATATGGACTGATCTTATAAAGTGTTTCACTTTCTATTTGGCACCAGGAAATACCGCCAAAACCTATGGGCGCCGCCATCTTGCAATTGTAATGGTGCCCTCCAGCCATCCGATTGGTCGCAGTGTGTCACTTCCGGTTTGGTGGCCATCTTGAGTGGGGTACTTCCGGTTTCGGCGATCTTACAGAGTTATTCAAAGAGAATCAAAGTCACCGCATGATTTTTACTCTAAAAAAATAATATAAAATATGATGGAAAAAATGGTAAAAACACACTTTTTTCGTAATTTAATCCCCAAAATCTACAACCACCAAAAAAGACCCCGGCTAATTAGTTTCACAATTTTGTCTCAAGAATAGAAATACCCAATTTTTACATGTTTTTGCTTTTTAACCCCTTCATTGCTGAACCAGTTATGTGCGCTGAGCTCATTCTGTTTTATGCTCATTATTTTTAGATGACAGCCTAGGTCCTATTTAACTAAACTCCCCCACACAATTGTTGTTGTTTTTTTTAAAAAAGCTAATTTGTTTTTTCATGGGGGTGACCTGGAGGCTTGGCGGACATCCACGATGTCAGCCCCCTCCAGGTTTGAATCACGATTTGGCGCAAATTTGTGCCGAATCAAGATCCGGCAGCAAAATTGTTAATGCTGCACACTGCTGAAAAGAAGAGACTCTCCCCTTTCCAGTGGTGCAACTTGCAGTGCTCTAGCTTCAATGGTTGGGGAGATAGAGGGCTCTGAAAGAGACCCCCCCCTCCCCTCCATTGATTTCAATGGGGGCACCTGCTGATGATGTCACCACGCAGCGTGGTGACGTCATCGAGCTAACCGGCCCATCTAAATCATGGGGCAGCATATGAATCTGCACACTGCGGGACAGCACTCTATAGTACGATTAAAAGATACCTGTCCTCCACTAATCACCAAGTACACCCCAGCCCGTTCCCTATGATCCAGCAATGACCTGCGCCTGGCATCCCCCATCATTTACTTTCTCACATGCCAGATTGCAGGACTTTTCTTGTGCAGCGCCGACCCTATGGAACGCGCTTCCTCGCAATATCAGACTGTCTCCAAATCTGGCTTCATATAAACGCTCCCTAAAGACCCTTCTATTTAGGGAAGCCTACCACCCGACTCCGTAACAAGACATCCAACCAACCCAAAAACAGTCCTCCCCTCTCCCTGCATTAACTCATCACTGCAGTCCCCCCTCCTGTTTCTAATCCCCTCACCCATCTAGATTGTAAATTCCCACGGGAATAGGGTCCTCATATCCCCCTGTATCTGCTGGCAGGTATACTGACCTGTCTTCTGTATGTATTGTAGAATTGTCCTGTCTTTACCCATTACACCTTGTACAGCACTGCGAAATGTGTTGGCGCTTCATAAATAATGATAATAATAATAATAATAATTTATATAGTGACCTGCCTAAACAGGTCCTATATCGGAAACTTGAGCTTGAAAAGATGTCCTCCAAATTGAAGGAAATGGGGTAACCCTCACTAGATAACAAAGAATAGCCACTGTTGCAAACCCACCCCATAGAATCCATGTTTGTTGCATTTTGGTAAGAGACAGAGTAGGAGTGAGCAGAGGTTGGTGTTGGATTTTATTGGAGGTGCAGTTTGCTGGTGTAGTGTGTTGACATGGTGGAGTGTTTTGGTGTGTTGGTGCAGTTTGCTGGTGGCGTGTTGGTACAGAGTGTGCGTGTGTGTTAGAGATTGACTGGGGGAGATATTCAGATTGTGATAGGGAGTGACAGTGGACAGATTGGGAGTGAGAGGCAGCGGGAGGAGGGGAGTGAGAGGTGTGAGAGGAGTCGGGAGGGGGAAGCGAGAGGGGACAGGAGTGTTAGAGATTATTGACTTCCTTAATAAGTCAGGGATATATTAATTATGACGTATATTTTTCTTATTGTAGATGTATATATATTATTGACAGTGCCTTCAATACCAGTGGTATAAATTGGTATTTAACCCCTAAAATAGGGATTAATAACCAATCAATGTATATACGTCTTAACAAATATATGGCGCGTTATCCCGAGTTCTTTTGATGCTATCTAGATATTTTTAAACACAATAAAATCAATAAAGATGATATGAGACTGCATAACGGTAAAACAATTCAAACCAAAATTTATTCACACGTCAAGTTTCATACAATCATATGTTATCAATGGATTAGCAAAATACAATTTACAAGTGATTATAGATCGTGATTAGTAGCGATACTGCGACACGCAATAATCTAATGGACAGATATTTTAGGTATAGACCGCACCACAGATATACACGCCTCAGTTCTTAAACACCAAGCTCTATTCTATTCACTTAAACCTTTCCCATTATAAACCAATCCTCCACCCGGCTAGAATAAACACTCAGTTACTGGGCATCACCTGCAGCACAATTTATTATTGTGGGGGCCTATTCGCTAAATGCAACTTCCTTCAGGGAGATACATAACACACTCGATAGGTAGACTATCAATTCCACAGATCAATCACAGCACTTCATTCAATCGACAGGGCTGCAAGATGGATATGGAAGGAGTTATGCTAGTTTACGAATGGGACTGACGGCACTTGACATATAAAAGCTATTTCACGGTCCCAGCGTATCTCACTATAGGTATATAATTGATCTTTAGATGTCCACAACCAGTATGCTTGGAATACAAATAATTTCACTAAATTATGGCTCAAGTATTCAGCCGGGAATAGTTTCTTCCTAGCAATCCTCTGCAGGGGACTGGAAGGTTGCATTACTATTCTACCGAGGAAGCTCAAACAGCAAAATAATTCATTTATATTCCTTTAGTTTGTGATGGACATCCAAAGTAGGGACTATGCAATTAGAAAATAGATATCAAGTTATTCAGGCATACTTTACCATCTGGTTAGTGAAGATAGAGTGGTGGAAGATTAGGGTGTGGTCGCGTCTTTAAAGGGGGTGGCTGATGATAATTGCCTTTCTCCCCTCCAAGCGTCCCTCAGGTCTCTCCCCAAGCTTTTCTCAGTGTGTGTTGATCCTTCTGCCCTGGAGTGTCCCCTCTATATAGTGGTCTTCCGCCCAGTTTTAGATCTAGCCCATCACTATGTGGCCTCATTTGATTGGAGGATATATATATTCATCAACTCCAGGGGTCTGTCCAGGTGTTATATTACCTGGCCAGCAGATGGCGCTCTCAGATCATCCATCAACCTTCTGCAGGAATTAATTTATGTGTTTGGCCAATCTTTTACTGGTTTGGGGTCTTTTATTCCTATATCCTGGGACTCCATAGATCTTGTTAACAAATCGAAATTTATTTCTATTGTGGCATCGCTAGCATACTTCGCCACGGCGTGCGTGCATCTCATCCCCCTTTACTTATATCCACAGGGATGT
The DNA here is from genome assembly GCA_009667805.1 of Leptobrachium leishanense. NCBI lineage: Eukaryota > Metazoa > Chordata > Amphibia > Anura > Megophryidae > Leptobrachium > Leptobrachium leishanense. Next base: position 101,683,640 of record CM019070.1, on the reverse strand, counting down.
GTATGTGAGGGGACATACATTCATTCATTCGTGGTATCGTCTTTAACATTCACACTTTACCCGACTTAATCAGCTTCATGCGGGTTAGTACACCAGACATTTGTGATGATCAACTAAATGTGGTAGGGCCTGTTTTTATAAGATGCCAACATTATCAGTTCTAACTAATAAATATTCTCATACCATATAGTGTTAGATCATATTGCCGAATAGCATTACAAGCTGGTTTATCCAAGCCATTTAACCTCGGTTTTTTTTTCCTTTATTGGGCAATCCTTTGTTCCCTGTTTACCTGGTCTTTCAGAGTTTCGATGTGACGAAATAAACACAATACTGAGATTTCTATCTTAGTTGTCATTGTGTTCCCTTACTTTTAAATCATTTGATCTAACATCTGTTTGTTTCTCACAACCAGAATTAATTAAGGACCATGGATGTTTGCTGATAGATAACGAGTCTCGCTTGTTACATTGTCTTTAGAACGCATATTCTTGTTATATATTAACGACGCAGACAAGTTGTTTGTGTGACGCAATTCCTGGCCCCAAATTTAAACATTCCTACGTTATAGAAATTTCATATCTAAAAAGGTCTGACAAATCCCCCTTTTCAATATCTACTCATCTAGATCCATGATTAGGAATTGACATGGACCATTTGGATAGGAAATTTTACATCTGTATGGTAGCCTTAGTCTTTAACAAGTTGTTAGGCGTCGACTCCATGCGATAATTGGTGCAGAAGGAAAAAAAAAATTGGTAAATACATGATTGGTTCTCACGACCATCCCCCTTTTGTGGTTCCCCCATTTCTTTTATGAACGGGGTAATCTGAGGGTGAATCAATGAACTCCAGTTGATGAACATGGATTTGAATCAAGCAGTGGTTTCCCCGGGTAAAGACCCTTCAAGCGAAACATCTTGTGGCTTGTTGATCTTTTCATCTATGGAGGTTGATTTTCAAATAACCAATAATGCACTTGTCGTCATCCTTCCGTTTCTTTGGGTATCCTTTATGACAGGGTTGCTCCCATGACTTTCTTTCACCTCCAGCATGGCTGCTCCTGACATCTGAGTCTTTGGGACACGTCTCCATGCGAGTGACCAACTGTCACTTTACTCATCTTATCTTTCTAAAATGAGATAAACTTCATAAGAATTGATATACACAACATGTGAATGCTTAAGCTAACACTTCATCTTTGTGGCTTTAGGATCATGGTAAGTGGAAACGGGTAATCTTCCCCGTTTCTGATTTATTCCATGCTTTCCCTTAGATGCAGCGTGGCATCTATTTTAATTTTAATGCATTTCATAAAGACAGTGACACATAGATTATTAACCCTTTCAATTCTTGTGAGCCATTAAGTATATCATCCCCCTTTTGTGGGCTTGCTTTCCTAATAGGGGACTGAATAGGATATCGCCCTGTAGAGATAAATAATATATACGTATTTATATATATATATATATCCTACAAATTTAATTTCTTTGACCGTATTAACGAGTTAAAACCAGTGATTGGATTCGGCCTTCCCACAAGGTTTACTCCTGCAATCATGCAGTTATTGTAGGGATTTATTATAACAGACCCTGTTAATACCTGTTTCTAACCTCCGAGGGCAACTCCATGAACTGGTGTTGAAAATCACTTTACCTGGGGTAGGGAGATTCTCATCCTTACCGACCGTACAGAGAACCCTAGGTTTCTTGTAGGCTAATGCGCAACGGTTAGCTGGCTCTCCATCGGGGCATCTGGCTACGACGATCTCCTGAGAGTCGGTTGCGGTTAATGGCCTGTTTATATCAGAGGGACTAGAAGTAGGCTGAAAAATAGAGTGGTTAGCATCCAACAGCAGAAATCCCCCTTTACATACTTTTAGATTCCTTATTAATATGTAGACCTGGGGATTCAATGGTGTCAGGTTGTGCCACCTATGCTATTTCATTCAGTTGTTCCCTCTGATTCAATAACATCTGAGGTGTTATTGATCCTGTGGCCCTTGGGTGGCCACTGGATTTATCCCTAAAGAGTTATCAGGCCGCTGTGCCCATACATACTCGGTGATCTTCACCAATTGTTCAGCTAATTGATATAACCGGTATTCTAATTGGTTTATTCGGTCATTCTGATAATTTCGTTTAAGGTATCTATTTCTGCGGATCCTATTACGCTCGGCCTACAATTATTTGATGTGTCAGAATCAGCATTACTACTTCTGTTCTGACGGTGTGATCTGGGCCTGGGGTCTCCTGTCTGACCTCCCCTTCTATTTTCAGGGGACCCTAATGCGAGGGGGTGACCTACCTATTTGAAGGGACCATCACTTTGAGGAGAATCACTAGATTGGGGATACCTATTTCTTTGGGCAGGCCTAGGCCCTTGGGCATATTCCCTGTGACTATTGTGCGGTCGTGGCCATTGCTCGTATCTCTCTGCAGTCATTGGGTGACCTCTGCTCCCCACTTCTTGGTGGGTGCGGGGCAGGCGTGACCCTGGGGTTCCTATCTGGATTATTCCTCTTACCACCTCAGCGTATGATTTCCTCCTGGCAACATATACCTGGGAGGCATCCTGATGTTGCTTAGGGGCAACTTGGCTTGTGGTATGGGCCCTTTTATTTGACCTATGACTCCCATGACTGGTCTCATTAGATGCTGGACCTGCACTTTTATAGGCCTTGAAGGGATCCCCCTTTCGCCCTGTTTAACATCATCTGTGGGGCCACTTACAGAATCTACCCCACTGTCTCTGGCATGCTCTTTTAAATGAGGGCCAGCATCAGGCTTATGGTCAGAGAAAACAGTTTCTGTTTGTCTACTCTTTACCTGGGATATGGAGTCTATCCGGGCTTTTAGTACCTTCAAGGTTTCCAGTGAGCATTGAATTTCATCTGTGTGTCAGTTTCAACACTTTCATCACTGGTTGACACCTCGGACTCGCTTGAAAGCATTATTTCCTGCTTATAGCCATACAGTTTCTGCTCTAAATTAGAACATTTCTCTTTAAAACTGTTTAATTCAACACAACTCTCTTTATATACAGCTTGTAAGCTTTGGAGTTGTTCTTGCAGTTTCTGGCTCTGTTCATTTAAAGTAATTATTTCTGTTGTGGCATTCTCAAGTCTGCTGTTAAATCATTAACATTTTCTACTTTTGCATTTAAGTTAGCGATGGTCTCCATCATGACAACCTTTTGTTTTTTGTGTTTTGTTTATCCAATGCACAACACAAATACATTATGGAGGGCCATGATTCCATTATAATGCAATTCCTTGTTTCCTTGTCTTTTGTGTTTGTAAACACATCCAAGAATTTACACACATCCCCTTCTTTGTCCCACATATCGTGTACAAGACTTTGGGCGCTGTCTTTGATAGTATCAACAAGCACCATCAGACTGGATTTAATATGCAATGACTCTCTGATATGTTCTACCACTTCACATATTTCAAAACGTCTTGTTACTTTTTTAAGTCTCGATTGAGAGATTTCCTTCTGGCTACCAGTATCTGAATCAGACATGTTTCTGCGCTACAGCAATCAGATAACAATACTTCAAAACAAAGTATCCACAGCCAACAACAAACGTTACTTGATTACCACTGTTTTAATCCAATAGCTTAATCTGCTACTTGACGACCAGCAAGTTTATGTTACTTTCACAAATACTTGATCTGGCGCTCACAACCACTAACTTGCTCTCTTACTTGATAGATAAACTTGATTTTATTGTGAAAAATTCATTTAGCATCTCAACAGTGCAGCCTCCAATATGTTAGAGATTATTGACTTCTTTAATAGGTCAGGGATATATTAATTATGACGTATATTTTTCTTATTGTAGATGATATATATTATTGACAGTGCCTCCAATACCAGTGGTATAAATTGGTATTTAACCCCTAAAATAGGATTAATAACCAATCAATGTATATACGTCTTAACAAATATATGGCGCGTTATCCCGAGTTCTTTTGATGCTATCTAGATATTTTCTAAACACAAATAAATCAATAAAGATGATATGAGACTGCGTAACGGTAAAACAATTCAAACCAAAATTTATTCACACGTCAAGTTTTCATACAATCATATGTTATCAATGGATTAGCAAAATACAATTTACAAGTGATTATAGATCGTGATTAGTAGCGATACTGCGACACGCAATAATCTAATGGACAGATATTTTAGGTTTATAGACCGCACCACAGATATACACGCCTCAGTTCTTAAACACCAAGCTCTATTCTATTCACTTAAATCTTCCCATTATAAACCAATCCTCCACCCGGCTAGAAAAACACTCAGTTACTGGGCATCACCTGCAGCACAATTTATTATTGTGGGGCCTATTCACTAAATGCAACTTCCTTCAGGGAGATACATAACACACTCGATAGGTAGACTATCAATTCCACAGATCAATCACAGCACTTCATTCAATCGAAAGGGCTGCAAGATGGATATGGAAGGAGTTATGCTAGTTTACGAATGGGACTGACGGCACTTGACATATAAAAGCTATTTCACGGTCCCAGCGTATCTCACTATAGGTATATAATTGATCTTTAGATGTCCACAACCAGTATTCTTGGAATACAAATAATTTCACTAAATTATGGCTCAAGTATTCAGCCGGGAATAGTTTCTTCCTAGCAATCCTCTGCAGGGGACTGGAAGGTTGAATTACTATTCTACCGAGGAAGCTCAAACAGCAAAATAATTCATTTATATTCCTTTAGTTTGTGATGGACATCTAAAGTAGGGACTATGCAATTAGAAAATAGATATCAAGTTATTCAGGCATACTTTACCATCTGGTTAGTGAAGATAGAGTGGTGGAAGATTAGGGTGTGGTCTCGTCTTAAAGGGGGCGGCTGATGATAATTGCCTTTCTCCCCTCCAAGCGTCCCTCAGGTCTCTCCCCAAGCTTTTCTCAGTGTGTGTTGATCCTTCTGCTCTGGAGTGTCCCCTCTATATAGTGGTCTTCCGCCCAGTTTTAGATCTAGCCCATCACTACGTGGCCTCATTTGATTGGAGGATATATATATTCATCAACTCCAGGGGTCTGTCCAGGTGTTATATTACCTGGCCAGCAGATGGCGCTCTCAGATCATCCATCAACCTTCTGCAGGAATTAATTTATGTGTTTGGCCAATCTTTTACTGGTTTGGGGTCTTTTATTCCTATATCCCGGGACTCCATAGATTTGTTAACAAATCAAAATTTATTTCTATTGTGGCATCGCCAGCATACTTCGCCACGGCGTGTGTGCATCTCATCCCCCTTTACTTATATCCACAGGGATGTGTATGTGAGGGACATACATTCATTCATTCGTGTATCGTCTTTAACATTCACACTTACCACTTAATCGGCTTCATGCGGGTTAGTACACCAGACATTTGTGATGATCAACTAAATGTGGTAGGGCCTCTGTTTTTATAAGATGCCAACATTATCAGTTCTAATAAATATTCTCATACCATATAGTGTTAGATCATATTGCCGAATAGCATTACAAGCTGGTTTATCCAAGCCATTTAACCTCGGGTTTTTTTTCCTTTATTGGGCAACCCTTTGTTCCCTGTTTACCTGGTCTTTCAGAGTTTCGATGTGACGAAATAAACACAATACTGAGATTTCTATCTTCGTTGTCATTGTGTTCCCTTACTTTTAAACCATTTGATCTAACATCTGTTTGTTTCTCACAACCAGAATTAATTAAGGACCATGGATGTTTGCTGATAGATAACGAGTCTCGCTTGTTACATTGTCTTTAGAACGCATATTCTTGTTATATATTAACGACGCAGACAAGTTGTTTGTGTGACGCAATTCCTGGCCCCAAATTTAAACATTCCTGCGTTATAGAAATTTCATATCTAAAAAGGTCTGACAGGAGGGGGAGCGAGAGGCGGCGTGGTAGTGGTGGTGTGGTAGTGGATGACGTGAGGGAGAGGGGTGGAAGGAGAAAGGAGGGCAGTTCCTCCTCTACCTTGTCCTCACCTGTACTTTAGCAGCCTGTGAAAAAAAGGGGGCCTTGGTTCACCCCAGATGAAAATTATGCACAGGTGGCTGTTGTGGTGTCACAAACAAAACAATTATTTTCATCTGGAAGTGACAAAATAATGACGGCTGCATGGGGACGTGTGAGAGACAGTCCAGCAAACCCATAGGACCATTGACTGTGTTCATCACCGGTAAGTAAAGTCTTACAATTTTATACGTCATGAATAGTTAGCACACCTGACTAAACATAAACACAGTATAGTCATTGTCAATAAATGCTAATGAGTGAAGAGGAGACACACGATAGAACTTGTTAACAAAACTATTTCTAGCACAAAATATAGTTGAATGAATCAATATATATATATTCAGAACTCAAAATTGCTTACATGTTGTGTTAGAAATCACATAACATTTTTCTACTCATAGTTACATAATTATTATTCGCTGCAATCAGTTCTTCTTATAACCTGAGAAAATTGGTCACTGACAATAAACGCAATGTTCTAAAAATCTTTTAACTAATAATTCATTTTTCTTCTTTAGCTATTATGACTGGAAGGCCACTGTAAGGCGCAAGATGGAGATGTGCCATGGGGAATTCAGCTGGTGGGAGACGTGACTGCCGGATCAGATTCTCTTGGAGGATGTCGTCACGGGTCAGGATACGGACTCTGAGCCCAGCAGACAGCAGAGAGCTGGTGAGTTGAATGAAAATAAATAGATCTTGATATAAATTGTAATCACTGTCGGCGTCATTCAAAGAGCACAGAAATCCCACTGATTGGCCAGGCCACAATTGCAACGTACATTTACATCGAAATTCACTGCTCTGATTGCAATTTCAGGGCCAGTTAGGCTCTATGAATAACCCCTTGTGTCTGTAAAAAGCTTGCTCTTCTTCACCACAACACTTCAGACTTACCTTTTGCTTCACATTCCTATTTTACAGATCGATCACCAGAGGGATCAGCTCCAAGCACGTCTGGAGCCTGTTCCAGTGAGTACCTATAAAACAACACACAAGGGATAAAATAAATATTGAATAATTGAAAATGTATTTTCTCAGTGAGAGAGAGTGTGTGTGTGTGTGTGTGTGTGTGAGAGAGATAGCAGTAGTCCGTAACCCAGCTGTGGCATCCTCTGGGGGAAGAGTCCCATCACCCACCATCAGTCCTTCACATAAGTATGCGCACAGTCACACACTGCAGGAAGAACACAATCCTAAATCAATCCTACAGATTTTACAGAATTATAACTTTGCCTGTTTCCTGTCTCCTATTACACAGATGAACAGCAGTGTCCAGCCCAGCCCTGTCCAATCCAGGATACCTTGGAGAGCCTGGTCACACAAACACAATGGCTTGGGCAGGAGATCAGAAGGCTGACCCAGGCTGTGAACTGGCTTGTGTCTGCACCCCGAACTGGTGCTAAATTACTGTGTATATATTTTTATCATTGTAAATATATTATTTAGCTTCAATTATTGTATATATATTATTAAAAATCCCAGGACATATTTGAAAACAAGAGAAAGACCAATGTATCCTTCCTGATAAAATACTTAAAAAATATAATAATAATAAAAAAAATTATATATAATCATCTTAAATTATTTATATATTATTGTACATATATCAATTATTGTCTATTTATTGTAAATATATTTTAAAGTATTGTATGTGTATATATTATATCTTAAATTATTCTGTATATAGATCCGGTTTCTGAACATTTTAAATGATACCTTCATGTCTCAACTGGTAGAAACACCAACTAGAGAGGATAACTGTCTGGACCTGGTTATAACAAATAATGTGGATCTTTTCTCAAATATTAATGTAAAGGAACAGTTGGGAAACAGTGACCATAATATGGTGACTTTTGAAATCAACTCAAAAAAACACATTCATAAGGGGCATGCTAAAACATATAATTTTAAAAAGGCCAACTTTATTAAAATAACGGAAGCTCTCAATGTCATTGACTGGCAGAAACTCTTTCACGGGAAAAACACTGAGGATAAGTGGAATATCTTTAAACTAACACTAGAAAAGTACACGTCACAATATATTCCACTGGTTAATAAATATAAAAGAAACAGACTGCAACCAATGTGACTTAGTAGGAAGGTAACTAAGGAAATGAAAAATAAAAAGAATTAATTTAAAGCTTTTAAATTTGATAAATCTGAGGCATCCTATAAAGCATATAGGGCAGCCAATAAAACATGTAAAAATGCGATTAGATTGGCTATTTCATTTTCTAGTTTAGCCCAAGAGAGCAAGACCAACCCTAAAAGATTCTTTAGGTACATAAATTCTAAAAAACCCAAGACTGAAAATGTAGGTTCACTAAAATCTGAGTCAGGGTTATTGTTAACTGAAGATCAGGATAAAGCAGAAATTTTAAATGATTATTTTTCTTCAGTATTTATCAAAGAGAAACCTATAACAGGAGATATGAAATTCATTAATAAAAACTTACTAATACAAAGTGACTGGTTGACTCAGGACAAGGTTTTGCAGAAATTAAACAATGTGAATGTGAAAGCCCCAGGGCCAGATGGAATTCACCGCGAGTACTGAGAGAGCTATGTGTTTGAAATATGTAAACCTCTGTTCTTAATCTTTCAAGATTCTTTTCTTTCAGGAATAGTATCAGAGGATTGGAGAAAAGCTGACGTGGTCCCTATATTTAAGAAAGGTTTAAAATTTGTGCCTGGGAATTATAGACCTGTGAGCTTAACATCTGTGGCTGGGAAAGTATTTGAGGGGTTACTAAGGGATAATATTCAGGAATTTATTGGGAGGTATAATGTAATTGGCAAAAATCAGCATGGTTTCATGAAACACAGATCATGTCAGACTAACCTAATTACGTTCTATGAGGAAGTAAGTAGAAGTATAGATCAGGGGTTCGCAGTGGATGTGATTTACTTAGATTTTACCAAAGCTTTCGACACAGTTCCACACAAAAGGTTACTATTTAAATTGAGAAAAATTGGTCTAGATGAAAATACTTGTTCTTGGATAGAAAACTGGCTAAAAGATAGGGTACAGAGAGTGGTCATAAATGGTACATTTTCAAGATGGACACCAGTGGTAAGCGGTGTCCCTCAGGGGTCTGTTATAGGACCAATACTATTCAATTTATTTATAAATGACCTTGAGATAGGCATTGAAAGCCATGTATCAGTGTTTGCAGATGACACAAAACTAGGAAAAGTAATACAATGTGAGCAGGATGTTACTTCGCTGCAGAGGGATTTAGATAAATTGGGGGACTGGGCACTTAAATGGCAGATGAGATTTAATCTAGATAAATGCAAAGTTATGCACTTTGGAGTGAAGAACACGCAAGTAATTTATACCCTGAATGGTACGGAGTTAGGGAAATCCAAGCAGGAGAAGGATTTGGGAATAATCATAGACTTCAAACTAAGTAACAATGTGCAATGTCAAACAGCAGCCGCCAAGGCCAGCAAAGTATTAGCATGCATTAAAAGGGGAGTTCACTCACGGGATGAAAACATAATTTTGCCTCTGTATAAATCAATGGTCAGGCCGCACCTTGAATATGCCGTGCAATTTTGGGCACCTGTCTTGAAAAAAGATATTATAGCGTTAGAAAAGTGCAGAGACGGGCAACTAAATTAATAAGGGGAATGGAAGTGTTAAGGAAAGACTAACAAGACTAACAAGCTTAAACCTGTTTAGTTTAGAGAAACTAAAGAGGCGCCTTAGAGGGGATCTGATAACCTTATATAAATATATACAGGGCCATTATCAACCATTGTCTGATAACCTATTCATTAACAGGTCTATACATAGGACAAGGGGTCATCCATTTAGACTGGAAGAAAGAAAATTTAGCTTAAAGCATAGGAAGGGTTATTTTACGGTGAGAACAATAGAGCTGTGGAATTCTCTGCCTGTTGAGGTGGTTGGGTCAGAGTCTGTACAGACTTTTAAAAAAACGACTGGATGACTTCCTGCAGACACAGAATATTAAGGGTTATAATATTTAATATGTGGGTAAAAGCTTCTTGATCCAAGGAGAAATCTGACTGCCATTCTGGGGTCAAGAAGGCATTTTTTCCCGTTATGTTTCATATTTCAGACTGGGTTTTTTGCCTTCTTTTGGATCAACAGCAGTAGGTTATGTGGGAGAGGCTGAACCCGATGGACGCATGTCTTTTTTTCAGCCTATATAACTATGTAACTATGTAATATATTTGTGTATATAGTTCCATACTTTTATGTATGTATGTATGTATGTATGTATGTATGTATGTATGGATAGATAGATATTTTTTACATTACAAATAATTTTAAAACTAAACTACAAGTTTCCTGTTTCTTAACATCTAGGGGTACTCTGTGTTTTGTCAATTTCTTACCATATGACATTCTCCAAAGCTCATAATCTTCACCCATTTCAAGGTCCGCTGGTATTTTTTCAAAACTGTGAAAGGAAGAGGTAATTTACAGATTAATAGACAGACATAATTATTTTGAATGATTGATTCGAAATAAGGTAAATATATTGAGCCACTCACCTGGTGCCTTAGGGTGAAGGTTTCATAAGCTGAGTGGTGTGGTTCTTCTTCTTTCATCATTCTTCACAGTGATTCTGGTGTTCTTCTACTCTTCAACACAAACTTTGAAGAACCTATCTATAAAAAAGACCACTGACAAAAAAAAACCAAAAGGGGTTTAATGAACTAACTTTAAACTTGTGTGCTTGAATTTCTAGATCTAATCAAAACTTAGAGGCAGGTATCCCAGTTTCAGCAAGTTCACCTTCAGAAACGTCATTTGCTATAAGAGCTGGGGGATAATTGGGAGCGCTGAGGGCACAGAATATTCCCCGTGATGGAGAAAATCCACTCACTCTGGACAGTGGTTGGTGGACAAGAAAGGAGCTCCTGTGCTATCTGTGCAAAAGTAGGCCACACACCGCTCTTGTCCTCCAAAAATATAAAAGGGTCTGTATCGGGGTCCAAAGGAGCCTTGGCAAGGTATGTCGTAACAAACGTATTAGCATTTTCTGTTGGAGGCTGCTTTTTTGTATGTGTGTCTTCTGCCCCATAGTTACTGTAAAATTTGTTCAAAAAGCCAGATTTTGTACAGCTGGTCTGAGCAGCACTGGTACTCTCACATGTGGTGGTGTCACTGTCATCATCCTCATCAATGGCAGACCCCTCCAACGTAGAAACATAGAAAAATGTTGGCAGATAAGAACCTTTCGGCCCATCTAGTCTGCCCAATTACATGGATACTTTACCTGGATTTATCTTTTGTTTAGGATAGCCTTATGCCTATCCCATGCTTGCTTAAATTCAGTTACTGTTTTGGCCTCTACCACTTCAACTGGAAGACTGTTCCATGTATCCACCACCCTCTCAGTAAAATATTGCTTTCTGATGTTACTTTTAAACCTTTGCCCCTCTAATCTAAGACTATGTCCTCTTGTTTTGCTACTTTGTTTCCTTTTAAATATACTCCCTTCCTCTACCTTGTGGATTCCCTTTACGTATTTAAATGTTTCTATCATATCTCCTCTGTCTCATCTTTTTTCCAAGCTGTACATGTTAAGATCATTAAGCCTTTCCTGGTAACTTTTCTCCTTCAAGCCGTACACCATTTTAGTAGCCCTTCTCTGAACTCTCTCTAAGATGTCTATATCCTTCTGGAGATACGGTCTCCAGTACTGCACACAGTACTCCAAGTGAGGTCTCACCAGTGCTCTGTACAGTGGCATGAGCACTTCCCTTTTCCTACTGCTAATACTCTCCCTACACAACCAAGCATTCTGCTAGCATTTCCTGCTGCTCTATTACATTGACTACTTACCCTTAGATCCTCTGAAATAATGACCCTAAATCCCTTTCCTCAGATGTTGAGGTTAGGACTGTATCAAATATTCTATATTCAGCCTTGGGTTTTTACGTCCCAGGTGCATTATCTTGCACTTATCCACATTAAAACTCAATTGCCACAGCTCCGACCATTTTTTTAGTTTACCTAAATCATTTGTCGTCATTTGGCTGATCCCTCCAGGAACGTCAACCCTGTTGCAAATCTTTGTGTCATCAGCAAAAAGACATACTTTTCCATTAACCCTTTCGCTGCTGAGGCTTTTCCCGCCCCTGTGCTGAGGTCATTTTTACCGGTTTTGCTCATCATGTTTAAACGTGTTTTGAAGGCTTATTTTAGTATATGACCCAGACATATTATATATCGTTCTTTCCGTCAGACTCGGTAGATTAATAATATGTCATTATTATATGTATACGTTATGTCATGTCTGTATATTATAACAAAAAATGCAATAAAATATGTATTTTCAATAATTTACAACGTGTAAAGTGGTTTTTTTCACATTTTAACATGCGAGCAATTGCGGTTATATTTTGTATGGGGTGCGCTTGTTAAAAAAATTAGAGATGGGGTCTCGTTACATTTTTTTTTGGGGAAAATGACACTATTTTTAACAGACGCACCGCATACAAAAATCGTTAGTGCAGCATCATTGTTCACATTATAATTGAAATGGGAACAATATTGCTGCATTAACAAACCAAAAAATTTTTTAAAAAAGTGTTTATTTTTTTTTTTTTTACAAAATTTTTCACTTTCATGTTTGGTATCGTTGGAACGGCCATGCTCTGGCCGATCCAACCATACCAAAATTTAACCCCTAGCTGCCACGGATCGGGAGATAGGGAGTTCATTGGAACTCCCTATCTCCACCGTTGGTGGCAGTCAAGGGTTAAGTCCAGGACTGGCGTCATCGTGCTACGCACGATGACACCAGTCCTCAGGGGAGTTCCCGGAGGCTTGGCCGACATCCAAGATGTCGGCCAGCTCCGGGAAAGGATCGCGAACCGGCGCTTTTCAGTGCCGATTCGCGATCCAGCTCCCCAGGGGTTAATGACAGGCATCATTTGGAAGGGCAGGCTGTGCCCTTCCAAATGATGCCTGGGTTAACCCCCGCAGAGCCACCGATCGGGAGGGAGAGAGGTCCGAAGGACCTCCCCCCCCTCCCTTTCAGACGCCTCCTCTGCACATGCGGGGGGGCTCCTGAATTAGGTGTCATCGCGCCCCGCGATGACACCTAATTCCGGCGGCTGCTGTTCCGGATGCCGGCTGACATCCAGGATGTCAGCCCGCACCGGAGGGGCCAGTGATCGGCCGGAACCCGGCCGAACGCTGACCCCAATGGGAGGACGCGCTCAGCGCGTCCTCCGCATACCAGCAGGAATGCTGAGGACGTGCTGAGCGCGTCCTCAGCATCGAAGTGGTTAATACCTTCTGCAATATCACTAATAAAAATATTAAATAGAATGGGTCCAAGTACTGACCCCTGAGGTACCCCACTGGTAACAAGACATTGCACCGAATAAACTCCATTTACCACAACCCTCTGTTGCCTGTCACTCAGCCACTGCCTAATCCATTCAACAATATTGGAATCCAAGCTCAAAGATTGCAATTTATTGATAAGCCTTCTATGCGGAACAATATCAAAAGCCTTACTGAAATCTAAATAAGCAATGTCTACTTCACCACCTGTGTCTATTATTTTTGCTACCCAATCAAAAAAAACAATAAGATTAGTTTGGCATGATCTCCCTGAGGTAAACCCATGTTGTTTCTGATCCTGTAATCTATGTGTTTTTAGATGTTCAACAATCCTTTTCTTTAACATGGTTTTCATTAATTTCCCCACTACTGACGTAAAACTAACTGGCCTATAGTTCCCAGATTCCTCCCTACTACCCTTCTTGTGAATGGGCACAACATTTGCTAATTTCCAGTCTTCTGGGACGACTCCCATTAGCAAGGATTGGTTAAATAAATCTGTTAACGGTTTTGCTATTACATCACTGAGCTCTTTTAATAATTTAGGGTGGATCCCATCAGGCCCCATTGACTTATTTGTCTTTACTTTACACAGCTGCTGTAGAACCTCCTCCTCTGTAAACTGATATGTAATTGTCTCGTTAGTGTTTCCTCCTAACTGAGGTCCCTTTCCTTCCTTTTCTTCTGCAAAGACTGAACAAAAATATTCATTGAGGCAGTCAGCGAGACTTTTATCCTCTTCTACATACCTTCCTTCCTTTGTTTTTAATGTATCTAATCCTTGTTTTACTTTTCTTTTCTCGTTTATGTATCTAAAAAATGTTTTGTCCCCCTTTTTTACTGACTGAGCTATTTTCTCTTCTGCGTGTGCTTTGGAAGCCCTTATAAATTGCTTTGCCTCTTTCTGCCTAATCTTATAGGTTTGCCTATCTTCTTCACTCTGAGTTGTTTTATAATTATTGAATGCTGTCCTTTTGTTCTTCACTATTTTGGCCACTTCTGCAGAGTACCACAGTGGTTTCTTCCCTTTTTTGTTTTTGCTAACAAGTCGAATGCAATTGCCGGTGGCCTTCAATAATGCTTCCTTTAAATAATCCCATTTCTCCCGGACTCCCTTTTAAACTCCTCCCAGTCTGATAATGACTCCTTCACACAAAATCTCATTTTAGAAAAATCTGTTTTTTTAAAGTCTAAAACTTTTTTTGTGTGGTGCGGCTCCATCCCTGTTCTTATATTAAACCATACTGACTAACGTCTCCCAGTGGCGTAACTAGAAACCTGAGGGCCACGGTGCAAGAATCCATGTAGGGCCCCCCCAACCCCCCCAAAAAAAGATCCATATTTTTACCGTTTTTTTTCCTGCAATATAATAAAGATAGTATTGCCCCCAGCTCACATGGATATATATATTGCCCCAGCTCACATGGACATATATTGCCCCCAGACCACACATGGATATATTGCCCCAGCTCATGGAAATACTGCCCCAACACATGGATATACTGCCCCAACACATGGATATACTGCCCCAGCACATGGATATACTGCCCCAGCTCTGCCTCCCCAGCTCCTCATGGATATACTGCCCCAGCTCATGGATATTCTGCCCCAGCTCATGGATATACTGCCCCAGCTCTGCCCCAGCTCATGGATATACTGCCCCAGCTCTGCCCCCCAGCTAATGGATATATACTGCCCCAACACATGGATATACTGCCCCAGCACATGGATATACTGCCCCAGCTCTGCCCCCAGCTCCTCATGGATATACTGCCCCAGCTTCTGCCCCAGCTCATGGATATACTGCCCCAGCTCTGCCCCAGCTCATGGATATATTGCCCCAGCTCTGCCCCCCAGCTCATGGATATACTGCCCCAGCTCTGCCCCCCAGCTCATGGATATACTGCCCCAGCTCTGCCCCCCAGCTCATGGATATACTGCCCCAGCTCTGCCCCCAGCTCATGGATATACTGCCCCAGCTCTGCCCCCCAGCTCATGGATATACTGCCCCAGCTCTGCCCCCAGCTCATGGATATACTGCCCCAGCTCTGCCCCCCAGCTCATGGATATACTGCCCCAGCTCTGCCCCCCAGCTCATGGATATACTGCCCCAGCTCTGCCCCCAGCTCATGGATATACTGCCCCAGCTCTGCCCCTCAGCTCCTCATCATGGATATACTGCCCCAGCTCTGCCCCCAGCTCATGGATATACTGCCCCCAGCCCAGCTCTTACCTGCTCTGCTGGCCCCAGGCCCAGGGCAGGCTCCGCCGGCATCTTCTCCTCCATGGCGAGCGGCCGCTGGAAACATGCAGCTTGGCCGCTCGCCGGAAACCACCTGATCAGCGCGCGGTCTCGTGCGCTGGTCAGGTGGTTTCTCTCCCACGTGAGCGGCCAAGCTGCATGTCAGCGGCCGCTCGCGTAGGGAGAGGGACGGCCAGCGCACGGCTCCCAGATTCCGGCGCTGATTGCCGGAATCTGGCGGCGGCGCTGGGCCCCCCTCCAGTGGTGGAATGCCAGGGCCCGGTCGCAACTGCGACCGCTGCGACCCTGGTACTTCCGCCACTGACGTCTCCTCTGTCTCCTCTTCTCTCTCAAACTGTAAGTTTTTTTTTGTTGCCTCTCACGTATCTATCAATCTTTGCTTCCAGGCGACGAGGGAATCGTCATGGAGTGCCGTCTTGCCTTTAAATCTGGGGTCACAAATTGTGGCAAGCATATACTCGGGACAAGGGTCAATGTGAGCTTTTATTCTACGCTCCAGTTGTTCTTTTAGTCTCATCAGAAGGACAGCGACATCGTCATGTGGAGGATTACTGCCAGGCAATTGTTCTCTGTTGGACAGAAAGTCATCCATTGAATCACGGAGTTTGGAGAATAGAGGTAATACTTCAGACAGGCTCGCACTTGCTCTGCTCAAGTGTTCAGTAACAAATAGGAAAGACTTCAGGACTGCCACTGCCTGTTCCATCACGGCACAGTCATCCCTGCCTAGTGGGTTGTTAATGCCAATGGTATGGTGGCACGCCATTGCGTGGATTGCTTTTTGCTGTTCTAAAATCCTTTCCAACATGTCTAATGTGGAGTTCCACATTGTCGCCACATCTTGTTTTAACCGGTGTTCTGGGAGCCCTGCCTTTCTCTGCTCCTGCCTAAGGAGATGGTTATCTCTTACACTGTGGCAGAAATGACCAACAATTTTTCTGCACGATTCAACAAGTGCCCCCAACCTTCCTCCAGTAATACTATCTAGTGCCTGCTTCACCACTAAATGCAGGATGTGAGCTGAGCACCGCACACCCACAAATCTTCCATCCTGGAGTGTCTTTGTCACGTTAGCTCCACCATCAGTTACGACAAAACCCATTTGAACTTGTGTACCAGACTGCTCCCCTAGCCACTGTGCCATTATGGTTTATGTAGTGCGTGAAGGCACTTGATATTGGGGTGAGTGAGCCTGCATGAGGCGCTTGAAAGACTCACCAGCTATCAAATTAAAAGAAACACCCCCCACAGCTATGAACTCTCCAATGAGTCTGGTCATTTTCCCGGTCTGCTACTTGAACATTCTCTTGGGCCAGGTGTCAGCAACCTTGGCTCCCTGATGTTTTGGGAACTACATTTCCCAAGTAGCTCAGTCAGCCTAATGGGTGGCTGAGCATCATGGGAGATGTAGTTCCCAAAACATCAAGGAGCCAAGGTTGCTGACCCCTGCCCTGGGCTGAAACCCACCAAATTGTTCCATAGTGGGCTGTGTGGAGGATGGCTGTTTGATCAGACTTTTACCAGTTGCTGCAGAAGTGGTGGTCTGTGGCACTGGTGGTGGGGGTAGGGGAACTAGATTCCCTAGTAGTACTAGGTGGAGGAGAACCTTTTTCTGCACCTAGCAGCACTGCCTTGTGGTGGGAGCACATGTGTTGGTTCATGCCAGAGGTAGTGAAATTGCATGCCTCTAGCCCACGGCTGACGCATTTTCCACACAGATTACATTTGGCTTTACATTTATCCTCACTTTCCACAAAATACTCCCACGCTTTTGAACGATAGCGGTCATTTCTCGCTGGTGAAGGATTTTGTTTAGAGGCAGGTTCTTCATCCGATTCCACACGCTGAACCTGGCCTGTGCATTCTGATGTAATAGTTATACTTTTAGTTTCTCCTTGTAACCCATGTTTAGTTTTTCTAAACATGGCAGGGATAGTGGTGGTGGTGGCACTGGTGATGGGAGCACTAATTTTGACTTTGCTGGTAATATTAGTAATAAAGTCTACGTCAGACAGAGTCAGGTGACATTGGTGATGATGACTAGCTTTCAGGGGAAGACAAAAGTGGGGAATGTTAGGTACTATGGTAAGTGGATAGGGAAGGGGAACCTTCAAAATTACTTATAGTCATAGTTGTAAATCTTCTAGCTCTTCTAGATCCAAATTTAAAGGAGATTTTATATTATAATCTTTGTGTGCCAAAAAATATTCATCACCAAAAGGAGATGTTGAGTCCTTCTGCTGGATTCCTTCTCCCTTGATGGCTACTGGGATATAGGGATAGAACACCAGTATCTCCTTCTTGGCTTATATCAAGTTCAACAGCAGCTCTACTGGCGGTGGTGGTGGTGACAATTTGTGATTGAGCTAAAAACATTTTCTGCTGATATTGCAGAAACTCAGTCTTGGGCTGCTTAAGTGAATGCTGGCTTGCAAAACCCTTCGCAGGTACTGCCACGCCTCTAGTATAAAGCATCTTTGGTGTCATCACATTTGAGTGAGTCCACAACTGGCGCTGGTTATTGTGCTGGTTGTTCTTGGAGGAAGTTCTTTAAACTGCTGACATAGAATTGATGACTTTCTAGTCTGAGATAAATACCTCTCACTCTCAAGCTCAGCCGCCCTGACAGTAGATGATGATGATGATGTTGTAGTTGTTTTTTCACTCTTTTTATGTTTGGAGGGTGGCTTTAGCTGGGTACTAGTACTACTACAACTGCCTGATGTTCTGTTTTCACTCGGGTTTCAATAAGCAGAGCTTGAGACACCGTGACAGCAGGAGGACTTCCAAGCTGTTTTGTTTTAATGCCCTTTGAAACAGCATGAATCCTGCGAAAAGATCTACTAGATAATGGGACCGTACTTGAAATGATTGTTGTTGATGTTCTGTCACCACTGCTTGAGTCCATGATTGATGTTGATATTATGTTCTAAACAAATAAAAATAAAACCCTAAATATTTTGTAATTTCATTTTTGTATATAGTATATATTATATAGGTCCGGAGACACACCCAACAAGGCAAAATAATTTGCACCCTGTGTGTGTGTGTAAAATATATATAATATATATATATATATATATTTACAGTTGTGTTCAAAATTATTCAACCCCCACTGAAATTGAGTGTTTTGGCCAGTTTGACATTGATCAGTCATCTTGCTTACAATTAAATTAAAGAGGCACGTGTAGGTCAGACAAATATAACATAACATTTATAATGAAATAACCACAAATGTCTTTTCTATGCTCACATCATTATCAGTTTTATTCAACCCCCAAGTGACATTCAATCTTAGTACTTAGTACAACATCCTTTTACAGTTATAACAGCTTTTAAACGTGAAGC
Organism: Leptobrachium leishanense; assembly: GCA_009667805.1. Classification (NCBI taxonomy): domain Eukaryota; kingdom Metazoa; phylum Chordata; class Amphibia; order Anura; family Megophryidae; genus Leptobrachium; species Leptobrachium leishanense. Next base: position 101,664,642 of record CM019070.1, on the reverse strand, counting down.
ATAGCTTGACACAAGTGTCTTGCAGCGATCTACGGGTATCTTCGCCCATTCGTCATGGGCAAAAGCCTCCAGTTCAGTCACATTCTTAGGCTTGCGCACTGCAACTGCTTTCTTTAAGTCCCACCAGAGGTTCTCAATCGGATTTAAGTCTGGTGAATGCGATGGCCACTCCAAAATGTTCCAGCCTTTAATCTGCAACCGTGCTCTAGTGGACTTGGAGGTATGCTTGGGATCATTGTCCTGTTGAAAGGTCCAACGTCTCCCAATCCTCAGGTTTGTGACGGACTGCATCACATTGTCATCCAATATCTCCTGGTACTGAAGAGAATTCATGGTACCTTGCACACGCTGAAGCTTCCCTGTACCTGCAGAAGCAAAACAGCCCCAAAGCATGATTGACCCCCCGCCATGCTTCACAGTAGGCAAGGTGTTCTTTTCTTCATAGGCCTTGTTCTTCCTCCTCCAAACATAGCGTTGATCCATGGGCCCAAACAGTTCTCATTTTGTTTCACCAGTCCACAGAACACTATCCCAAAACTTCTGTGGTTTGTCCACATGACTTTTGGCATACTGCAGTCGACTCTTCATATTCTTTGGAGACAGCAAGGGGGTGCGCCTGGGAGTTCTGGCATGGAGGCCTTCATTACGCAGTGTGCGCCGTATTGTCTGAGCTGAAACTTCAGTACCCAAATCTGACAAATCTTTTCTCAGTTCCTCAGCAGTCACACGGGGACTTTTCTCCACTCTACGCTTAAGGTAGCGCACAGCAGTCGAAGTCAGCATCTTCTTTCTGCCACGACCAGGTAGCGTTTCAACAGTGCCCTTTGCTTTGAATTTGCGAATGATGCTTCCTATGGTCTCTCTTTGTATGTTTAACATCTTTGCAATCTTCTTATAGCCATTGCCCTTCCTGTGAAGAGTAATCACCTCTTCTCTTGTCTTCCTGGACCATTCTCTTGACTTCACCATGTTTGTAACCACACCAGTAAATGTCTAGAAGGAGCTGAGTATAACAGTCATTTTAAAGCTGCCTAATTGGTGCTTATTTTATTTTTTTTGCTGCTCCGTGACATCCACAGGTGTTTTAAATACCTGATTGAAAACACTTGAATGAACTTCTGTTCTTTAGAGTGGTAGTCTTTAAGAGGTTGAATAATTGTGTCAATGAAGAATTCACAAAAGAAACATTTACTACTGTATTACAAAACCAATTGTTGTCATTTTAGTTGCATATGGTTCTTTAAAAAGTCCTTGTAGGATTGCATTCTGAGTAGAATTACAAATGTACACTAAATTCCCTAAAACCCTTTACAGCATTGGGGGTTGAATAATTTTGAACACAACTGTGTATATGTATATATGTATGTGTATGTTTATATATATATATATATATATGTTGTTAAGCCAGTCTAGTGTTGTTGTCGCCAGCTCAGAATTCATGTCCACATATTTGTTTTTCCAATGTCCTATCCAAGAGTATCTCCATATATAAATGCATGTGTAACGCGTCCGGCGCCATCCCATCTGCAACAGGAGGGCCAACTGAGCAGCTCTGATGGGTGGCGCTCAGCTGACAGCGCATTACAAAAGCATTTATATATTACAGCAGGTTCCTCTTCCCTCTTAGATTAAAGCTCATGGGAACAGGACCCCTCTTAGATTGTGATCTCATAGGGTCAGGACCCCTTAGATTGCAAGCTCATGTGACCCCTTAGATTGCAAGCTCATGTGACCCCTTAGATTGCAAACTCGTGGGACCCCTTAGATTGTAAACTCATGGGACCCTTTTAGCGCTGGTTGGTGACGCGGCCTGAGCGAGGGAGGGGGAAAAATGTGTCCACACTGAGCACGTCTCGACACCCGGCGCCGCCTATAGGTGCTGCGCGTCGCAACACGCTCAGTGTATCTCAGCCTTAACCCCTTCGCTGCTGAGCTGTTGTGGACAGAAATGTATATATTCGCTTTTATAATATTCAAAGGCTTAGAAGGAGGCCTAGAAAAATGCTCATTTAAGTAGTTTAAATGGTTAATCAAGATTTATGAATCAAATGCATATTATTCTTTAAACGCTATCTTTGTTTTTGTACGCACATGAAGTTTCTTGTCCTGTGTCTCAAGAAGAGAACATCTTGAAGGTCATCTTGGAGAATGTTTTGGGAACATCCCAGAACGTCCTGTAACGAACGTCCTTGACAGCTAAAGGAACATCCGGAGACACTATTGTTTTATTTTCTTTATCTGTTATTAAACAAAGTCTGTAATTTCACAATATAATGATGAATAGAATGTTGGGCAACAGCCTGTTTTCGTTACATACGAGGTAGCATAAAAAGGCTTGTGAATTGTCAAATAAAGGCAGAGAAGTCATTGGCTTGGAAGCTATATAGACGTATTCATTGTCTGTGTGATTTCTTTATGCGCAAAGTGTTGTGGAAATTTTATTATGTGGACATTATAGTCTAGGTATAAGTTGTCATCTGTCTCCCTGTGTTGTATTTGAATGTGGTTTTAAATGCAAGCCACACCTCAGGGGGCCGGTCCGTCATTCTAGTCCACACCTCTGTCCTTTTGATATGTAAATGTATATACTGGACAAACTTGTTTTTCTGTTATACAGCCAGCCACTGGGCGTTGTTCTATTTGTGTAATAAATGAGGCTGACCATGAGCCAGGAGCGCACTTGGGACTGAGCACACTTTGGACTTGGCGCTTGGCATAAATGGTCAGATAAACTCCAGCTAGAAGCAGCGTGTGGGTCTGTGTCTCTTTTCTGCGCGCGTGCAGGTACGTATGGCAGGGATGGCAGAGCGCTGCTTGTAAGTACAGCGGATCAAACTACATTAGGGAATTGATAGTCTCTCCCTTTCCAAAACATATGGCGAGTCAGCTAAACAAGGAACCAACAGATTTTTCCTCTGCACAGAAGAAAAAAGGGGAGAGAGTAAAGTGTAATTTTGTCTTTTGCGTTGAGGAAATGTCTGCTTGATAAAAGAACGTGAGAAGTAATTTTCTGGTGTAGTTTTTGGTGGATCTGAGCTGATTGTACAGAGACTGTATAGTGAGATTGTGACGTTTGTGCTGACCAGTACAGGATATCGTTTTTGTTGTAACTTCTATTTGTGTAACTTTTATGTTTGTAAGAGGTGATTTTGGTTTGTAGAGGCAGAATTTTGTTTTAATGTTTGTACAGGAGAAACGGCATTTAGAGGATTTTTTATACTGTTAGCCTTTAAATCAGAGGAGGTTTTTACTCTGGTTTCGGGGGTGGGGCACAGGGAATAGAGAAACTGTTTTGTTTAATTTGGTTTCTCTATTGCTGGATTTTGGAGACACCATCTTGGTCTTTTGTCTGAAAAAAACCATGCGGCTTGGCAGCCATCTTTGATTTCCTTTGTGTGAAAAAACCCATGCGGCCTGGCAGCCATCTTTGATTTCCTCTGTGTGAAAAAACCCATGCGGCCTGGCAGCCATCTTACCTTTGTGTGAAAAAATGTGCTTTGGCAGCCAATCTGGGTTAGTTTGGTGTTGCAGGTTTTTAACAAGGAATTCAGTTTTAGATGGAGCTGATTCACTTTTAGTTTTGGTGTCTATGGAAAGCGATTAGTTTGTTTTTGCCTCAAATGTTAGTTTTTGTCCTCAAGTTATTTTTGTCTCTTTTGTAACTTTTCTATGTACGGCTTGATTTTGTTTTGAGTGTTCGGTTATGTTATAGCCCAGTGACCAGCCTGATCGGGGAATCATTGTGTGATGGTTAATGATTATGTTTAACGTTTGTATATCTGTGGCTGTTACACTGAATTGTAGAATTGTTTGGTAATAGTTAATACGGGTACCACAGTGTAGGAGGGTGGTGCTTTGTAGTGTTTGTATTCCTGTACAATGGAAAGCATTTTTAAGGAAGTAGCTAAGGTACAACACACGGCGGCCATTGTTCAAGCTATGCAGGGATCTATTGACCCTTGGTGGGAGGCCAAGAATTGTGTAACAAACCTGATGGGTAACGGAAAGTTCCGCAAACGGAAAGGAAAGTATGCTCTGATTTTTGCTGCTGGTTGGATAGCTGATAAATTTCAGGAGTCTTGTAGGCTGAAGCTGAGTTTGGAAGGAGAGATGGAAGATTTAAAAGTAGAAATGGATAAATTGAGAGCTCTTGTTGTCCAGCAGGCAGCTGAAGCCAGCACAGATTATGAATGTACTGTGAGGTCTAATACTGAGCTATGCAAAGAGAATGAATGTTTGTCTCAAAGCTCGACGCATGCACAGGAGGCTGTAAGGGAATTGTCTGGTCCCTGCAGCAGGACAGAAGCTGAACATTGTGCTGTAAGTATGGAGAAGTCTGAGGACTTTGGGTCAGATACTGAAACCATCTCAGGGATGGAGATGGACAATTTGTCTGACCCTGGAGTTGGGAATGTTGGTGCAATGGTGGAGGATACCTCAGGTGAGTCTGTGGTAAAAGTACTCCATTCAGATAGTGGTGTGGGATCTAGTCATGCTAGGATGGTTAGTCAGCAAGGCCGATCACCATGTGCCCAGAGAAGGTTTTGTGCAGGGAGACAAGCTATTCGTTGCTTTGCATGCGGGGATGTTCACATATTGCCAGGTATTGTGAGGTAACTAATGGCAACAGACAGAAAGATTCTAAGTATCCCAGAACCACGGCTAGAAGTAAAGCGGTTTATTCAGCAAGGTGGGGTAATGGTCCCAGACATGGATCTTTGCAAAGGCATAGAAGCCAGGGACAGCCAAGGTCATGGATCCAGGAAAAAGATTTAAAATCCCAATATGAACGGCTGAAATGTGAAAATGTGAAGCTTAGAGAGGAAAGAGATCGCCTCTGGGAATTCAGCAGAGTTCCTAATTTTGGGTTCCAGAAGAGGGGAAATGAAGAAATGTTATTGAGGTCTTTCTAAACTAATTTTACTGTTTGTATTTTTGCAGGAAAAAAAAAAAAGAAGTTTTAAAAGTTCCATTTTTTTTAATTCAAATTGACTTTTTCCTTTCGCTGGAAACCTGTTTAGGGACCTTATTGTAATGTTAAATCCTGTTTCTATGGTAATATAAAGTTGGCCGGGGACTGGACTGTTTCAGGCATTGAAGTGTTAATTTAGTCCTGTTTGTTCTAAGGGTTTTTTTGTTTTGTTCTTGGTGTTTGCATTGAGTTTTGGTTTTAAGTTAAAAGTTACTTTTTACTGAATCTCAATGTATATAGCAAGACATCCTATAACTGAAGTTTTTATAGAGAATGTACTTCAGTTGTGTTTTTTTTCATGTTACTGTTTTGCGTTTTAGAACTTTGCTGCGTTTTGCATATTATCGCATTACGGTTGGTTTTGCGGTAGAAAAAGAAAGGATTTGGTTTTTAAAACTTTCTTTTTATATTTACTACGTCAAAGCGGATTGTGCAAGCGAGAATAACATGCTTTTATTGGTTTAGAGCTGCTTTGCGCAGCAAGTAGTTCATTTCAGTTTTAAGTTCAGACTGTTAGGTTTTTTGAGAAGTTTTTCATTTGGTGACAGTGATTCATGTACTGTACTGAGACATCGTACAACTAGCAAATAGACAGAAGAAGGCTATCCCCATTTAACTTCTGTATTGAGAGAAGCCACATTGTTCTGTAGAGAAAGAGGATAGTCATTGTGCTGTGCGGTTTAGTCTGGCGACGCAGTGTACGGGCGAACAGCGTATACACTTGTGTAGGCATACACTGTGAGGGGTAATCTGTGGTTGTTGACTAATCGTTTGGGGCATAGTTATGTACCCAACCTGTTGGGACAACAAGCCATAGTTACACGTCGCCTCGGTTAGGGTCTCTAGTTGGGAGACTATAGTGGATATAGTCTGACAATCTACCGTGAAAGAGGACACCAGACGGTACTCTCCTAAATTGGTGCAGGGTTTCCCTGGACGCAGGGGTAAGATGATAAGCCGATTCGAATCGCCATGGGCAATGTGCCGTCCATGCAAGGGAAGGAAAGCGAGGCTTCCCACAGTCAGACGGCTGCGCAGCACATGAAAATCCTAGGTTTGGGGCTAAGGCCATGATACCCCATTTAAAGAATGGCATAGATGGTCCAAGGGTACCACTTGGGGTATCCCTCTGGAGGGGACATTTGACGCCTGGAGATGGGAGAAATTCATAACTGAGTTTTAAACCCAGACTCTGGATGGCAAAGACCTTAGGTGTAGCTCAGATGTAGCTTCAGAAGTCTTTTAAGGTAAACTGACAGGGTATACAGAAGGTGGTTTCAATCCGGAAGAACCGCATTATGTACACCTGGCCAGAGGGGATAGCCGCGATTGGTAATCCAATGATGGGAGCGGAAGAGGCTCTTTATGGGCTAACTCTGCTAAGGCAGGCTGGATCCACTAACACTGGATCTGTTTTAGTTTCCTCTGATGTTTCTGTTGTCACCAATGTAACTAACTCTGCTCTCTCCAGTTTTTTTTTGTGTTTTTACATTCCAAGGTTAACACCTATCATGGACACGTCTTCATCAGGGGTCGGTGACTAGTCCCTCAGAATACAGTTGCAAGCTGAAGATCGTGTTAGATTAGTGGGCCCCAATCGATCCAGGGGTGGTATGTGGTTGACTTGGTACTTTGATGTCCCACACGGGAGGTTTGTTATCGGCATACTGTATCATTTCTTAACCATCTGGTGCCCACAGGTAATAAGGCTAACAAGGAGAAAGTACAGTTTTGCAAGGAAAAGGTTATCTTTAGGACATTGTATCTCTCAGGGTACCAGACATTAATCACACAGAGAGTAAAGACATTAAGTGGCTCTAACACCCACTAAACTGACTCTAAGATGATGCACCATTTTTGAACACAGCGTCTCTTCTTCCTGTTATGAAGGAGGAAGAGAAGGGGGGAGATAATGGTGTGAAAAAAAGTAAATTTTCCAACTTTTACTAACCATTCTAACCTCTCAACCTCTCAATTTTCCAACCAAGTAGGGAAACACTTTGAGGACCATCATGATTGCTTTTCCTTGACGAGGTCCAAAAAGTCCACCAGGTCCGGGAGTCTCTCCCAGACCCAAACTCAATAACCAGTGTTCATTCTAGTCAACCAGGTGATTGGATCATGCTAAAGAAGCATCCGAGGACGGGACTAGAGGCGAGATATTGTGGGCCATTCCAGGTGCTGCAGACGACGCCAACCTCCCTGAAGTTCGAGGGACAAGACAACTGGATCCACGCCGGTCACTGCAAGAAGTTTCTCAAATACGTCAAAGCGTGAAGAGTATCATTTTCTTTATTTGTTTAGGTTAGTTTTTAGCGAGGGAAATGTACCTAAGACTAACAAGGGCCACAAGGAGACATTTGTAATAGTAACTCTGGCTCCTGTCATTTACTTGTTTAAATTCTTGTGCGGTGTTGTAGTGAGGGAGATCACCAAGAAACAACGACAGTAGAGTGTCCAAAGAGGGGGGGGGATTTACACGGGTCAGGTCCACACTGATGGGAGCAGGGCAGAAGCGGAGCTATAGCTAGTGAGGGTTGGAATATTTTTTAAAGCTTTGGGAAGCTTCGGGGATTTCTTGTTTTCCATTGGATCCTGGCTAAAGGTAATGGGAGTATAAATACTTATGGTGTTTCTGTCTCTATTCCTTCTATATGCCGGAGTGAGATGTTCCTGATGTCTAATCGAGCGAGTTACCGAAGCCCGAACAGATGAGACGCCCAGAAGATCAACCCATGGACCGGATACAGAGGATTTCAGACCGACTGAGTTACCAGAGCCTGAACAGATGAGACGCCCAGAGGACCAACCCATGGACCGGATACAGAGGATTTCAGACCAACCAACGATCGATGCAACCCACCACCTTATGTCCTCCCTCTGAGTCACCTCCCCTAAAGGAGATTCTACGTGTCAAGATTTGTTAAGATTTGCCAAAAAAATCGGCGTGTCAAGATTTGGTTTTAGATTTACTATCCACGTGTCAAGATTTGTTTTAACACTTGCTTTAAGATTCGGCGTGTCAAGATGGACTGTCTGTTGTTTTCTATCATGTGTTTGGCTTTTTGCATTCAGAACTTTACAAGAGGAACTGTTTCTTTCCAAGGAAGATCGAGATTCATCGAGGGACACTGGGGAGCAAATGACAAAGAGGAGGGACTGTTGTGGAAATTTTATTATGTGGACATTATAGTCTAGGTATAAGTTGTCATCTGTCTCCCTGTGTTGTATTTGAATGTGGTTTTAAATGCAAGCCACACCTCAGGGGGCCGGTCCGTCATTCTAGTCCACACCTCTGTCCTTTTGATATGTAAATGTATTTACTGGACAAACTTGTTTTTCTGTTATACAGCCAGCCACTGGGCGTTGTTCTATTTGTGTAATAAATGAGGCTGACCATGAGCCAGGAGCGCACTTGGGACTGAGCACACTTTGGACTTGGCTCTTGGCTGAGGTGGTAGAAACAACGTGATGGTGTCTGTGTCTCTTTACGGAGCAGGGTTCAGGTACGTATATCAGGGATGGCAGAGCTGCTTGTAAGTGCAGCGGATCAAACTACATTAGGGAATTGATAGCTTTTGTTTTGGAAATTAATCTACTATCTGATTTCTCCACCGAATTAGAACAGAAACTGGCATCCGAGGACGGACTTCCATTGTCCATTGCAGAGCCATTTCACCGCTGTGCGCTGAGCTCATTTTTACCGCTTTTGCTCATCATGTTAAGCATTTAGAAGCCACATTTTATTATATGACCCAGACATATTATATACAGTTGTGTTCAAAATTATTCAACCCTCAATGCTGTAAAGGGTTTTAGGGAATTTAGTGTACATTTGTAATTGTATTCAGAATGAAATCCTACAAGGACTTTTTAAAGAACCATATGCAACTAAAATGACATCAATTGGTTTTGTAATACAGTAGTAAATGTTTCTTTTGTGAATTCTTCATTGACACAATTATTCAACCCCTTAAAGACTACCACTCTGAAGAACAGAGGTTCATTCAAGTGTTTTCAATCAGGTATTGAAAACACCTGTGGATGTCACGGAGCAGCAAAAAAGCATAATAAGCACCAATTAGGCAGCTTTAAAATGACTGTGATACCACGCTCCTTCTAGACATTTACTGGTGTGGTTACAAACAAGGTGAAGTCAAGAGAATGGTCCAGGAAGACAAGAGAAGATGTGATTACTCTTCACAGGAAGGGCAATGGCTATAAGAAGATTGCAAAGATGTTAAACATACCAAGAGAGACCATAGGAAGCATCATTCGCAAATTCAAGGCAAAGGGCACTGTTGAAACGCTACCTGGTTGTGGCAGAAAGAAGATGCTGACTTCGACTGCTGTGCGCTACCTGAAGCGTAGAGTGGAGAAAAGTCCCCGTGTGACTGCTGAGGAACTGAGAAAAGATGTGTCAGATGTGGGTACTGAAGTTTCAGCTCAGACAATACAGCGCACACTGCGTAATGAAGGCCTCCATGCCAGAACTCCCAGGCGCACCCCCTTGCTGTCTCCAAAGAATAAGAGTCGACTGCAGTATGCCAAACGTCATGTGGACAAACCACAGAAGTTTTGGGATAGTGTTCTGTGGACTGATGAAACAAAATTAGAACTGTTTGGGCCCATGGATCAACACTATGTTTGGAGGAGGAAGAACACCTATGAAGAACACCTTGCCTACTGTGAAGCATGGCGGGGGGTCAATCATGCTTTGGGGCTGTTTTGCTTCTGCAAGTACAGGGAAGCTTCGGCGTGTGCAAGGTACCATGAATTCTCTTCAGTACCAGGAGATATTGGATGACAATGTGATGCACTCCGTCACAAACCTGAGGCTTGGGAGACGTTGGACCTTTCAACAGGACAGTGATCCCAAGCATACCTCCAAGTCCACTAGAGCATGGTTGCAGATTAAAGGCTGGAACATTTTGGAGTGGCCATCGCAGTCACCTGACTTAAATCCGATTGAGAACCTCTAGTGGGACTTAAAGAAAGCAGTTGCAGTGCGCAAGCCTAAGAATGTGACTGAACTGGAGGCTTTTGCCCATGACGAATGGGCGAAGATACCCGTAGATCGCTGCAAGACACTTGTGTCAAGCTATGCTTCACGTTTAAAAGCTGTTATAACTGTAAAAGGATGTTGTACTAAGTACTAAGATTGAATGTCACTTGGGGGTTGAATAAAACTGATAATGATGTGAGCATAGAAAAGACATTTGTGGTTATTTCATTATAAATGTTATGTTATATTTGTCTGACCTACACGTGCCTCTTTGATTTAATTGTAAGCAAGATGACTGAATGATCAAAATCAATGTCAAACTGGCCAAAACACTCAATTTCAGTGGGGGTTGAATAATTTTGAACACAACTGTATATCGTTCTTTCCGTCACATTCATAATATATCATTGTTATATGTATACGTCATGTTCTGCCTTTTATATTATAACAAAAATGCAATAAAATTTGAATTTTCAAACATGTACAGTGTGTAAAGTGTTTTTTTTCCCCACATTTTTTCACATGCGGTTATATTTTCTATGGGGTGCGCTTGTACAAAAATTAGATGGGGACTCTTTTGGGGGAATTACGTGATTTTCTGCAAACGCACCCTATAGAAAAAAATCATTAGTGCTACATCATTGTTCACTTTATGATTGAAATGTGAACAATATTGCTGCATTAATAAAAACAACACACACAATTTTTATTTTTTTTTATAAATTTTGCTTTACTTTGAACATGGTCATGTTTGGTATCATTCGAAAGGCCATGCTCAGGCCTTTCGAATGACACCATGCATGACCCCCTAGCTGGAGAAATGAACCCCGTAACTCCACCAGGGGATTTCCTTGGGAAATCCCCGGGCAGCTAGGGGTTCCCCGGCTATCTGACGTCAACGTGCTATGCACGACACATCCAACATGGATGGAGAGGGATCCATGGAGAGGGATCTAAAAGGATCCACCCTCCCTTTCAGGTGATCTCTCCCGGCATTGCCGGGGGCCGCCTGGAAATTACACCACCGCACAGGTGCAATGATGTCATTTACATCGGGGGCCGGCCTATAGTCAGCGTCTGGCTTCCCTGAAGCCAGAATGCCACGGGACCCTAGACAGAGAGGTGAGTATCTCCGCCGGAGCTCCCGCTTGCGGATGACGTGTGGGGCCCGACCTCCACACGTCATCCGCAGTGAAGGGTTAAAGGCTTAAAGCCGGCTGTGCGCGTGCCGCGGCAGTTGGATGCGCATGCACCCAGCAGTACGCTGCTTGCACGCATTTGTAGACAACGGCGTGGCGACGGACACGCCGCCGTCTTACTGTTTTATTGTATAGATTCACTTTACCTGTACAACGTAGGAGGTGCATTTGGTGTCATGTCAATGTGAAGGCCGCCTGCATGGGGTCTTTCCAATGTTAACAAACAGCACGTAATGTTAAAGGAAAAACAAAATAGCAAAATGTCTTTTTTCTGCTCTAAAAACTGCACTGCAGTACCATTACATGTGACTGCTTTTTTTATATTCATCCATGAATCTGGCACTCAGAATCCATTCGTATATATGCCCGGTGCAACGCTCACGCTCAGCTCACTATGAAGATATCCAAAAAAGCGGCACTCCAGGTCTTTGTATAAATCACTCAAAATCTTTAATGATCGACGTTTCAGTTCACTCTCCGTGAACTTTCTTCAGGATAAGATTACAATACAAACCTCCACTTAAATAGAAGAAATAACTCACCCACTTAGTGCTCCCCTCCACCACATGTTGCCAGCACGAAAGACGCCGTCTCCTCCTAATGACGTCAGGTTCATTCTTAACCCCGTGTGGCTAATCCTCATAAAAACACCAGGCTCAAAAAGCTAAAGTTCATTAACTAAAAAACACCAGTTCACATAGGAGTTAATGGTGAAATAAAACTTGAAATGCATGTGCGATGTATGCTAAAATAAGTAAACAGAAAAGAAAAATATGAAAAATATTCGTTACAAAAACAGACATCCTCAACCAGGATAATCCGGATCAAAACATACTCTTAATCAACTACTGTTACAAAAATTTACCAAAAAAGTGACAACAAAATTACATCAAATGGATAAAAATTCCTTTTGGAGTGACATTGGACAAAAAATTTTTCTAAACAATTATAAGAAATTATAAGAAAAAAGGGAAAAATAGAAAAAATAGAAAAAAATAATATGGGTAGATCTAAATCAGCTAAAAAGGATGAAGCAAACCTAATACAAAAAATATGCACGAGGATTAAATGTAATTTTCCAAAGAATCATATGCAGAAAAAAAAAGGAAGATTTATAGTTAACGATTTACTCAGATGTGGCCTCAGGCTTTGAGATACCACCTGCCACCTGTGGCAGAGCAAAAAGTAACAATATATAGATCCAAACCTAAAATCTCCCATACATAAAAAATATGGTTTTAAGAAAAATATGGCTGTTAGAAAAAATAATTCCTCTACAAAAAAGGTAGGAGAGAAAATTTTTCCTTTAGTCCTCGAGGGTTTATTGTGTCCAGTTCTCTTATCCAGAAAGCTTCCCTACGAAGCAAACGGTTACTCCAATCACCTCCTCTTTTCGATTCCGGCACATGTTCCAGGGCTATAAACTTCATGGTTGGCAAGGGATGACTCTTTTCTAAAGTGTCGTGCAACTGGTTTGTCACTGCCTCCATCTCTATAGGCTATTCTAATTGATGATCGGTGACCCTGAATCCGTTACCTCAGAGTGGTGTCAGTTTTACCGATACAGCATAAGCCACATGGACACGAGATTTTGTAGATCACATGATCAGTCAAGCATGTAATCCGTTGCTTAATAACGTACACTTTACCCGTGTGGGGATGGTTAAATTTAGTGCTAGGTATCATGTGACTACAGATAGGTGGCAGCAAGGGGTTAATTTTGAAATTGGCGCCATCGCGCTCTGCGCGATGACGCCAGTCATTAGGGGGATATCCCAGAAGCTTGGCCGACATCCAGGATGTCGGCCAGCTCCGGGAGGGGACCGCAATACGGCGCATGTTAGCGCCATATCGTGATCCAGCCCCCTAGGGGTTAAAGACAGCCGCCGCTGTGCCCTTCCAAACTGTGCCCTTCCAAGCGGTGCCTGCCTTTAATCGCTGGCCCGCACGGATGGGGAGGGGGATAGGTCCGAAGGACCGCCCCCCTCCCCTTCAGGCACCTTCCCTGCAATGGCGGGGCGTGCCTGAAATAGACGGCATCGCGCATGTGTGATGACGTCTATCGTGCCCGCCGGGGTCCCAGAGGCTGGGCTGACATCGATGATGTCAGCCCGCACCGGGGGGCCGCCGCGATCGGCCGGAATACTGGCTGATCGCTGCTGCAAAGGGAGGACACGCTCAGCGCATCCTCCGCAGCCAAGTAGACATGCGGCAGGACGCTCTGAGCACGTCTGTTGCATTGAAAGGGTTAAGTGCCCAATCTATCTAAATCCCAAGGTCATTTATAAATAAATTGAATAGAATTGGTCCTATAACTGACCCCTGAGGGACACCACTTACCACTGATGTCCATCTTGAAAATGTTGTCGGAGATATTAATCAGGTAAGAAACTTATACGAGATAAAAAACAACAAATTTATCTCGTTTGTATTTCTCAGACGTTCTCCTAAATTCTTTTAATTGTACGTGTTTTAGTTTTAAAAAATAGATCCAACCAGCTTAGATAAAAATATATATATATTTATTACGTATGCAAAAAGATTTTAATCTCCCCACATGACCAAAGATTTATAAAATACAACATCATCCATCAGCACACAGATCTCTAGCTTTTAACATATATTTCTGTTAGTAACTGTATATATATGGTTAATACCATTTACTTTTAATCAGTTAGTAACTAATACATAGATGGTTAGTTCACTTAATAAACATCCCGCTTAAAGAAAACAATTTACATGTATTCCCAGCAAACCAGTTTAAATGTATCTTGTAGATATTTATATATCTCCTTGTGCTACCTGGATCAACAAAGATGAAGCTATTTCTAGAGTAATAAAAACCTATTTAGTGAATCCTCCCATAACGAGAATTTTGCTTCTAATCTTCTGCTTTTTATTTTAGGTTATATAACATCCTTGCTTATTACTTCAATCACAATAGCTCTTCCAAATTTAATATATATATTTATGTATATACTGTTGCAACAAATACCTAGGACAATTATCCGGTTACCAGACACTTTATAAATATATTTCTATACTGCAGGTTACAAATATTTCAAAGGTCATGATCTAGCGATAATTTTAGATAAATCTCAATCTATATCCATTGCAACATATACACACTTACACACATATACCTATATCTCTTAAACTAATCCCACTATTTTGCTTTCCATACATTACCTGTTGAGTCTGGATTCAGCGTTTCTGCAATCTTCTTAGTGATTAGTGGATATAAATTTTGGTGAGTATGTGAGAATATATGAGATATTATAATATGTTAGAAATTTGTTTGTGTCTCAATTTCTTTGTCTCTGAGATTTCTCCTTGAGCTACTCGTAGAATAATTTGAGAGTGTGAATGCATGAGAGTACAAAAAATTGAAGTCCTGAGTGGAAGAGAGTGATCTCAATTGTGGAATGAAGTGCCAATACTCATTGTTCTGTTCAGTTATAGTAAATTTTATGTAATTTATTACGTACTTCTCTATTTGCATATAGTGTTATGTCTATGAGAATTCCATAACTGTCAATCTTTACTACACCACAAGATGGCAGTGTTGATTTTCAAATAAAATATCACAAATATATTTAAATTTTCTTTGTTCATAGGTCAGTCTCTCTTAACAAAGAACCTTCTAATACACACCAGACAGTACGTCTCTGGTTGTCATATTTGATTTAATATTTCTTCAGTTCTAGCTATTTCAAGGTTTTTCTAAAGTACTCTTATCAATACAGACATTCCTTTACAATTAAGTAAAACAGCTTATTTCTATTTTTCAGTAACTACTGTTATAATATACTTCAAAATATTTCTTAATATTATTTTCTGTGCTACTAATATAGAATCTATATTGATTATAAGAATATATTTTTTGGATAGCATAGATATACTTGTGCATATATTCTAAACCTTAAATGTGTTTCTATACCAGAAAAAAAAATCTTTTAATTCAAAGAAAACAGACCTATAAATTGTCTATGATGTGTCTGGCACTTATGATCTACAATATATCATATAAAGACACTTTAGATTGTCTATAGCATCATAGTCCAACAATTAGGCATACATAACTCTTCTAGTTTACTTTAATAGGTTTTACCTTCAAATGAACTTATTTCTAAAAAAAATCTGAGTTCATTCTAAAACTAGGTTAAAGTTGAGAAAGACTTTACATATAAAAGTATAAATATGCGATTAAACAAGATGGCTACAGGCATCCATTTTGTTTTTCTTATGAAAATACCTGACATAACCCCCCTTTGGTTTCATCTGATTCTAGATCAAAGTAATCAAGATGGAAGCATGCAATATGTTCCACACTTAACCAAAAATTACGCTAGGTTTCCACCTTTCGCAACACGTCTTTCTTCTTTCATCCATTTAATAATTGAAGATGCAGTGTTTTTAAACTTCAATGTACGTACTTTCCTGTTAGTACAATCATCCAAACAGTTGGAAACATAATTGCTATAATATCACAATTTCTGCAATATTAGGCCCATAATAAGCAGATAGCAATTGATGATCAAGCTGTGAATACATTGGAGTATAAATCGTTAGATTATCTTTCTTTATCAGACGTTCAATGGTATGATCAGGTTTGTTTTCTATCAGAAATTTCAAATCCGGATTCATAGGTATCTCACGACCTTGGAATGCGTCAACGATTTGTATCTCATCATACCAGACTTAATTTCCGACCGGATAAAGAGTAATTTCTCTGATTACAACTCTTGATTCTTTAGGAACTTTTACGAGGATCACGGGAGTAGGTATTAATACTTTCTTGTTTTGTACCAGATCCTTCCAGTAAACATTCGCTTCTCTTTCTGTAGTGCTGACCAGCCATTTATCTCCAACCAATTGACACTAGAATTGTCCTGAGTCTTCTTGAAAGTAACCTGACAAGTCTCAGACCCGTGTCTAAGATATTCCATTCCACACAAAGCTTGGGTTGCGTCGTAGACAAAAGGTTTACCTTCACACTGGTAATTATTGAACTTGACACATTCTGATCCTTGAACTTGACACATTCTGTTAGAACTGGAATTGAGTATTCTTCAGGTTCCCAGGGCTGGTAAGTAACTATCTCAGGAGTTTGTATCTTTGCATGAAATCCGTCTTGAAAAGTTCCAACATTATGGACACGTTTGATTTGGAAAACCTTCTTTCTCGCCATAAAAGGGATAGCTAAGAGAAAACAGACTTCCATGCATTCCGTATCAATGTACAAAGGTATAGCTCTTCCCATCTCGAAAGACAGATTAACATGTTGAATATCTGTAGTACTTTCTCCTACTTCCATTAACATTTTCTTTATTACTTCTCGAGAAACAAAATACAAAGGTACTCATCCTTGCAACAAGTCATTTATACCGCTTTGTACCTCATTTAAAAACATAAGCGTATGGAACGTGATCGGATCTTTAAGAAACACTTCTTGCTTAAACCTCTCATGGTTTTCGTGTAATTTAGTTGAACGTTTAATCTGTTCGGTATGCAGATTTGTCGTGACAACAATTTTATTAACCACAGTTACCATTTTCTCCATGTCGGCCTTTTGGATTTTGACTGCTTGGTAAAGAAATTCAATATTCTCTTTCAAATTGTTCAATTCTTGTTGTAAAGTCTGTATAGAAACAGAGTTCATTGCGGATGAGGTTGTGGCTACGACCACTCCTAGCTCTGTGAAAACAATGGCTGCAATAAGAAACCTGACAAATCTTTTCTGCCTGTCGTTCTTGTACTTAGAATGTTCAATAAATGGTTTCCTAGCATTTTCCAACATGTCTTTCACACTTGCTTGAGCTTGATTCACATGAGCTCTGTACCACTCTTGGAATTCCAGAAGTTTGAATTCAGAAACATTATTTACTTTCTTTCAAGAGATAGTCTTGGAGCTAGACTCACAAAAATCTTTTGGTTTAACATTCTCCTTTCCATCAGAAGAAATCCAGGCGCGTCTTGGATTATGATGCCAGAGGACGGACCTGGTTCAATTATTGGATCTGCTCGGAATTGTGCAGAAAGCAATAGGATTACCCAGATAATCGCGAAATCCTTGGTGGTCCGACTCATCTTTGCAGAGTAGCGTCTCGCATGTCCGGATTAACCACTTTTCTCTATTCAGGGCGAAAGAAAGAATATAAATAACCATTCCTAGATTTTAAACTATACACTAGTCAGCTTTCCTTAAACATAACTAGCGATCTCACTCAAATTCCCTATAGATACTCTGATCTCCGATTTAAATTTTAATTAACCGTACGGATCTACATCTGAATGCTGGGAAGAATTATCACATGTTAATCAAAACAATCACTTCCAATGATAGCAGTTACGTGTCTTCTGCTGGTCCATCTTCACACATTCTTATTTGAGATATAGGATGACAAACACGCAATTGATTAATGTGAACCCATTTTTTAATGCACTCCTTTCCTTTGGGTATCTCTATCTTATACGCCACAGGAGACAGTTTGTCAATTATCGAGTATAGTCCTTTCCAGGATGGAAGAAACTTTCTCTCTTTTACTCGATCTCTACTAAAGTTATATAGATACACCTTATCGTCAATCTCATACTCCTTTTTAGTCGTCTTAAGATCATAATAAGTCTTATTAGATAAAGCAGCCTTTTCTAGGTTCCTTTGTGCAAATTCAAATGCTTGCTGTAAATGATGACGTAGGTTTTCTATATACTGATGTGTGGTGGCAGCATTTATTAGGTTCTGATCTGAAGTGCGATACAACAGATGTTGTGGTAACACCATCTTCCTTCCAGTCATTAACTCAAATGGTGACATCTTAGTTGCGGTACTTGGCGTGGCTCTAATAGCCATGAGCACTAAGGACAACTTTACGTCCCAGTCCTTTCCTGATTATTTTACGAATTTCTTTAGGACATTTACAATTGACTGGTTATAGCATTCGACACTTCCGCTAGACGCGGCACGATATGCGATATGCAACTTACGCTTGACACCTAACATTTTCCACATTCTTGTCATTACATTACTCGTAAAATGGCTACCACGGTCAGACTCCAACCTTTGGGGTAGACCAAATCTGGAAAATATATGGATAATGAGAAGGGTTGCACACGTTTTAGCAGTATTATTAGGAGCTGGTAAACATTCTATCCATTTACTAAACAGACAGGTAACTGTTAACATATATTTGTTTCCCCTAGTTGATCTTGTGACAGGACCAATGAAGTCGATCTGAATATCGGACCATGGCAGTAAGAAACCTTTCCTCTGGAGAGGTGCTCAATGAGTAGGGCCATGAGGTTGAAATTGGGCACATACTAGACATCCATGGCAATATATTTGGACGTCTTGTAACATATGGGTTCAATAAGCATAATCCCGCAATAACTCATAGGTGATCTTTTCACCTCGATGTCCCGCAGTGGGTGCATCGTGGGCATGTTGCAGCGTTAAACCTCTAAAGGCAGTAGGGACTACCCATTATTGTATCCCATGCTTAGATGTTCTGATCAATAGACCATCCTTAATACTGAATTGGGCCTTGGATCTCATTAAAATACGAAGATCCTCAGTCTGGTCATGACTCTCTTCAGGTAAAGGATTATCACTAGGGTTTTCAATATATTGGTAGAAGATTCCAATTATGGGCTCTTCCTTTTGGCTCTTAATTAAATCTTCATTGGGAGAATCTTGACACCACTGTGCTACATTACTCTCGACCTTAGCTTTAGCCTGCTGAAAGGTAAGTACATCTACGTGTGTTTCATTTAGTAAGTGATCAATATTGATAATTTCATCACTGACCGCACCCTGTTTAGCCAATTTGTCAGCTAGGTCATTGCCTTCTTTGTCCATACCTGAAATTTTGGAGTGACCCTTTGTCTTTTTCCAATAAATGGTTAAACCATTTTCTGTCAACATCATATCTATTTCTCCAAATAGAGCGGCATGTTTAACAGGTTTGTTATGGATCTGAGCATATCGTTTCTTTTTCAACCAGGTAGGTATTCAACGAAACTGTTACGGACATAATTAGAATCCGTGACTATCAGAAATTCTTTAACATCATAGTCTATAGCCATTTGGACAGCTTTGTAAAATGCGGCTAATTCGGCGACTTGGCTGCTTTTAGCGCCGATGTTATATCCTACTGATATATGGAGATATTCTTTTGTTCATGCGATACCAATACCAGCTACCAGTCTCCTTTCTTCTCCCACGATGGTGTGGTAGGCACAACCATCTATATATACACGTGGAAGGAGGGAACAGTATTCTTTGTCATAGGCCTTGTGAGGGGATGATGCTTGCTCTTGTAAGAAATCATCTTCTAGGAATTATTTTTCAGGTGAGGATTCTGCACAATCATGGAGTTCGGCAAGTCCTTGAGCTACTGGATTCTTTTGATCCTGTCTATACCGTACCTCCAATGGCCATCCTTGTAAGGATAACGTCCATGCAGTTATTCTGCTATTGGACAGAATACCGTTCCTTATTCGACTACTGTGTAGATATTGTAAGGGCTGGTGTGCAGTTTCAATTATGATCCTGTAAGGGCAGGGGCTGTGTCCCCTGTATAGTGTTGTGGGTATGGAACCCAATAGCAAGCCGTCGAAGAAGGAAACCAGGAGATATACATATGCAACGGAATATTTACTGAGATAAAAAATGAATACAAGTCCAGAACAAAAGACTATTAGTCAAAAGGTATTCTTGGTTAGAACAAAGTCCAGAACGGAGGATTGTGAATAAGGGTCTTCAGGTTTAGAAGTGATACAAAGTCCAGAACAAAGGGTTGTAGAAGAAGGTAACGTGGGCTGTGGTCTTTGAGACAAGCCTGGGTTGTAGATCTGAAAATGGTACCGTGGTAGCGGAAGCAAGTCGGGATGACGATCTGGAGCTGGTACCGGAAGCAAACCGGGATGTAGGATCTGAAGCTGGTACCGTGGAAGCAAGCCTGAATGCAGAATCTGGAGCCGGTACCGTGGAGGCAAGACTGGATGCAGGGTCTGGAGCTGGTACTGTGGAAGCTGGTATCTTGGATGGTTCGGGTGTACACCAAGAGATCGTCGAGGTAGATCACCAGGAAGGTATCCAGGATGTCACGGAAGATGTCATTGAGGAAATGATGGAAGGCGGCTGGGGCGTTGCATAACCCAAACGGCATGACGAGATATTCAAAGTGGCCAAATCGGGATCAGAAGGCCATCTAACACTCGTCTCCTTCTTTCATACGGACCAAGTTATAAGCTCCTCGGAGATCGATTTTGGTAAAGATACACGCATCTTTCACTCTATCGAGCAGTTCGGGAATCAGTGGGAGCGGGTAGCGATTCCGTACTGTGATTGCGTTTAGTGCTCTGTAATCAACACCGGGATGAAGGCTGCCATCTCGTTTCCCAACAAAGAAGATGCCAGCTCCAGCAGGAGACGTGGAGTGGCGTATGAATCCTTTTGCAAGGCTATCTTCTATGTAGTCCTTCAAAGACAGTGATTCAGGAACGGACAGATTGTTAATGCGTCCATGGGGTATAGGTGCTCCCGGAAGGAGGTCGATAGGACAGTCGTACTCTCTGTGTGGAGGAAGTGTGTCAACCCCTTTTTTCTCGCACACGTCTTGGAACTCCGAGTACTTAGCTGGCAATGCAGAAGACGGATAGGTGGAAAAGGCGATCTTCTCGGACTTGGCGTTGTTCATGCAGACGACCCGAAAATGACAGGAGGGGAAGGAGACGGAGTTTGAAGACCAATTGATATAAGGGTTATTGGTGTGAAGCCAAGGAAGACCCAGTACGATAGGGAACAAGGGAGATGGTACGATGTTCCATTGAAGATATTCTTTGTGCTTGGTTCCGATAAGCAGCAGCAAGGGAGTGGTTTCGTGAGTGACGGGACCAGTGCATAGGGTGCTTTCATCGACCATTTGCAGAGGTACGGGTTTCTTTTTCAGTTGGGTAGGAACAGCCAAGGAGGTAGCAAGGGATAAGACAAAGAAGTTATTACTGGCTCTGGGGTCGATGATGGCGTTCAAGTTGACGCTTCTATCTCCCCACTGTAGGGTGACAGGAATGGCTAGGTGAGTAGAAGCAGAGCCGACCACACTTTGAAGAGAGGCGACAGTTGGATGGTTCTTACCTCTCTCAGAGGGACGTGGTGGTCGAGTAGGGCAGCCACGTAACAGATGACCTGGTTGACCGCAATACAGGCAGAGGTTCTGGGTGTGATGTCTGTTGCGTTCAGCGGGCAACAGCGGGCCTCTTATAGCGTCGATCTCCATGGGTTCTGGGCTTGAGGAAGAGGAGGTCAGTCTTGAAGGGGACACAGGGGAAGGCTCGTGTCATCGAGGAGATGGTAAAGGAGCATTGGTGGATCTCTCCTGACGCCGTTCTCTGAAGCGTTGGTCCTGGACCAGAGATTGGAGGATCAAGGCCTCCCAAGGAAGCAGGTACTCCTATTTGAGCCAATTAGTCTTTCAGTTGCTCAGAAAGACCATGACGAATGTGATCTTTAAGGCCCACATCATTCAGGCCTGTGTCGGCTGCCACCGCTCAGAACTCAGAGATGTAGTCCTCTACTGGTCAAATTCCTTGTCTTAGGTTTCTGATGGTAGTTAATGCGGCAGAAGACCTCAGAGGATCATCATAGACAGGGTTCATGGCCCGGACGAAGGAACCCCAGGAAGTCAGTAAGGGGCTTCCTTCACATAGCAACTGAAAGGCCCATTCCTGTGGAGGCCTGGACAGTAAGGAGATCGCTGACCGTACCTTCACAGAGTCTGACCCATAGGTATGTGGACAAAGGGAGTGTCACGTTCCATGCTGGCATACCTGTCTTCCTTCCCTCTGTATTTATATATTGTGTTTTTTCCCTTGTGTTTCTGTTGCTGCCAATTCCTGGGTGGCCTCCCAGGGGTTAATTGGTGTTCTGTGTGCTGCTCACCTGTTTACCCTTGCCTTGATTCCCCTGACTATATTAGAGCAATGTACCTATAGGACATTGCTGGGTCATTTTTCCTTTGCCTGGTCTCCTTGCGTCCTGTGTCCTGAGAGCTCCTTGCTGTGTTCTTGATATTCTCCGTTTGTTCATCCTTGTTCAGTTTTTGCCTCTAATATTTCTGTTCCAGTTTATGTCAGTTCCTTCTGTGTATTTAGTTCTGTCTATTGCTGTATTTTGTTTTGCTGTTTATGTTCCATTCAGATTCCCCGGTTACTGATTTTGGCTTGGCTGACTTCCCTTCTGGTTCTGATTCCTGTATCCTATATGACGTACTTTCTCTGGTTATGACCTTTGGATTTCCTCTATGTGACTCCTCTATATTATATTCCTTGTCAGTACCGTTTCCAAGAAACCCTGTCATCTGCATACAACAAAAGACTCTGTACGGCTTCAAGGTAATACTTTCCTTTAGATTAGATCCGGCTATCCTAAAGACCGGCCTTTCAGTGCAGGGTAATCTTTGGTATTGCCGTACAGAAGTCTTTAGTTAACCCTGTGTTGCTTTCACCTGCCCTTGCAGTTTACAGTGCATCTCTGCATATAGGGGCTTCTCTCAGGAACCTTGACCTCACCTTCCTGCAAGTTATATTCATAGGGTTATATATTTACAGACCGACCACTTCCAAGGATCGGAGGGCAAGTATAGGGTGGTGTGTTCCTGGTGGTACTGCCACTGTGACATAATGACCCAGCCTTTACATAAGCCCGCAGAGATGTGTACCGTGTTGGAAACCTTATTGCACATGTTTGAGGAATTTGTGGTTCACCTCAAAGGGTTACTGAGCCTGTGTCTAGACTCTGGCAATCAGGTCTCATTTAGGAGCAGGGTTCGTGGTCCGCTTTCTCCTGATGAAAAAAACAGAAGACGTGAGTACAATCTCTGTTTCTATTGTGCCAGTTCATTGCACTTTTTGTTTGGCTGTCCCCTCAAGCCGGTGCGTCCTGGGGCTGGAGTGCCGGTGTGTCCTGGTGCTGGAGTGCCGGTGCGTCTCAAGACTTGTGGTGAGTCTGTGCGCCCTGATACTGGCCGAGTGCCAACTGTGCCCATGTCCCACAGTAAGGCCGCTAAAGCTAGACCACGCATGAGAGTTACAGCTGGGAATCAGAGGGTGCCAGACCACGTAGGGGGTCTGACGGTGCCAGACCTAGCTGGGAGTCGGATAGTGCCAGACCACGTAGGGGATCTGATGGTGCCAGACCCTGCGGGGAGTCAGATGGCACAGACCCCACTTTGAGTTCAGACCTCCTGAGAAATCCAGGTCTGAGAAAGAGGCACTTGAGTCTATGAAGGATGAATCCTTTTTGGCCACAAGGCCAGAGGATGAAGTACCCATGGAGGTTATGTCGCTCTGGGCATCCGATAATAAACCTCAGACTTATGTGAATACCTCTGATGGCTGTAGGGGTTTAAAGACACAACTGGCTGGTTCTGAGCAGCGACTGGCAGCCAAAAGACAGTCCCTACGTATTGTTACTGGGTGTATTACATGTAGAGCCGCAACCCCAGTGCCCATTGGCGGTAAGCCAGTCCTGTCTCCGTCTGGCAATGCGCAGCCAGTCCTGTCTCCGTCTGGCAATGCGCAGCCAGTCCTGTCTCCGTCTGGCAATGCGCAGCCAGTCCTGTCTCTGTCTGGCAATGCGCAGCCAGTCCTGTCTCCGTCTGGCAATGCGCAGCCAGTCCTGTCTCCGTCTGGTAATGAGCAGCCAGTCCTGTCTCCGTCTGGCAATGTGCAGCCAGTCCTGTCTCCGTCTGGCAATGCGCAGCCAGTCCTGTATCCGTCTGGCAATGCGTCAGTTCCTTCTGTGTATTTAGTTCTGTCTATTGCTGTATTTTGTTTTGCTGTTTATGTTCCATTCAGATTCCCCGGTTACTGATTTTGGCTTGGCTGACTTCCCTTCTGGTTCTGATTCCTGTATCCTATATGACGTACTTTCTCTGGTTATGACCTTTGGCTTTCCTCTATGTGGCTCCTCTATATTATATTCCTTGTCAGTACCGTTTCCAAGAAACCCTGTCATCTGCATACAACAAAAGACTCTGTACGGCTTCAAGGTAATACTTTCCTTTAGATTAGATCCGGCTATCCTAAAGACCGGCCTTTCAGTGCAGGGTAATCTTTGGTATTGCCGTACAGAGGTCTTTAGTTAACCCTGTGTTGCTTTCACCTGCCCTTGCAGTTTACAGTGCATCTCTGCATATAGGGGCTTCTCTCAGGAACCTTGACCTCACCTTCCTGCGAGTTATATTCATAGGGTTATATATTTACAGACCGACCACTTCCAAGGATCGGAGGGCAAGTATAGGGTGGTGCGTGCCTGGTGGTACTGCCACCGTGACAGGGAGAACATGAGTTCACATGCGGTGATGAAGGTACGATATTTTGTTCGGTCACCGGCAAACCGTTCAGGCATAGTGGCTCTGGGCTCTGGAGTGGGCAGATCTACCTACTGTGTCATAGAGCCGGACGGTGATGAAGGCAATGCGATACTCTCAGTATGACTTCTATCCTTGTGGCTTGCAGGTTTCATGATGAACCAGGTTATTCTGTAAGGGCAGGGGCTGTGACCCCCTGTATAGTGTTGTGGGTATGGAACCCAATGGCAAGCCGTCGAAGGAAACCAGGGGACATATATGCAATGGAATATTTACTGAGATAAAAAAGGAATACAAGTCCAGAACAAAAGACTATTAGTCAAAAGGTATTCATGGTTAGAACAAAGTCCAGAACGGAGGATTGTGAGTAAGGGTCTTCAGATTTAGAAGTGATACAAACAAAGTACAGAACGAAGGGTTGTAGAAGAAGGTAACGTGGGCTGTGGTCTTTGAGACAAGCCTGGGTTGTAGATCTGAAACTGGTACCGTGGTAGCGGAAGCAAGCTGGGATGAAGATCTGGAGCTGGTACCGGAAGCAAATCGGGTTGTAGGATCTGGAGCTGGTACCGTGGAAGCAAGCCTGGATGCAGAATCTGGAGCCGGTACCATGGAGGCAAGACTGGATGCAGGGTCTGGAGTTGGTACCGTGGTAGCGGAAACAAGCCAGGATGTAGGATCTGGAGCTGCTACCATGGAAGCAAGACTGGATGCAGGGTCTGGAGCTGGTACCGTGGAGGCAAGACTGAATACAGGATCTGGAGCTCAGGATTCACTTGGAACAGGAACGAAGAGGGAACACTGGATAACTGAAGCGGTGAACCACAGTATTACCTGGTTAATGAACTGAGAAACGCGGCAGGTTTAAATAGGGTTCAGAGGATCATAAGAACACCGTTCACCTGGGACTCGTAGGTGGAGCTGGGATACCTGAGTACTTGATAGGTTAATTGGTGGCATACGAGGATCTCCAGTGCAGGTGTCATACAGTACCCGTAAGCTACCAGCAGAGAGTACCAAGTTCGTTTCCTAGGAAGGCATGCAATCGCACGTGCGCGCTTCCTCTCTCCTCACATGGATTCCGTTGGTGGCGTGGGACGCACCCCGGGTCTCCTCCTCCGAGCTGCAGACCGGAACCGTGGAGCGACACGCCACGAGGGACCAAGGGTGAGTGTGCTGTGCGTCCCAACATGGCAGCCGCGGTTGGACCGCAGCGCGGGGCATTACAGATCCTCTCACCTTGGATGTAACTCCAAAAATTTTGTAGGACCCAGACTGTGGCTAGTAATACTTTTTTCACAGTCACTAAATTTGATCTCCACTGGAGATAGGGACTTACTTGCATATGCAATAATTTTATTCTGATTATCTTGCTTTTGACATAAATCGGCGCTCATGCTCAAATTAGTAAAACCTGTCTCCAGATAGAAGGGTTTACCCCCCTCTGGATTTGCTAGGCGTGGAGCCTGGGTGAGTTTTTTTTTACGCTCAGTCATGGCTTGTTCTTGAGTCTCCCCCATATCCACTTTACATCTTTCTTAAGCAATAATAATAGAGGTTTACAAATCTCTGCATAATTTTCAATAAACTTACGCGAGTAATTCATAATACCCAAGAATGATCTTAGTTCACTGATGTTGGTGGGAGTTCTGGACTTCATCACTGCTTCCACCTTCTTCTGTCGAGGATTTAGGCCTTCGGAGGTAACCTCTTGTCCCAGGAAATTAACTCTGGTGCGACACCATTGCGCTTTCTGTAATGAGATTTGAACCCCTGCCTCTCTCAATTGGTTAAGAACATGTCTAATTTCTTGAATATGTGTCAGGGTTCAGACTGTGATTGATGCAGCAGGTGCAGTAGTGAGCCCAAGATGCTGTGAGGCAGGTTTGCAAGATAAACAGAGTTTATTAAATAATAAACACCAGAACATAAAAGATACAAGAGATCTGAACAGGACACTAGAGGAGACTGGGCACAATGGGGAATAGCTATAGGAGGAGGCGAGGAGATGCAGGAAAAGGAGGTTGAGGCCAAAGGGATGGCTGAGAGTAGTGGGAAGGGAGGTTTGGGAGAACTAAAAATGAGAGCAGTTAGAAAGCAGGAGAAATGAGGGATAGCAAGAGGAGACTAAAGATACTGGAGAAGTGAGCAGAAAGAGACACAAAGGGAACTTAACAGCACATGGGGCAAGCAATGAATAAACAGATATATACATAAACACAGGATTATAGAAGCAACGTATCAGGCAGGGGCAGGCAATAGAATGGTCTTGGGCAAAGCAGGGGGTCTAGACAAGGCGGCAATCATGGTGGTCAAAGTCCAAAATCAAGGGGGTCTGGTAGCCAGGGGTTCAAGATGGGGGGAATCAGGATGCACAGGGGGGTTACCGGCTTGAAGGGTAAATGTCCAGGAAATAGAGGGTCCTCAGGAAAGACTTTGAATCAGGTGTTTCTGGGATCATCTCTGCACTGCAAAACAGTCTGGGACTTCAATGAGGAAGTCCAGGGTAGAGGGTGTGACTTCCTTAAATGCAGGATTGATTAGGGAGGATGAAGGGCAGATGAGGTTCCAGGGTTATAATGTCAGAGTCCAGGAATGTGTAAGGTCTGATATAAAGTCCTGGAACCTGCAGAGGGCATGCAGGATGTGGCATAGAAAGGGGGCGCCAGGGGGTCAGGGCCTCTAGGACCTGACAATATGCTTTTCACTTGAATTACTTTCAGTAAAATATCATCCACATCCTCTCGGCTGCATTTGGCATGGCTTTATGTAAAAAGACAGCGAACTCATGACCTGAGTTTATGTAGCCAAAGGGCATTCTGGTCCAAGTGTATTGTTGTTGACCGAAGGTGAAGGCCAATTTGTATTGGTCCTCAGGACTTACCTGAATTGTCCAGTATCCTTGGGCACAATCCAGCCTGGTAAAAATCTTACACCCTTGCATTTGGACTAGACATTGATCAATATATGGTACGGGCCAACCGGATCTAAACACCCGTTTATTTAGTTGTCTCAAATCAGCACATAAACACCATTGACCATTCGGTTTAAGGATTCCGAGGATAGGATTATTGTAAGAGCTGTGCACCGTCCTTATAATTCCCCTTTCTTTTAGATTCCTTAATATCTCCGCCAGCGAGTCGTAACACGCTAAGGGAAGCTGATATTGTCTGACGCACACAGGAGCGTTAGGATCAGTTTGGACCCTAGCTATATGTAAGTCGGTGAACAAGCCAGGATGTAGGATTCATATGAATCCTTAGCAAAAATATCTTGAAATTCCATTAGAACTTCTTTTAACTGCTGGCGCTCCATATCACTAGAACATCCGTCAGCTAAAGATATTTGTTGCTGGACCATTTCCTGTAATCCTGGAAAGATTTCAGGTTGACCAATCTCATAGGCCTCTTCAAGCCTGTCCGAGAGGCCATGACTTGACTTACTTGCTTCTCCAGCAAAGTGAGTATACTCCTCTGCTTCCTGTGTAATCAGGGGATGTTCAAAGGTTAAGGATGATTCTTCTACCTTGCAGGTTCCTTCTTCAGGACTGAAAGGATAAACAGAATGTATAGTGAATAATCCTTCAGGCCACAAATTAAATGATTGTTCAATCATTTATTCCTCTGTGAGGAAACGTTCAGGTATTAATTAGGGATGAGCTGTTCGGTTCGATCGGTTCGGAGTTTGATTTGAACATCGCCTGTTCGCATGTTCGTGAACCACGAACATTTCCGCGTATTCGTTGTATGTTCACCCATAATGCACCACAATGGACTTTTCCACTGGCCTGAAGCTTGTAATTGGCTACAGCCTTGCACCTGACCACAGGTTTTGTCCAATCATGGGCTCACAGAGCTAAGTCCCGCAGCACACTATATAAGGCTTCACACAGCGCTTCAGCAACTGTTTGAGAGGAGATTGTTGTTGTGTTAGTGTGTTCTCACTGCCAGTCTGCCACCAGCTACTGGGGGGGTCTCATTTCTACAATATTTCTGGGAATTGTTTTAATCTGTGTGTTCTCACTGCCACCAAGTATTTTGGGGGGGGGGGGGGGTCAGTAATTTCTACAAAATATTTGGGAATTGTTATAATCTGTGTGTTCTCACTGCCACCCAGTATTTTGGGGGGTCAGTAAATTCTACAAAATATTTGGGAATTGTTCTAATTCGTGTGTTATCACTGCCACCCAGTATTTTGGGGGGCCAGTAATTTCTACAAAATATTTTGGAATTGTTATAATCCGTGTGTTCTCACTGTCACCCAGTATTTTTGGGGGTCAGTAATTTCTACAAAATATCTGGGAATTGTTATAGTCCGTGTGTTCTCACTGCCACCCAGTATTTTGGGGGGGGGGGGGGGTCAGTAATTTCTACAAAATATTTGGAAATTGTTCTAATCCGTGTGTTCTCACTGCCACCCAGTATTTTGGGGGGTCAGTAATTTCTACAAAATATTTGGGAATTGTTCTAATCCGTGTGTTCTCACTGCCACCCAGTATTTTGGGGGGTCCGTAATTTCTACAAAATATTTGGGAATTGTTATAATCCGTGTGTTCTCACTGCCACCCAGTATTTTGGGGGTGGGTCAGTAAATTCTACAAAATATTTGGGAATTGTTCTAATCCGTGTGTTATCACTGCCACCCAGTATTTTGGGGGGTCAGTAATTTCTACAAAATATTTTGGAATTGTTCTAATCCGTGTGTTCTCACTGCCACCCAGTATTTTGGGGGGTCAGTAATTTCTACAAAATATCTGGGAATTGTGGTAATCTGTGTTTTGCCACTGCCACCCATCAGGGGGTCTCACTGATTTATAGGAGGTTTCTGGGAATTGTAACCTGTGTCTTGTCACTCACTAGCTGCCAGCTGTCAGGTTGTCTCACTGAGTTATACCAGTGTTCTGGAAATCTTGAATTTTTATACCAGAGTTGAATCAGAGTTCTGAAGCATATCTCCAATTTTTATAACAGAGTTGAATCAGAGTTCTGTATATATTTAATCTATTTATCACTCACCATGTCAGAAAGACCAAAAAGGACAGGCAGACGCTCCCAGGCACAGATAAGAGGGCAAGCAGCCTCTGTGTCGGGAGGCTGTGCCTCTGGTCATCCTGGACGTGGTGCATCCTCTGCAGGGGCACGCTTGTCCTTTATAACTGGTGCTGGCCGTCTTAAGGAGCAGCAACATACAGAGGATTTGCAGGATTGGTTAACCAGGCCATCCTCATCCTCCAAGTCCTCTGCCAGCCAGACTTGTAGTGATTTACAGTCCACCTCAGCTACCAAAGCATCTAATTCAGCCTCCATGTCCACAGCTACTCCTGCCGTAGCCTCACTATCACACACGGAGGAGTCAGCTGAATTGTTTGACTACAATGACAGTGACATGCTGCTTGAGGATGTGCAGCAACTACAGTGCTCTGATTCAATCTCTGAGGTTGAGGAAGGGAATATAATGAACCTAGAGGAAGGGGGTGCCAGTGACACACAAATAACTGCCACTCATGTTGCCCCAGCAGCTGCAGCATACTGCCAAGTTGGCTCCAGTGACGAGGAGGTAGGGGGTGATGACAATGATGATGAGGTCACTGACTCCACCTGGGTGCCTGATTGAACAGAGGAATCAAGTGAGGAGGAGGCACAACAAACACGAGGCACATCGTCTTATATGACCAACCGTAGCACAAGCCAGTCCAAGGCATCAGATGTCAGAGATGCTCAGGTGCAGAGCGCTGTTGTCTCAAAGCACACATCCAGGAACTCTGCTGTCTGGGAGTTCTTTAAGAAATGTGCAGCAGACCCCACCGTTGCTATTTGTAATCTATGTCAGATGAGGCTCAAGCGTGGGAAAGACACCGGACGCTTGGGTGCCACGTGCTCACAATGTGACAGCATCCCATCAGCTGAAGATTAACGAAGTCAGTTGCCCCAGCTGCTGCACCGTAAGAAAAAATATAGTCCCAACCATCCCCAAGCACAGCGTCTAAATGCCAGATTAGCAAAATGACTCGCATTGCAGCTGCTGCCTTTCCAGCTGGTGGAATCTGCTCCCTTCCCTAAATTTGCTGAATGTGCTGTACCACAGTGGGAGGTTCCAAAACACCATTACTTTTTACGGAAGGCCATTCCAGCACTATACCAGCACGTGGAAGACAATTTTATCGAGTCATTGGGAAAGGCAGTCAACAGCAAGGTGCATGTGACTTTAGAGAATACAGAACAAGGATGCACTCTAATAAAATCCAATTTATTGATACAAAAACATAATAAAATATGACCTATAACACCCAGGTTAAACTGACAAAAAAGACAAATACTACAATACTCAAATCAATATAAATCAATATAAATGGTAAACAACAATTACCCGGCACTTCAGAAAATAGAAAAATAGAGAGCGGAGCCAGGGATCCCAACGTTTCGACCTTAAGTCTTGATCAAGGGATATAAAAAAAGTGTAAGTACCTTGTATATACACCTCATAAATTCCCCAGGAGGACCAATCAAGGAGGAAATCAGGAATGCACACACCTGTGGTTAATAACGGCGGCCACCAAGTCAAACAGCTGGACTCATGTAAAAAATCACAAGAGTCCGGTGCTGACCGGGATACCATGCGCATGCGTTTGTACAGCGCATGCGCAATATATGTCCCAAAGAAAAAAGGTGTCTAAGCTGAGCGATAATTAAAGAAAAAGGGTATACTCGCTGAATGATTACAGAAAAAGGGCCCAATCATAACAAAGGCTATTGAATGATAGCAGATAAAGAAAAAGCGGATTTGTAAAGTCATCAGTTCCAATCAATATTACAATGAAAAGCGAACAATATCTACCATAATTATACGAAAAATTGAACATTCAATAACATACATATCATCCTCTATATAATGAAAAGAGCCAGAAATTCATAAACCCCTTATGTCTTAAGCACGATTTTACCGAAAGTAACATTAATACACAGAAAGTAACATTAATAACTCATTTGTATACAACAACAAAAACTCCATTTACAGAGTATAATTAATCCATAAACAAATCATATCAGTACCAAGCGATTAATTAATTGTATATCAAAAATATATATAAGAAAATAAAAAATAAAAAATAAATGATAAAAAAATAAAAATAAAAAAATGTAAAAAAAAAAAAAAAAAAAAAAAAAATATATAGTCACATATATCCATTCTTTAGGGCAATACAGTAATTCCTATGAGTAATTCATTCTAGACATATTCGTTAACCTATATTAACTGTTAGCCCATATGAAAAATAAATATATATATATATATATATGTATATGTATATATGTATGTATGTATGTAAAAAAATATAACAATAAATGAAAAAAATATAATAAAAAATAAAAATAAACAAACAAAATCAAAAAGATAGATAATATCAAAAAAATAATAAAAATAATAATAAAAATAAATATAACGGAATATGCTGGCGCTTTATAAATAAAGAATAATAATAATAATAATAACCAAAAAAACAAAAACACAATGAAAAATGTATCCTTCCTAGTATAAATCAAATTCTAACAACATCGTATAGCCTCCTTCAATATTTCTCCATCCAAGAATGTTCCTAAAGAAAAAGGGGAAAAAAATTAAAAACATAAGAAAAATAAAAGAAAACAAGCCGAAGTCAATACCATCCATCTATAAAAATGGACTCAGATCTCTATCCTCATTTAATCCAAGAGGAGCTAGAGTTTGTAACTCATCTATCCAGTGAAGATCCCGTTGTTTTAATAATGTCACCCTATTCCCTCTTCTTTCAGGAGCACACATCCTCTCAATTACAGTGTATCTAAACTGTGCAGCAGAATGACCAAATTCCAAAAAGTGTCTGGCAACAGGAGATTGTACCCTCTTGGTGCGAATATTGCTTTTATGTTCACGGATCCTAACCGTGAATGCCCTATGGGTCTGGCCCACATACTCCAAGCCACATGGGCATTTCAATAAGTAAATCACAAAATCTGATTGACAATCTACTCGGGACTTGATATAATATTCCCTACCTGAACGGAGGTGTGTAAATTTTATACCCGTGATAACACCATTACAATGGGTGCTGATCGTCGACTTCTTTCCTTGTTTCAGGAAAGGCCACTTATGGCATACAAATGCTCAAATAATTTGGGTGATCAATTAACCAGGAACTTGAATGTCACCGGTACCACCAAGAAGAAAGAAAATTTGATTTGGACACCGAAACCCGATATGTACCGTTGTAGACGATGCACCCATTGTAATGATGTTATGACGGGTCCAAAATTTATATTGGGTCTGGCCCACATACCCCAACCACATGAGCATTTCAATAAGTAAATCACAAAATCTGATTGACAATCTACTCGGGACTTGATATAATATTCTCTACCTGAACGGGGGGGGTGGGGTGTAAATTTTGTACCCGTCATAACACCATTACATAACCATTACATAACACCCATTGTAATGGTGTTATGACGGGTATAAAATTTACACACCCCCGTTCAGGTAGGGAATATTATATCAAGTCCCGAGTAGATTGTCAATCAGATTTTGTGATTTACTTATTGAAATGCCCATGTGGCTTGGAGTATGTGGGCCAGACCCATAGGGCGTTCACGGTTAGGATCCGTGAACATAAAAGCAATATTCGCACCAAGAGGGTACAATCTTCTGTTGCCAGACACTTTTTGGAATTTGGTCATTCTGCTGCACAGTTAAGATACACTGTAATTGAGAGGATGTGTGCTCCTGAAAGAGGAGGGAATAGGGTGACATTATTAAAACAACGGGAACTTCACTGGATATATGAGTTACAAACTCTAGCTCCTCTTGGATTAAATGAGGATAGAGATCTGAGTCCATTTTTATAGATGGATTGTATTGACTTCGGCTTGTTTTCTTTTATTTTTCTTATGTCTTTAATTTTTTTCCCCTTTTTCTTTAGGAACATTTTTGGATGGAGGAATATTGAAGGATGCTATACGATGTTGTTAGAATTTGATTTATACTAGGAAGGATACATTTTTCGTTGTATTTTTGTTTTTTTGATTATATTTATTTTTATTATTATTTATTTTTTTGATATTATATATCTTTTTGATTTTGTTTGTTATTTATTATTATTTAATTTTTATTATATTTTTTCATTTATTGTTATATTTTTTTACATATTTTTGTTTATTATTATATTTTGATTATTTTTTTAGATCCATATATATATATATATATATATATATATATATATATGTGTATGTATATATATATATATATGTATTTTTCATATGGGCTAACAGTTAATATAGGTTGACGAGTACGTCTAGAATGAATTACTCGTAGGAATTACTGTATTGCCCTAAAGAATGGTTATATGTGACTATAGATTTTTTTATTTTTTATTTTTTTTATTTTATTTTTTTCTCTTTTTTAATATATTTTTTCTTTTTTCTTTATTATTTTTTTATTATTTATTTTTTATTTTTTTATTTTCTTATATATATTTTTGATATACAATTAATTAATCGCTTGGTACTGATATGATTTGTTTATGGATTAATTATACTCTGTAAATGGAGTTTTTGTTGTTGTATACAAATGAGTTATTAATGTTACTTTCTGTGTATTAATGTTACTTTCGGTATAATCATGCTTAAGACTAATATAAGGGGTTTATGAATTTCTGGCTCTTTTCATTATATAGAGGATGATATGTGTGTTATTGAATGTTCCATTTTTTGTATAATTATGGTAGATATTGTTCGCTTCTCATTGTAATATTGATTGGAACTGATGACTTTACAAATCTGCTTTTTTCTTTATCTGCTATCATTCAATAGCCTTTGTTATGATTGGGCCGTTTTTCTGTAATCGTTCAGCGAGTATACCCTTTTTCTTTCATTATCGCTCAGCTTAGACACCTCTTTTCTTTGGGACATCTATTGCGCATGCGCTGTACAAACGCATGCGCATGGTATCCCAGTCAGCACCGGACTCTTGTGATTTTTTTACGTGAGTCCGGCTGTTTGACTTGGCGGCCACCGTTATTAATCACAGGTATGTGCATTCCTCATTTCCTCCTTGATTGGTCCTCCTGGGGAATTTATGATGTGTATATATACAAGGTGCTTACACTTTTTTTTATATCCCTTGATAAAAACTTAAGGTCGAAACGTTGGGATCCCTGGCTCCTTTCTCTATTTTGCTGTTTTCTGAAGTGCCAGGTAATTGTTGTTTACCATTTATATTGATTTATATTGATTTGAGTATTGTAGTATTTATGTCTTTTTTGTTAGTTTAACCTGGGTGTTATATGTCATATTTTATTATGTTTTTGTATCAATAAATTGGATTTTATTAGAGTGCATCCTTGTTCTGTATTCTTCATAGTTATAGAGTTTTGTTGGGAAGCCTTGTTTAGGAGTGCACCTCTGCTTTTTCAGTGTGCAGAGCAACTGACTTTTTTGTTTAATTGCATGTGACTTTAGACACATGGTCCAGCAAGTATGGACAGGGCCGTTACATTTCCTTCATGGCACACTGGGTAACTCTGATTGCAGCTGGGAGGGATCCAAGACGGGGCTCTGTGCTGGAGCTTGTTCATCCACCACGCCTCCAGAAAGCTGCTTGTATGAGGTCTGTCTGCTCCAACACCACCTCTCCTTCTTCCTCCTCCTCCTCCTCCTTCTCTGTCTCTGGCGAAGTGGCAGTTAAACCGAGTTTAAGTGGCAGGGGCTATGCAATGGTTCAAGCAAAATGATGCCATACTGTGCTTGAGCTGGTTTGTTTGGGGACAGGAGCCACACCGGGCCAGAAATTCTGTCAGCTCTGCAGGGGCAGGTGCAGAGATGGTTAACACCACGCCAGCTTCAGCTGGGAATGGTCGTCTGTGATAATGGCAGCAACCTTCTCTCCGCCCTACGCCTGGGTAAGTTGATGCATGTACCATGCCTAGCACACGTCCTAAATCTGGTGGTACAGCGTTTCCTAACCAGGTACCCAGGGCTGGCAGAGCTTCTCAGCCAGGCCAGAAAAGTCTGCAGCCACTTTAGACGGTCATTCCCAGCAAGCGTTCGCCTGGGTGAAATTCAAAGAGAATTCCACCTTCCCACAAACCATCTGATCTGCGACATGCCCACCAGGTGGAACTTGACATTAGCAATGCTGCAGCATCTGCACAAGCAGCAGAGGGCCATCAACGAGTACCTGTGTGAGTATGGCACAAGGACAGGTTCAGGTCAACTTGTTTTTTTCCCCCCGCCCGCAGTGGCTGATGATCAAGGATACATGCACTGTACTGTCACCATTTGAGGAGGCAACGAGGATGGTGAGCAGGGACAGTGCATGAGTGCATGCATCAGTGACACAATTCCTTTAGTGTTCCTGCTGGAGCACACTCTGTGGGGAATTATAGATGTGGCTCTAGAGGCAGAGCAGCGGGAGGAAGAGGAGGCGTTACCTAGCTCTGAAGGCCCCAGTCTTTCTGCAGACAGCATTCCAGTGGGTCCTACTCAGATCAGACAGGAAGAGGATGAGGAGGAGGAATATTTAAGTAGTGGGGGCATTGAAGGTGGGGATTCCTCAAGGGAGGGTTTTTGTGTGCCCAGAAACCCAAGGACTAGTACGTGGCTGGGAGGAGGAAGTGCACAATGGGGTCATCCATTGACCAGGAAGACTCGGAAGCTAATGCCACCTCCAACCTACGCTGCATGGGCTCCCTTATTATGCAAAGCCTGCTAAAGGACCCCAGGATTTGTGCTATACAGGAGAGGGATCATTACTGGTTGGCAACCCTTCTTGATCCACGATACAAGGGTAAAGTTGCAGAGCTCATCCTGTCCGCACAGAGGGAGCACAGGATGAAAAAACTTGAGGACGCTCTAAAGCGACACTTGTGTAACACCTTTCCTAGGCACTGGTAGGTTACCAAGTGAAGACACAGGTGCTTCTGAGGCTGCGGATGATCAGAGGAATAGAGGTGAAGGCCGGGGCTGCTTGACTGATGCCTTTTTAAATTTTTTTAGTCCACGACGCCCAGGGACGTCAAATGTAGGCACCCATTGCCAGCATCTTCACCGTATGGTGCAGGACTACCTAGGGGCAAGGGCAGACCTGGATACCTTTCCAGTAGATGATCCACTGGCTTACTGGGTGTTGAGATTGGATCACTGGCCTGAACTTAGCCAATATGCTATGCAGCTACTAGGTTGCCCTTCATCCAGCTTGCTTTCTGAAAGGATGTTCAGTGCCGCTGGAGGTTTTGTCACAGACAAAAGAGTGCGTCTGTCCACCGACTCTGTAGACCGGCTGACATTTATAAAAATGAATCAGTCCTGCATCAGCAGCTATCAATCCCCTGATGCTGACGTAACGGAATAGATCGGGGATCTCTTCTGCATTCACAAAACCTCCACCACTGAACTCTTCCACAATACCACAAAAGGGTTACGGTGTGAAGGCACTTGCTGCCATGAAAGGCACATTATTTGGGTGCACTGATGCCTGTACCAGATTTATATCATTTTAATTTTTTGAACCGCAGTGTCCAACCCTGCACTCTTCCACAATACCACAAAAGGTTTATGGTGTGAAGGCACTTGCTGCCATGAAAGGCACATTATTTGGGTGCACTGACGCCTGTACCAGATTTATATCATTTTAAGTTTTTTGAACCACAGGGTCCAACCCTGCACTCTTCCACAATACCACAAAGGGGTTACGGTGTGACCGCACTGTTGCCGACACTAAAGGCCCAATTTTAAAGCACCTATTGTTACTTTCATTCAAAGCCTGCATAAGTTTCACTATAATTTAGCCAAAAAAATCACTAAACATGTTCTGCGTGTCCTAAAAGGTCTCCTCTTTTAATACAGACTGCCGCCCCAAGCAGTTGTTTATGAATAGATTAAAGGAAAAGCGTTTACCATAATTCAAAACGTAATTTTTTTGTTTTTAAATGTTTCTATACATCCTACAAATCTGCCACTTCACGGGCAGGTTATGGGGACCTCCTAGGCACGATATTTGAAGGAATTTTTCGTTTTTATTTTTAACCCTTATTTCATGGAAAACTCACTGTCCCTTTAAAAACTTTTTTTTAAAACTTTTTGTCCTTGTTTCCTGTCCCCCAGGGCACTACCCGGACCCCCATACACCTTTTATTGCAAATATCTTGCATATATGCCCTCTTGGAGGGCACTCTAAAAACCGAACTTTTATGGAGTTCAGTTCGTGTTCGAGTTCGAACGCGAACGTTCGAAATTGTTCGAATGCGAACCGAACACGGGGGTGTTCGGCTCATCCGTAGTATTAACCCGATAACAGCGTTCTGAAACCCGAATGTATAATAATCAGAATCCAGTGCTAGACCTACTGAAGTTTCTTTAGGCAAATAGATCTCCTGTGAGGAATTATTATTTATGATGATTTGGGTTCTAGATTGGTGTATTTTCACCATGGGTGGAGGATTTGCTGAAATTCCTAACCCATGTATCCGATTGAAAAGACAGACTAGTGCCTCAGAATTTCTCAACTTCTGACCTTCCATTACCTGTAAAGGTAATGGGTAATTTACAGAGCCTAGTGGAATACAAACCTCATATGGTACCTGCATGTTTACTGCATATGGCAGTGTCTGGCATGACTTAAGAGCTTTATCTTCGTCCTGGAATTCACAGGGGTTCTCTTTTAGTCTAGTCCATATGTGGGAATTAATCAGATCCACTTGCATGGCAAAACTATGAATTATATCGTTACCTACATAAATCTGATAACCGGGTTCATTTAGGACCAAAAATAAATGTGTGGCAGTTTTATTCCCAATAGAAATACACTATGTTGCCAAAGGTATTCGCTCACCCATCCAAATCAGAAGCTGGGCAGGTGAGCGAATACTTTTGGCAATATAGTGTAGATAAGATATATTTTCCAATGACATTACGACTGTCTCCGTCATTATTTAGATCTGTTATCCACTCATCTTGTGGATTTGGGTATCTGATCACTTTAAGGTTAGCCATCTTATTCAGCAACTCCCTGCTGATGTAGCTATTTTCCTGGCACAAATCTAGCTTAGCCATTTTTTTCTAGCTAAACTATTTACATGTATAGGGAAAAATACCTCTTCATTTATCTGCTCTATTTCAGTTAAGAATTGAGAATGGTCACTATGCCCATTAGGTTCTGTCTTTCTCTTCTGGAGTTGAATAATTAGCATGTCATTCTCCAGACATATATCTTGGATTCGCTCAGGGGGAACACATATGGTGTTATCCTCCTGCTCACCTGGAGTTAAGGGATTTGGCCTTAAGAAAGAGATATCAGGTGTCTGGCTATTTCTGAAATGGACTTCAATAGAGTTAGGCCTTTCCTCAATCATGTGGCAGTTACGCTGAGTGTGATGGGATTGGGATCTATCGTAGCTAATTGGAACATTTACTTGGGACCAAATGACATCGCTGATAAAATCAATGATTGGATATAACCTTTTAAGAAGGTCCATTCCAAATATTAGACGATTTTGGGGCAGATCCACGATAAGCGTTGGATGCTGAATTACTTTATTCCCCAATTTAAAATCCAATTTCGCTATGCCCAGAATTTTCAGAGATGTGCCACTCACACTCACTAGATTAGCATTTGATTTATCTAATCTAGGCTTCCTGGTGGACAGTTCTTGGACCTGAACAAAATAATTAGATGATACCAAGGTAACTTGGCTTCCTGTGTCTAGCAGAGACATTATATTCTGTGGTAAATTATCCTGTAATTCTACATTCACATAATATCATTGGTTTGGCGGAGCTGCAGGTGTTGTATCATTTACAACCTGACCAGGGTTATTCCCAGTCATCAACTGAATGATCTGATCCAGTTTTTCTGTCAGCACACGGAAATTATCCTGCATTTGGCTGTTACGCTGGCGTACATTATATCTCCGCTTTCTATTCGCCCTTGGACGAAGCTGTAACGTTGGGGGCTTCCAGCCCTACCTGTGTGCTTGAGGACAGCAAGTCTGATGCTGCTCGCTGACCACTGCCCGGTTTAAATGGAGACAGGCAGGGAGGTGATTGCATGAGGTGTGGCTTGAGTGCGGGGCGTGGTCTGGTGAAGGTCTTTAAAAACCCTCAGTATAGTTTCAGAAGTTGCCAGATCGTGGTTATCCATACCTGAGCTCCTTGTACCTGACCGCTATATTGATTTAACCTGTTATTGACCTCTGCTTGTGTTCTGACCATTCTGCCTTCTGTTGCCCTAGACTATTTATTTGTACTACGCTACTGCTCTGATACCGACCCGGCTATTCCATTTGACCATTCTGAACTCTGTATTCCTGATTCTGGCTCGGCTGACTCCTCTCCGTATTGTTAACCCTTCTGTCTAGCTAGTTTACCTGGCCAATTCTAAGGACCAGACAGATAGGGATCATTCACAGCTACACTGTTGGTAGCTTCTGGGTTTTGTGGAGTGTTGGGGGTTAAGTACTGCGTGCTGGGATCCAGGAACCGTGACATTACGATCTGGCCAATATGGATCCCGCAGATTTAACACAGCACTTGGCTACCTTTGTATCCAGACAGGATGAGCAGGATCATAGGATGGATCAGTTTGCCATTGCCTTACAAACTATCCTGAATCGTACTGCACACCTGGAACCAGTTGGGGTTGCACCCCGCCTGCTATACCTGTGCCCCTGTCGTTCAGACATCCCAGGTACACATGACCGCTCCTATGAGGTTTGACGGTACTCCCTCTGAGTGCTGGGGATTTTGGTCCATGTGGATATCCATTTTAAATTAAATCCACAAATGTTTTTTCTCTGACATTGCCAAAGTGGGGTTATTATTAACCATCTGTCTGGCAGAGCGTTGACATGGGCGACTCCTTTATGGGAGGCAGAAAGACCTATTGTACGGGATTATAAAGAATTCATAGCCGAGTTACAACGTACATTTAATCCTACCAGAAAGGCCACGATAGCCGGCAAATCCTTGTTCCGCATACGTCAAGGAAACAGGACTGTGTCTGATTATGCCATAGAATTTAAAACCTTAATTTCTGATGTGAACTGGACAAATGAGACACTGGTTCTGGCTTTTATGGAGGGGTTATCAGAGTCGTTGATGCATGAATTAGCTCCACGTAAACTACCTGAGGTATTGTGTGAACTCATTGATTACTGTATAGATCTGGATAATCAGATAAGGGATAGAAGGACTCCAAGAGAGAGATCCAAGAGACCGTTACCTAGGTTGGCCCCTGTCTTTCAAGCACCACCCAGAGAGTTATCACCCCCCTCAGAGCCTATGCAACTAGGCCGTACTAGGCTTACAGAGGAGGAGAGAACAAGGCGTTTTCGTGAGGGATTGTGCCTGTATTGTGGTTTGGAGGGACATGTACGATTTCAATGTCCTAATCGCCCTAAGATGCATGATAAGCCGGAAAACTACCGCACCTAAGGCAGCTGAGGAGACAGGCCTTGGGTGTGACATGCATGTCTCCTATCAAAGACACTAAACCTATGTTACCAGTATCCTTGGCTTGGGAGACCAAGACCACACATAATACCGCTTTTGTGGATTCTGGAGCTGCTGGTAACTTTATTGATGTTAACTACGCTTCTTCCATTTCTCTACCTCTGGTTGTAAGAGAGACACCCTTAACCGTTATCCTGCCCTAGGATTACTCATGATACGGTTACAGTAGTTCTTACTACTGGTCTCTTGCATAAAGAAAAGATCATATTCCAAGTTATCCATTCACCTTCCAATCCTGTTGTACTTGGTTTCCCCTGGTTGGTGGAACACAATCCCGTTATTGATTGGGTTAAAGGAGAGATACTGTCTTGGAGTTCTGCATGTTTTGGGACTTGTTTAATACCCATTCAGCATGTCGGTGCCCTGAACACACCCACAGCCCCTCCATTGTCTACTGAAGTTCCTGAACAATATGCAGACCTCAGGGCTGTATTTGATAAAAGAGAGGCAGAGAAACTACCTCCACATAGACCATATGATTGTGCTATTGATATTCATCCGGGTACCATGCCTCCTCGAGGCAAAGTATATCCTCTTTCCATAAAGGAGAACCAAATTATGGAGGAGTACATCAAGGAGAACTTGGAGAGAGGTTTTATCCGACGCTCCTCTTCTCCAGCAGGGGCTGGATTCTTTTTTGTGTCGAAAAAAGAGGGAGATTTACGCCGTGTATTGATTATAGGGGCTTAACAAGATCACCATTAAGAACGTGTACCCTATCCCTCTCATATCGGAACTGTTCGACAGGTTAAGGGTTCAGCAGTGTACACTAAACTTGATTTAAGAGGAGCTTACAATTTGATCGCATAAAAGAGGGGCATGAGTGGAGAACAGCATTTAACACCAGGAGTGGGCATTATGAATACTTGGTCATGCCTTTTGGTCTTTGTAATGCTCCAGCGGTATTCCAGGATTTTATTAATGATGTGCTCAGAGATTTCTTGCAAACCTTTGTTATAGTATACCTAGACGATATATTGATTTACTCTCCCGATCTGAAAACCCACCATGCACATGTCAGACAGGTATTAGCTAAATTACTGGACAATGGTCTTTATTGCAAACTAGAGAAGTGTTTATTCGACATTACTACTGTGAAATTCCTTGGGTACATTATCACTCCAGAGGGTTTTGAGATGGATCCTTCTAAACTCACGGCCATCTCAGAATGGCCTCTTCCTCAAGGTCTCAAAGCCATACAGAGGTTTCTGGGGTTTTCTAACTATTATAGGAGATTTATCAAGAATTATTCCGCTATAGCCTCTCCTATCATTAATATGACACGTAAAGGTCTGAAGTACCAGATCTGGTCTTCTCAATCTAAACAAGCATTCGAAGCCCTCAAACAGGCTTTTACTTCCGCTCCCGTGTTACGGCATCCTGATCCCAGGATTCCGTTTATTCTTGAGGTTGATGCTTCTGAGATAGGCATTGGGGCTGTCCTGTCTCAAAGAGAATCTCCAGGGAAACCACTACATCCTTGTGGGTTCTTTTCAAGAAAATTATCACCAGCAGAACGCAATTATGATATTGGCAACAGAGAATTGCTTGCTATTGTGTCTGCCCTGTCAGAGTGGAGACATTTGTTGGAAGGTACTCTTGATCCTTTATTGATAATCACTGATCATAAGAACCTTACGTACATCGGGGATGCTAAACGTTTGAACTCGAGACAGGCAGGTGGTCATTGCTACTGTCTCGGTTTAATTTTGTATTGACTTACAGACCAGGTGACCGCAATGTAAAGGCTGATGCCTTATCTCGTCAATATGACCCATATGAATCTAATACACAAGACCACAATCCTATAGTTCCTCCTGAACGTATTGTGGCTTCCACAGTCTTGTCTGTCTCCTCGCCTTTCCTGGAACGCCTCCAGGCAGCTCAAGTGGGGGCTCCACCTGACAAGCCTCCAGATATGTTGTTTGTACCTGAAAAGGAAAGACAAGAATTACTCATAATGTTTCATGATTCTAAACCAGCAGGTCATCCTGGTATTACTAAGACTCTTACCAGTATCTCCAGACAGTTCTGGTGGCCCACCATGCGACAGGACGTACGCCTGTTTGTTTTGGCTTGTCAAATCTGTGCCAGAAGCAAAACCAGTAAAACCTTGCCTGTCGGTCTATTGCAGCCTTTACCCACACCTAAGAGGCCTTGGTCTCATCTATCTATGGATTTTATTGTGGACTTGCCGAAGTCCAAAGGTCATACTGTGGTTCTGACAGTTGTAGACCGCTTCTCCAAAATGGCTCATTTTGTCCCTTTACCTAAGCTTCCTACAGCCAAAGAACTGGCGGTTGTCTTTGCTAGAGAGATTGTACGAATACATGGGGTTCCATCTGAAATAGTCTCTGACAGAGGAGCTCAGTTCGTCTCTCGTTTCTGGAGGGTTTTCTGTGCGGAGATGGGGGTGCGATTGGCCTTCTCTTCAGCATACCATCCACAAACCAATGGGGCAGCAGAGAGGGCAAATCAGGGTCTCGAGCAGTACATACGTTGCTTTACCACACAACAACAAGACAATTGGTCGGAGTTGTTGCCCTGGGCTGAGTATGCACGTAATAACGCCGTTAATGAGACCACTGGCCACTCTCCTTTTTCTGCTATCTATGGTTTTTTCCCTCCGGCTCTACCGCTTCAGTTTAATGAACAGGCCATCCCGGCTCTCGATGACCATCTCACTCAACTACAAGAGATTTGGAGACAGATTCGCGTAAATATGGAGCGCAATGTTGCTGTCCAGAAACGCAAGGCTGACAGGCATAGGTTACAAGCTCCCTCCTATAACGTGGGGGATAGAGTTT
The DNA here is from genome assembly GCA_009667805.1 of Leptobrachium leishanense. Lineage (NCBI taxonomy): Eukaryota > Metazoa > Chordata > Amphibia > Anura > Megophryidae > Leptobrachium > Leptobrachium leishanense. The sequence continues at coordinate 101,620,754 of CM019070.1, read as the reverse complement.
GGTTGTCTACTAGGAACGTGAAGTTACGGGTGCCTTCTATGAAAATGGCACCTCGGTTTATTGGTCCATATAAGATCATTCGCCGCGTTAACCCTGTGGCTTATGCTCTTGCCCTTCCTAAACATCTTCGCTTGCACAACGTCTTTCCACACCTCCCTACTGAAACCTTTATTGTGTAACAGGTACACGCGGGTCGTTCCTCCTCCTCCACCTGTTCAGGTTGATGGTGAATCGGAGTATGAGGTTAGGAGGGTTTTGGATTCTAGGCTGTGCAGGGGTGTTCTGCAGTACTTGGTCGATTGGGTGGGCTATGGCCCGGAAGACCAGTCCTGGATTCCAGCTTCCGACATGTCTGCCTCTAGGTTGGTCAGGGCGTTCCATGCCTCGCACCCCGATCGCCCTGGTGGTCGTATTGCCGCTCGTCCTGTTGGTCGTCCGGTGGCCTCCCGTGGAGAGGGGGGTACTGTAACTTTGGGGGCATCCAGCCCTACCTGTGTGCTTGAGGACAGCAAGTCTGATGCTGCTCGCTGACCACTGCCCGGTTTAAATGGAGACAGGCAGGGAGGTGATTGCATGAGGTGTGGCTTGAGTGGGGGGCGTGGTCTGGTGAAGGTCTTTAAAAACCCTCAGTATAGTTTCAGAAGTTGCCAGATCGTGGTTATCCATACCTGAGCTCCTTGTACCTGACCGCTATATTGATTTAACCTGTTATTGACCTCTGCTTGTGTTCTGACCATTCTGCCTTCTGTTGCCCTAGACTATTTACTTGTACTACGCTACTGCTCTGATACCGACCCGGCAATTCCATTTGACCATTCTGAACTCTGTATTCCTGATTCTGGCTCGGCTGACTCCTCTCCGTATTGTTAACCCTTTTCTGTCTAGCTAGTTTACCTGGCCAATTCTAAGGACCAGACAGATAGGGATCATTCACAGCTACACTGTTGGTAGCTTCTGGGTTTTGTGGAGTGTTGGGGGTTAAGTACTACGTGGTGGGATCCGGGAACCGTGACAGAAGCTTGCGCATAATCTGATTCATCAGATTCAGTTTTACCTCAGGTCTTTTCCTGTCTAGTTGCATTTTCCCTTGAATTTACCCATTGATTTCTAGGTACCCATTGCTTCCTAGGTTGAAATTTATTTCCTGAATTTTCTATGGCAAATCCTCTTTCCTGATCTGGCTTGGATTTTTCTACCTTAGGTTTAGGATCTCTCACGACCTCCGCGTAGCTCTTTTTCTGGGATTCAAATTTAATGTCACCCTTTTTAACATGAGTTTCCGCTATTTCCTCAGTTGAATTTTTAATTATTTCCCCCTTGGTTTCTTCACTATATTCCAATACAGTAAATAGGGTCATATTCTCTTTTAAAATCCAATCCAAACCATTCTTGGGGTCATAATCCCTTGCCAATATAACCTTTATTTTATTGGGCAATGCGTAATAAAATAATTGGATAAATTCGGGGTTTTCAAAATCTGGGTTTCTCTCAGCCAAGCTGTACGCATTTTTAAGGACTGAAAGAAATTCACAGGGGCTTTGATTAGGTCTGCATTTTAGAGATAAAATAGCTCTTTTCACAGCTAGGCTGGTGCGGTGAGGCCCAAATTCAGATTTGACCTCAGAGACAACTTTACTCCATGTATTTATGCCAGATTGAAAAAAATACCTATGTTTGCTTTCAAAGACCCATGGGATGAACTCAATTTTCTGATCATTTGAATTGATCCCTAGAACAGATAAGGCTTCCTCAAAAGTTTCCAAATGACTGATAATAGCTGGGGAATTCTTTCTATTGAAATCCTTTAAAATTTTTACAATTTTTGTACAATCTCACATTACATAAGATTTTCTATCATGCTTAATAGGCTGTGGCTGGCTAGAGTGATGTGATTTGAAATACTCATGTGTATGAGGCATTGCTCTTTTTTCATCATGAGGATTAGTTTCACTTTCACTTTCGCTCTGGCTCTGCAGGGAAACACTTCTGTCAGCAATAGGCTGTGATTTATCTACGTGGCTAAAAGCTTTCAAAGGGAATCTCTCTGAGGGAGAAGAATTAACCCTTTGAGCATCAGCTTCTACCTGACGTAACTCATCAGCGAATTTCTAATGTTCGCATTTCATTCTCGCCAATTTTGCATTCAGTTCCTTATTTCATTGGGACACTTGATCGATCTCTCTCTCCATTTGATCTTTCTCTTTTGCACACACTTTCAACTCCTTTATCATTCGTTCTGACTCATCTTTTAATTTATTTATGTATCATGCAAGTCACGATTTTTATTTTCTAAACTATCTCTGGTTTCTTTGTCATCATTCAATCTCTTGTTCATTTCTGCAATCAAGTATATGCATTCAGGCACAAATTCGAAGACTAGAATCTCTTTGTCTTTCTTATTTTTGGCTGCACTTATTTTTCGCAAACACTCAAGTAAATTTGACTGATCTGACCAGATTGAATCAGCATAATTAGAAATATTTGATTGCAATTCCTTTATCCAATCAAATAAATCATCTGTGACGCGTAACTTGTCCTTTTAGATAAGACATAACATCTATCAATACTATTTGATCAGAATGTATATGTACATCTTCACGAGTCTCAGATTCTGACTCTGACATTTTTACACAGTTTAGTAAACAACTGTAAAACCACAAGTCAAAATACAACAAGGAGTCAAAATATATATATTTTCTACCTCTATCTATATCAGACAGTGCTTGGCAGTTATATTTCAAACAAAAACTACAATCTCTGCCAGAGATATGTCGGAGATATTAATCAGGTAAGAAACTTATACGAGATATAAACAACAACAAATTTATCTCGTTTGTATTTCTCAGAAGTTCTCCTAAATTCTTTTAATTGTACGTGTTTTAATTTAAAAAATAGAACCAACCAGCTTAGATAAAAATATATATATATTTATTACGTATGCAAAAAGATTTTAATCTCACCACATGATCAAAGATTTATAAAATACAACATCATCCATCAGCACACAGATCTCTAGCTTTTAACATATATTTCTGTTAGTAACTGTATATATATATATAGGTTAATACCATTTTACTTTTAATCAGTTAGTAACTAATACATAGATGGTTAGTTCACTTAATAAACATCCTGCTTAAAGAAAACAATTTACATGTATTCCCAGCAAACCAGTTTAAATGTATCTTGTAGATATATATATATATATCTCCTTGTGCTACCTGGATCAACAAAGATGAAGCTATTTCTAGAGTAATAAAAACTTATTTAGTGAATCCTCCCCTAATGACAATTTAGCTTCTAATCTTCTGCTTTTTATTTTAGGTTATATAACATCCTTGCTTATTACTTCAATCACAATAGCTCTTCCAAATTTAATATATATATTTATGTATATACTGTTGCAACAAATACCTAGGACAATTATCCGGTTACCAGCCACTTTATAAATATATTTCTATACTGCAGGTTAGAAATATTTCAAATGTCATGATCTAGCGATAATTTGAGATACAGTTGTGTTAAAAATTATTCAACCCCCACTGAAATTGAGTGTTTTGGCCAGTTTGACATTGATTTTGATCATTCAGTCATCTTGCTTACAATTAAATCAAAGAGGCACGTGTAGGTCAGACAAATATAACATAACATTTATAATGAAATAACCACAAATGTCTTTTCTGTGCTCACATCATTATCAGTTTTATTCAACCCCCAAGTGACATTCAATCTTAGTACTTAGTACAACATCCTTTTACAGTTATAACAGCTTTTAAACGTGAAGCATAGCTTGACACAAGTGTCTTGCAGCGATCTACGGGTATCTTCGCCCATTCGTCATGGGCAAAAGCCTCCAGTTCAGTCACATTCTTAGGCTTGTGCACTGCAACTGCTTTCTTTAAGTCCCACCAGAGGTTCTCAATCGGATTTAAGTCAGGTGACTGCGATGGCCACTCCAAAATGTTCCAGCCTTTAATCTGCAACCATGCTCTAGTGGACTTGGAGGTATGCTTGGGATCATTGTCCTGTTGAAATGTCCAACGTCTCCCAAGCCTCAGGTTTGTGACGGACTGCATCACATTGTCATCCAATATCTCCTGGTACTGAAGAGAATTCATGGTACCTTGCACACGCTGAAGCTTCCCTGTACCTGCAGAAGCAAAACAGCCCCAAAGCATGATTGACCCCCCGCCATGCTTCACAGTAGGCAAGGTGTTCTTTTCTTCATAGGCCTTGTTCTTCCTCCTCCAAACATAGCGTTGATCCATGGGCCCAAACAGTTCTAATTTTGTTTCATCAGTCCACAGAACACTATCCCAAAACTTCTGTGGTTTGTCCACATGACTTTTGGCATACTGCAGTCGACTCTTCTTATTCTTTGGAGACAGCAAGGGGGTGCGCCTGGGAGTTCTGGCATGGAGGCCTTCATTACGCAGTGTGCGCCGTATTGTCTGAGCTGAAACTTCAGTACCCACATCTGACAAATCTTTTCTCGTTCCTCAGCAGTCACACGGGGACCTTTCTCCACTCTACGCTTCAGGTAGCGCACAGCAGTCGAAGTCAGCATCTTCTTTCTGCCACGACCAGGTAGCGTTTCAACAGTGCCCTTTGCCTTGAATTTGCGAATGATGCTTCCTATGGTCTCTCTTGGTATGTTTAACATCTTTGCAATCTTCTTATAGCCATTGCCCTTCCTGTGAAGAGTAATCACCTCTTCTCTTGTCTTCCTGGACCAGTCTCTTGACTTCACCATGTTTGTAACCACACCAGTAAATGTCTAGAAGGAGCTGAGTATCACAGTCATTTTAAAGCTGCCTAATTGGTGCTTATTATGCTTTATTGCTGCTCCGTGACATCCACAGGTGTTTTCAATACCTGATTGAAAACACTTGAATGAACCTCTGTTCTTCAGAGTGGTAGTCTTTAAGGGGTTGAATAATTGTGTCAATGAAGAATTCACAAAAGAAACATTTACTATTGTATTACAAAACCAATTGATGTCATTTTAGTTGCATATGGTTCTTTAAAAAGTCCTTGTAGGATTTCATTCTGAATACAATTACAAATGTACACTAAATTCCCTAAAACCCTTTACAGCATTGGGGGTTGAATAATTTTGAACACAACTGTAAATCTCAATCTATATACATTGCAACATATACACACCTATATACATATACCTATATCTCTTACACTAATCCCACTATTTTGCTTTCCATACATTATCTGTCCAGTCTGGATTCAGCGGTTCTGCAATCTTCTTAGTGATTAGTGGATATAATGAATTTTGGAGAGTACGTGAGAATATATGAGAAATTATAATATGCTAGAAATTTGTTTACATCTTAATTTCTTTGTCTCTGAGTTTTCTCCTTGAGCTACTCATAGAATAATTTGAGAGTGTGAATGCATGAGAGTAAAAAAATTTTTGAGGTCCCGAGAGGGATAAGTGAAATGTAATCTGAGTTGGAATGAAGAGAGTGATCTCAATGAAATTGTGGAATGAAGTGCCAATACTCCTAGTGTTCTGTTCAGCTATAGTAAATTTCACGTCATTTATTACGTACTTCTCTATTTGCATATAGTGTTATGTCTATGAGAATTCCATAACTGTCAACCTTTACTACACCACAAGATGGCAGTGTTGATTTTCATATAAAATATCACAAATATATTTTAATTTTCTTATTTTAGTTCATAGGTCAATCTCTCTTAACAAAGAACCTTCTAATACACACCAGACAGTACGTCTCTGGTTGTCATATTTGATTTAATATTTCTTCAGTTCTAGCTATTTCAAGGTTTTTTTGTTTTTTTTTGAATTTACAATTTTTATTTTGTAAAGAAGTCAGCATATAATCAAACATATAAAAGCAAGGGCCACGCAGGGCCATCCACAGCAGAAGTACCACGTGTGAGAATTAATAAACATCCCCCTAAGGGAGGTCTCAGCATATAATAGAAATCAGGAGGGAGGGGGGTAAGGGATTAAGAAAAAATACACGTAAGCAGTAGTATGACACACAAAAAAGGGGGGGGAGCCCTCATAGCGTCTCAAGGAAACCAACGTCCCCAGCCGGGGAGCAATGATGTTTAGGCAGCGAGAAGGTTTCAAGGTATAATCTCAGCAGGGGGGGAGGGGAGAAACAAAAATCAAAAATAGACTGATGGGGGTTAAAAGACAGAGGGAGGGGGCGCACATCAAAATTAAATAAAACAGCAAAGTAAAGGGCTGCTGCGACAGGAAAGCTCTGCATGGGATCAGCAAGCCTCAAAAAAGTCCCAAAAAAGAAGAAAAAAAAAAATCTCAAAGTTTGACGATTGACTCAGCAGAAAAACAAAAGCAATGGGGAGTCTCAGAGTAATAAAGTCATCGTTTGCAGGGGGGGGTAAACGGGTGAGAAAGCGGCAGAGGAGAAAATTATAAAGACATCAGGGAGAGGAGGATCACAAAATTCTGGTACGGGCTTGGAACCAGGGTAGGTGTGATGATTTTCAGCCTGTGTCCATCCAGAGCACGGGGGCAACATCCCCCTCAGGCCGGACCACCTGTATTGGTATCCCCTCAGGCGTCTCGACATCTGCAGTGCCGCCTGACCAAGCGCAAGCCAGTATCCTCGTAGCAGCTGGCCAGAAAGGCCCAGGCAGAATGGCCTTTACAGCCGATAGCCCTCCAGGGATCTGCCGCGGCCCCTGCGCAGCTGAAGCCACGGCGGGCCGCACAATGACCCCCACCTCTCTGCTAAGCTCCTCAGGCTGCCGCACCTCTTCTGCCTCGCTTCCCAGGGCACCGACCTCTGTCACGAGGATGACAACCTCGTTCCGCAGATCCTCCGCAGCAGCACTGGGATGGAGGGCCTCGCCTGAAGCCTCCGAATCCCCACTTCTGTCAGCTTCCTCTTCAGTTATAACTGGTAAGGGTGAGATCTCCGGTGCCCTGAATCCATCCGCCCCCAGGGCCGACGACACTCTACACTTTTGCAACGCCGCCATCATCTGGCGCCACACACCTTTGGTGAGTGGGGCCTCATCGTCATCCTCCTCAGCCAGTATCAGCAGTCAAGCCTCCAGGCCTGAAAAAATGTCAGCGTGTGGAGGGGATCCGTCTTCCCCTCTCCCCGCCATCCCATCCTCTCCCCTCCCAGGACCGGCAGTCGGATTGACTGGGAGATGTGGGCCCACCATCTCCCTGGTCCTCCTCAGGATCTTGGTCTAGGACGAGGCCGCAGGTAGGCTATAAGTAGGCCACAAGATGGCTGCCGCGCCGTGTTCCAGCCCCGGATCAGTAGCCGCAAGCAATGTCTCTGGTCCGGAGGGGGGACCTAACGGGCTCCGGACACGTCAGTACCGGTGGCCAGCCACACCAGGACCCCTAAGGGTAAAATCTTGGAAAATTAAGGCAGCTGGGGGTCCCTAAGCAAGAAAGACACGCGGAGCTCCTTCAAAGCGTGTCCGCTCCCGCTCGCAGCCGGCCACGCCCCCTCAAGGTTTTTCTAAAGTACTCTTATCAATACAGACATTCCTTTACAATTAAGTATTAATTTCTATTCTTATTTCTATTTTAAGCTTATTTCTATTCTTCAGTAACTACTGTTATAATATACTTCAAAATATTTCTTAATATTATTTTCTGTGCTACTAATATAGAATCTATATTGATTATAAGAATATATATTTGTGGATAGCATAGATATACTTGTGCATATATTTTAAACCTTAAATGTGTTTCTATACCAGAAAATAATAATTCTTTAATTCAAAGAAAACAGACCTATAAATTGTCTATGACGTGTCTGGCACTTATGCTCTACAATATATCATATAAAGACACTTTATATCATCTATAGCATCATAGTCTAGCAATTAGGCATACATAACTCTTCTAGTTTACTTTAATAGGTTTTACCTTCAAATGAACTGATTTCTAAAAAAAATCTGAGTTCATTATAAAACTAGGTTAAAGTTGAGAAAGACTTTACATATAAAAGTATAGATATACGATTAAACAAGATGGCTACATGCATCCATTTTGTTTTTCTTATGAAAATACCTGACAATGTACCATTTATGACCACTCTATGTACTAGGGCTGTGCAATATGGACAAAATAATCATATTGCAATTTTTTGAATGAATATTGCGATTGCGATTTTATTTGCGTTTAGCACATGGATACTGCCCCAGCACATGGATATACTGCCCCAGCTCATGGATACTGCCCCAGCACATGGATATACTGCCCAAGCTCATGGATACTGCCCCAGCACATGGATATACTGCCCAAGCTCATGGATACTGCCCCAGCTCAAGGATATGTCCCAGCACATGGATATACTGCCCCAGCTTATGGATACTGCACCAGCTCATGGATATACTGCCCCAGCTCATGGATATACTGCCCCAGCTCATGGATATGCCCCAGCTCATAGATATTGCCCCAGCTCATGGATATTGCCCCAACTCATGGATACTGCCCCCAGCTCATGGATACTGCCCCCAGCTATGGATACTGCCCCCAGCTCATGGATATTGCCCCAGCTCATGGATATTGCCCCCAGCTCATGGATATTGCCTCAACTCATGGATACTGCCCCCAGCTCATGGATACTGCCCCAGCTCATGGATACTGCCCCAGCTCACCTCTTTGTGCCACGTGTTCGGCTCCCTGTGAGCTTCCGGTGGCATGGAGCTTGGGCGCTCGCCTGGGGGAACCACGTGACAAGCCGCGAGAACGCAGCTGTACACGTGGTTCCCCCTGCGAGCGCCCAAAGCTCCATGCCGCCGGAAGCTTACAGGGAGCCGAACACGTTAATTTCCGCAGCCCTAAAATGAATAGATAAAATTGCAGCCTTATGCGATTTTAGAAATCGCATGTGCTTAAATCGCGATTTTTTTGCGATTGCGATTAATTGTACAGCCCTTCTCTGCACCCTATCTTTTAGACAGTTTTCTATCCAAGAACAAGTATTTTCAACTAGACCAACTTTTCTTAATTTAAATAGTAACCTCTTGTGTGGAACTGTGTTGAAAGCTTTGGCAAAATCCAAGTAAATCACATCCACTGCGACCCCCTGATCTATACTTCTACTTACTCATAGAACATAATTAGGTTAGTCTGACATGATCTGTGTCTCATAAAACCATGCTGATTTTTGCCAATTACATTATACCTCCTATATTCCTGAATATTATCCCTTAGTAACCCCTCAAATACTTTCCCAGCCACAAATGTTAAGCTCACAGCAGGGGTCAAGTCCTGGGGAAAAAAGTGAGGGAACTCACCCAAGATTTTTATGATTATATATATATATATATATAATAAATTAAATAAACTCGAATGTGCTCCTTTTTCAAAAAACAGAGTGCAACATTTATTGTAAAGTGCAGGTTTACAAGAACATTTCAAAATTAACACATAATAAACAAATAAATATAGAACAGATGTAACAACAAAATAAGTTAACTTGTTTATCAAACTGACAGAATAGTCACCACAATGTGCGATGTTTCCCTGGCAGGGTATTTCTAGAACCTGAGGTTTATGCGTACACAACTTTTGCCTCACAACTAGTAACTGCAACATACACTATATTGCCAAAAGTATTCGCTCACCTATCCATATGCGAGTCAAGGCAGGTGAGCAAATACTTTTGCCAATATAGTATTTAAAAAACTGTAGACAGAACATTAGAAAACCTCCCACAAACTGGAATAACGTTGTTCTTGCTGGGTAGGATGATCAACTTTTCTGGATTTGTTATCATCTGCGCTGCGATGTGAGGACAGCCATTTTCTCATGTATGGTAAAGGATCCCATAGATCTGCAGGAGGGCCAATGAGACTAATAAATAAAAGAGAAGACAGGCGTTCAATGCCAAGACCACTCCTAATGGGTGACATCACCAAATTCATGGTGCTGAAGCCTCTTTCACAATCCCCTGATGTCACTGGAAGACTGTTAACTGCTGTCACAGCTGGTTTCAGATTTTCTGGAATCTCTGTGCCGGCGTTGTCAATGTAGTCTCTGAAGCCTTCACAGATGGATGTGAAGTTGAGACGGAATCTTTTGCACAGCTGCTCTAGCTTCACTTCTCCTTCAAACCACGGACTGTCCACATTGTTTGGCCAACGTTATGAATTCAGGATCTCCATTTCTGAGACAAGCAATTCAAATTCATCCGACTGTGATGAAGCTGCTGGTCTGTTGCTTGCAGTTAAAGCATAGAGTCTGGATCGCAAATTATCCACCAAACATTGATAGAATCGGGGGAGATTTATCCTCACTTGGCCTTTTGTGCTCTCCGGGTTGATGGTTACACCGTTGAAATTCCCCTTCTCCAGCGATTCCATGGCTTCTTTCAGATGTTTGCCAGGCATGTCTTTCATTTTCTCGATTGCACGAACTGACCGATTAATCAACTGATAGGCTCGTGGAAGTGTGATGTTATCTCTTTGTAGGGCTTCAGATAACAGGCCTATTTCCTGAACAGCATCTGCAACCCCTGCAAGGTTTAACAGATATTCCTCTGATATCAGGACTTTGTTAAGGCCACTAAATACAGACTTCTGCTTGGTGGTATGCATTGAACTTGTGCTCGCTTTTACTAAATGGCTGTGTAGTGCAGGGTATGATTCCCAAACCGCTCGTGTAGCTCTCTGGCTTGAAGCGACCCACCTAATGGTAAAAACTTTACCTATTTTAAGAATTTGCACTTCTAATTCTTTTGCACATTCAGAGAGCTCCCTCAGATTTTTTGGTGATTGATGGTACACCGCATACAGTTTCTCAAAAAATGATGTGACATGTTGAAGACCAGGAACAGAATCGATTGTATCAGAAATGCACAATTCAAGCCTATGACACAAGCAGTGCCATTTCACAAGCTGTGGATATTTTCCACTAAGCCGCTCTAGAACACCTGATTTTCTTCCAAGCATTACACTTGCACCATCACTACAAACCCCAATCCAGTTTGTAGCAAGAAAGTCATTATTGAAGCCATGCTTAGAAAGACAAGTTGTAAGGGTGGCTTCAATAGACGGGACATCTGCTTTAGGCAAGTGAAATAAATCGAGAAAGAATCGATCTTTTCCGTTTACAGAGGCACGAATATAAACAATTAACACTGATTGTGAAGAAACTGTTGTAGACTCATCAATGTAAACTGAAAGCTTTGGAGCCTGTTCAACAATTGCCTTGCAAAGCTTTTTCCTCATCTCACTAGCGACGCAATTGATGATTTGTGCAGCTGTGTACTCACTATGGAGAATACGTCCTAAGTCTGTACCGTTTACAACTTGCAAGCGAATAAGATCTCTGAAATCTGTGTAAGGACGGTTTTTCTTTGCACAATAGTAGGCAATGCGAAAGACTTTTGTTGTGGATGCAAACTTCTGCTTCTGCTGGTCTGCAATATTGGTTTGCATTACCTCCTTTCTAGACACCGCTTGGATTTCGCCTGCCTTTACATGTGCTTCATAAGTTTTATGTACATGGATTTTTTTACGCAATGAGGTCAACATATCTTTTTTTGTTTTGCCATATGGAGTAATCATACCAGTACTCCATTCTTTAGAAATGGACACACCCTGTGATACAGATACTCCAAGGTGTTTAACCTCACGACACACTTTGCATTCTAAAAGACCATTTTTTAAGAACAGCCAAGGGTATTTTTTTTTAAATTCTAGCCACTGATCCTGGTCCCAGCATTCTGGTAAAAGCACAGTCTCATGGACATCAGCAGCGGTATCTTCAGCCACATCTTCAGCCACATCAGTGACTAAGTCAACTACATCTGATTCGCCGGCCAGTGTAGTTTCTGCATCGGAGACGAGTCATCCATCTGGGGCACAGGCTCGGACTGAGATGAGCAACTTGCAGAATCAGCATGTGATTTCTTACTGGATGCCTTTGAGAAGAAATCCAGAATGCTGCCCTTTTGTTTGCTCATTTCTGTATAAATAACAAACAAAAAAATTGTGTAAATCCTTTACTGAAAGAATAAATGGAAAGTGATCTATTTCTCCCAACACAATGAAATTAAGAGACATAGGGTAGTGGCCCAAGGAAGGTCTGAAGAATCATGCACGGGAAGAAAGGAAGGTCTGAAGAATCATGCACGGGAAGAAAGGAAGGTCTGAAGAATCCTGCACGGGAAGAAAGGAAGGTCTGAAGAATCATGCACGGGAACAATGGAAGATCTGAAGAAGAATGCATGGGAACAATGGAAGATCTGAAGCATTATGCACAGGAACAATGGAAGATCTGAAGAATCCTGCAAGGGAACAATGGAAGATCTGAAGAATTATGCATGGGAACAAAGGAAAGTCTGAAGAATCATGCATGGGAACAATGGAAGATCTGAAGAATCATGCACAGGAACAATGGAAGATCTGAAGAATCATGCAAGGGAACAATGGAAGATCTGAAGAATCATGCATGGGAACAAAGGAAGATCTGAAGAACCCTTGCATGATTCTTCAGATCTTCCATTGTTCCCATGCATGATTCTTCAGATCTTCCATTGTTCCCATGCATGATTCTTCAGATCTTCCATTGTTCCCATGCATGATTCTTCATATCTTCCATTGTTCCCATGCATGATTCTTCAGATCATCCATTGTTCCCATGCATGATTCTTCAGATCTTCCTTTGTTCCCATGCCATGATTCTTCAGATCTTCCATTGTTCCCTTGCATGATTCTTCAGATCTTCCATATATACTTGAGCACATGCACTTTATATAAGTATTCACATTAGTGATTTTATGTTATATTTCCATAATAGGAGAACTAACTATTTTATGTATGTGTTAGAAGTATGTTAACACTGTCATTTTTTATGACTTTGTGAGTTTGCACTAGCCCGGAATTCATCGATCAATAGGAGAGCATTTTTTATGCTTAGTGATCACTGTGTTAAATGCAGATCTAGGTCTTGTATAAACACTTTACGGGCATAAGACAATTGTCTGGATATAATCTCCATTTATAAGAAACTATCCGATTTAATTAATTGCGCCACTTGGACTTCCCCACCATTCCTGTATCGCTTTTCCACATTTAGTTGAGGTTTATGTGCAACACCTTGTAGGCAGCACACTCTTATCTACATTATAATTTAGTAAGCGCCTCCACAGACACTAATTCTCGACAAAACTGTTACAGTAACTGACTGCTGCTCATCACAGTGCTCAGAGTTTCAAGTAAAACTAGTAAATAATATTTTTATATAAGAGGATTTAACAATATTATTTCCTTGTTTTACTGAAACTCTGAGCGCTGTGATGAGCAGCAGTCAGTTACTGTAACAGCTGAGCCTGATACATTGTAATGAGAGATAATATAACAAGCAGCCAATCTCAGCGCTCACAGCCACTGAATCTAAAGGGCTCAACAAAATGCTCCTCTCTGTATAATGTATAGAACATCCTCCTGCATTAATTAATACCCCTATCTGTATAATGTATAGAACATCCACTTGCATTAATTAATCCTCCTCTCTTTATAAGGTATAGAACATCCTCCTGAATTAATTAATGTTCCTCTCTGTATAGAACATCCTCCTGAATTTATACCTTTCTCTGTATAATGTATATAACATCCTCCTGCATTAATACCCCTTTCTGTATAATGTATAGAACATCCTCCTGCATTAATAATGCCCCTCTCTGTATAGAAGATCCTACTGCATTAGCATGTGGAGGGGGCAGATTTTCAGAATGCAGTGCTTATCCAGCACAGGAGAGGGAAACTTTACTTAAACTTTGTATCTCTGTGGGGGAGACAGACAGGATTATAAAAGCAGGGGAGAGGGAAAATATTAACGTAAATCGGTCTGAAAGCTCAGAGAAGAGATGAGTGGTGCAAATTTATTTTTATAATAAAATCAAGCACTTTAAATCCAGGGAAAACATTCAAATAAATCACACTGAAGGCTCATAATGACAGAGTAACTGTGAGAGCTGGATACTTAATGTATCAGACGTAAAAAAACCTTTATAACAAGCAGCACTAGGAGAGGGACTTTATATAAAATGTGTATTATAAATGAGGAAAGGGCTCCTGGATAATATAAAATATATCAGACCTAAGCCTCTATTATGCAGAGTGGGAGGCAAGATAACACACGTTTTATAAAGTTCCTCTCTTCTTCCAGCGCTGCTTGTAATAAAGGGGTTTTTACTATCCAGCCCTCCTCTGTCATTAGCTTTCAGTGTGATTTATTTGAATGTTTTCCTTCTCCAGCTGCTTTTATCATCTTGTCTGCCTCATAGACATGCAAGGGTTAAGTAAAGGTTGCCTCTCCTGTGCTGGCTGGCTGTGTTGCGAATGAGTATTCTGGAGCTCTATCACTGTCAGAGTTTCAGGTAGGGGTCGGGCAGGATTACGCATACAAACCTTTTCTGTAGCTTTGCGATGCTGCGCTCCTCATTGCTTGTCTCCTTCACTCATCAATGTAATATCACAAAAAGGACTTAAACTAAAATATAATGCATTTTATTTTAGTTTCTTTCGTTTTTTGTACTGAGCAGTTTCGTATCTCTTGAGTCATATGAAAACTAAATTATCCCAAAATTCGGACTAAATCAGTTTAATACTAAAACAAATGCACATGTCTATTACCTTCTGCTATTTATAGATACAGGAAAGCTATACTGCAGACATATTACTCGTCTTTGATATGTGAAAAGCTATTCCCCTATATGCGGTCTGTATTGACAGGTAGTGGTGTCTTTTTCAGACATTGAAAAAGATTTTATTTAAAACGTTTCTAGTATTGTCTTTTTACCAAACTGAGACATAGATCTTGACTTTTAAATTCTACACAGATGCCTGCTGCCTTATTGTGTAACTGCACTAACTTCAATGCTATTACTCCGTTTATTTATATTAGAAATAGCGGGAGAGTTGCCGACATCGATGAGTCTTCATTTGTGTCAACCAATTCAGTTATAACACTATTATTCAGAGAGAGCGTGAAAAGCAGGAGACTGACTGGAGAATGATTGGAGAATGAAAAATTCTAGGTCAAAATAGCCGATTTGGAAAGTGAGATGAAAGGGAGAATTTTTCTGGTTTGGCTATTTTGACCTATAATTTTTCATTCTCCAATCATTCTCCAGTCATTCTCCTGCTTTTCACGCTCTCTGAATAACCCTGTATGTTTATACCTTTATAACCACACTATATTCATGTATATTTTTTTAGGTTTTATTGGCATGGTCTTTTGATTGCGATGGATACTGGCTCACTAATAGCGCTGACCAGTCTAATTTGCTTGTTTCTAAATAAAAGTATCCATTTGTTTCAACTTTTGGGACAGAAAGAGGCTTTTTAGACATATATATATAGTTACATAGTTATATAGGCTGAAAAAAGACATGCGTCCATCGGGTTCAGCCTCTCCCACATAACCTACTGCTGTTGATCCAAAAGAAGGCAAAAAAACCCAGTCTGAAATGCTTGCCAATATGCAACATACTGGGAAAAAATTCCTTCTTGACCCCAGAATGGCAGTCAGATTTCTCCTTGGATCAAGAAGCTTTTACCCACATATTAATATTATAACCCTTAATATTCTGTGTCTGCAGGAAGTCATCCAGTCATTTTTTAAAAGTCTGTACAGACTCTGACCCAACCACCTCAACAGGCAGAGAATTCCACAGCTTTATTGTTCTCACCGTAAAATAACCCTTCCTATGCTTTAAGCTAAATTTTCTTTCTTCCAGTCTAAATGGATGACCCCTTGTCCTGTGTATAGACCTGTTAATGAATAGGTTATCAGACAATGGTTGATAATGGCCCCGTATATATTTATATAAGGTTATCAGATTCCCTCTAAGGCGCCGTTTCTCTAAACTAAACAGGTTTGAATATGATATTTTTCTAGTCTTTTAGATCAATTTATAAACCAATTACCTTGTATAATTCTATATAACCGAACCCGGAAGTGGGTGGGTCGCCCAATTCAGAAGGCTTCTGGAGTGTTCATTTACTAAGGGTTTTTGTATATAAAAGACTGCCTTAGATGCACATCTCTGTTTGCTTGTTTTACCACTGATGAAGCGCTGTATAGCGTGAAACGCGTCTGGTCTTATCTGTTTGTTTTATTATCTACTGCCTTTATATGGTGTGTATACAGATACATTTTTACACACTTTTTTCAATTCAATTGTGCACTCTGCCTGGTATGGTTTTTTAATGATTGTACCATATATACACAATCCTGGAGCGAATATTCCTCGAGCCAGGGTCGGCCCCTACAAGGGTAAGTGTATCACTGTGGTTTGTCCATATGTGTGCCCTTTGAATGCTGGCTGCGGTATTGTATCCCTTTTTTCCCCCGAGGGCGAGTTGAAGATCCTGGTGTGTTGCTCGAAAGAAAAAGGATATTCTGGAATCGGACATTGGTGAACTCTTTGGAAGAGGTCCTTTCCGCAGACCCAACAGAAAAATTCTTCCTTTTGGTGATTACCCCTCTGAGGTATCTGTATTGATATTATTTGATTCAAAGAAGGACTAATTGAGACTATTTTTTGATCCTAAGGAGGACTAAAAGTAGAATTATTTATTTCTGTTTTGATACACTGCTTTTGTGCGGACTTCCGAACTATATTGCCCCCATCCATTTTTTGCCTTTCTTATATTTTCTGGGAGCGCTGTCCTTGTTTTCCATGTGTATTTTCCTATTGCTCATTATTATAATACTGAAGAGACACATAATCCTTAACTTACTCAATATAGGCGGGGAAATGTAAATTGTGAAATTATCCCCAAAGAAAACCTCATTCCATACAATGACTAATGGTTTGCCTCATTTAGCTAAAAAACAACTACACTGATATAAAAATATGCATCTCCAACGACTAGTATGCAATAAATTTAACAGTTGATGGTATTATATTGTATTATGCAATTTTATAAATCAATCATCAAATCCAAAACACTCTATACCCTCTTGGATCCAAAACAGAATAGTGTAACAATCACATAGTAATTTGATATCATATCTAATACTAATATATACAGTACATATGTTATTTTTTTGTGAATAAAATAATTGTGTAAAGTTATGTGTACTTATAGATATAATATCTCATATATTGACATTTATTTTAAAAATTATTCTGTAAATTTAATAACGAGTATTGTAACACAATCTTTAAGAATTCTCATATCAATTTCATATCTTGTGAAATAGTGTATTATTATTAAATAATTGAAATGTTGTGTGATTGTAAATACTTATACCAACTTAATGTGTGTGATAGTGCTATCTTATAAATGTGTTTTTTTTTTAATTTAATTTTATTTTATATTTAAATCAGGATCCAAAAGGATTCATATATATATATATATATATATATATATTCACAAAAAGTGCACAATTTCAAAATCGCTATTCAATCCGCCAGGTGCAAGAGTACCCATTTCAAAGATATGTCTCATTTCTTCCCGTCCCAAAATGTTAATGATATCTTCTTCTATATCTCTTTTAAATACTTTCTTTAGGGCTGTGAATTGTAGGCCTACAGGGAACCTCCATGTTTCAGTTTGAAATGCATGGATACAGAATGTTTCTCGAACGGTTTGCGTATATTTCTCACGTGTTCGGAGATTCTAATATTTAACACCCTTTTTGTGCGACCTATATATCGGAGGCCAGACGGACACTCCAATAAGTATATTACCTGTTTAGAACAACAGTTGAGAACTTGCTTAATCTCTATTTTTTGGTTATTTTTATTATTAATGTTTTTTGGTTAAGGGGAAACCACTATTTCTGATATTGGCTGTATAGGAGTCTGGTGGAGGGTGATCTGTTAAGTGGCGCTGCACTGAAATCTTTAAAACACACACACACACCACACACCACACACCACACACCACACACCACACCTCTGCTCTGCATATCTCCCCACTACCTGTTGAATCAGTGCTTACATTCAGCTGCAATTGAAATGGTGAGGGAAGACAGGGGCCATTAGGTCACAGCTGGCTGCCTCGCACTGATATCGGAGCCTGGCTTCCCTGCTTTTCAAATGCAGGGTCACACACAGACTATTTAGTGACAAGGTGTGAAATACCTCCTGACAGCTGGAGTGAGGGCTGCAGGCGTGACGTAAATACAGACAGATCAGCTACCGCGGTGGCTGTGGACTCACTTACCCGTCCCAACCCAGATGACCACAGAGACACACTGTCATCCACCCTCCTGCTCAGCAGACTGCTCTCTCCCGCACCACAGCAGTGAAGCATGGCACCGGCATGCTGCGTCACTGTCACGTGACTCACTCAAGTCAGCTGCTGACAGTCAGCGTCATCCAGGGCCGGTGCAAACATTTTTGACAACTCAGGCGTAGGTGCGTTTTGGTGCCCCCCATCCATGCCAATCAGCATAGAGATGCATAATATTCTCTATCGGGAGTGTTTGGTGTCCTAACGCATTGCCAATCTATGCTGTGCCTGGTGCCCCTCCTGTGCCACAATGCCAATCTACGCAGTGCGTTGGCCTAAACTGGCAATGCGGCACCAGAAGGGGCACCAGGCACAGCATATATTGGCACTGCAATCTATGCTGCGCCTGATGCCCCTCTTGTGCCACAGTGCCAATCTGCACCTGGCGGTGCCCCCTGGTCCTGCTGTGTCAATATACCCACATACATCATACTGCTTTTCACTGCCAGTGTTTCCCTGCAACCTACCACTCTTACTCTGTGGCTGTCCAGGTCTCCAGCAGCAGGGTCCTCGTCCTCCAGTTCATTTCACCCCCCTTAAATCATTCACCCCCTTAATTAATTTCTCTCCCCTTTAATTCATTTGAACCCCCTCAATTCATTCACCCCCCATTAATTAATTCTCAATTCATTTGACCCCAATTCATTCACCACCCCAATTCATTCACCCCCTCAATTCAGTCACCCCATTAATTCATTCACCTCCTTAATTCATTCTCCCCTCAATTCATTTTACTCCCCCTTAATTCATTCACACTCCTTAATTCATTCACACTTCTTAATTCATTCTCCCCATTAATTCATTCACCCCCTAATTCATTTCACTCCCCCTTAATTCATTCACACTCCTTAATTCATTCTCCCCATTAATGCATTCACACTCCTTAATTCATTCACACTCCTTAATTCATTCTTCCCCTTAATTCATTTCACTCCTCCTTAATTTATTCTCCACCTTAATTAATTTCATACCTGCTGGACACACACACACACACACACTCACCCCCATGCTCACACCCCCTTGCTCTCACACACACCCATGCTCACACACTCAGCCCCTTGCTCACACACTCACCCCCATGCTCACACCCCCTTGCTCTCACACACCCCCATGCTCACACACTCGCCCCCATGCTCACACCCCCTTGCCTTGCTCACACACACCCATGCTTACACACTCACCCCCATGCTCACACACACCATGCTCACATACCCCATACTCACACACACAGACCCCATGCTCTCACACTCAGGTTACAATCTCTGTCTCCTTGGTCCAGGATGCTTTCTCTCCCATCCCCTCCCCTGCACGTGCTGGACACTTCCAGCACATGAGCAGGGGAGGCTCTGCTTGCTGCTTCTCGGATGCTGTGAGGTGGAAGGGGGTGGATGGGCAGGGCCAGCATGTTCCGGTGAGCAGCTGCTCTGGCAGCCTCGTCTTCCTCCTCCTCTGCACCCCCCTGCAGGGCCTTTACTTCCAGTGCAGCGTGTGGGAGTGGGATCCCACACGCTGCTGAGTAAATGGGAGACCCTGCGTCCGATTCCTGCAAGGCCTCCACTCACTGGGTGGTCCCAATTTTTCCACCTCTCAAAGTGGCAGAAAGCCAGAACACTAAGGCCCTTCAGTTTGGCGTATCGCACAACGAGATGCAAGGGCCACGGCAGCACGGACATAGTGTCTGTGAGCATATGACACATCCTTGGCACCTGCAGGCCTTCAGGGAGGGTCTGGGCACCCGACGGCATCACTGCTGGCCGGGTGCCAGAAGTTCTGGCCATTTGTGAGCCTGGAGGGGCAGAGCGCGCATGATGATGTGGAGCCGCCGGTCTTAAATGCAGGGCACGCGAGTCGGCTCATCGCCCTGACATGGAGATAGTTCCCGCATCGCCGGGTGTATTCGTATTTCGTTTCACTGATTCTTTTGTTTCTTTTGCTCTGTTACTGAACCGGATTATATGAGGACCCTGATTATTTCTGACTAGAAATTCATCCCTGTAATGGCACAATCAAGCTAAAACCTTGTTTGTGAGACCTGAGCGGGCACCCACCGTAGAGCAGGCCATTGTGCTGTTGCTCGTTCTCAGGACCCTCACAAACACCCCCCTTGTTTCTTATTTCTGACTAGGACTGCCTTCCTGACCATTCTCTTTCTGACCAAGTCTGTATGTATGTGTTATGTCCTCGGCCGCCGTGGTGCTGTCTGGAGGGTCTGGGCACTCAACGGCATTGGTGCCTGGCCGGGTGCCAGGAGTCAGTGATGGCCGATCGGCATCTGAGGGGGCGGGGCTTGGCGTGGTCACGCAGAGCCGCTGATCTTGAAAGCAGGGCGCGAGTATCTGCTCATCACCCTGATGTGGAGTTTATTTCCCACAATGCCTGCTGTATCTAGTTCAGTGTGTTTTGATCACCCAGTTGCCAACCTGCTTGTACGAGGACCCTGCTTACGTTTTGACCCGGTTTGCCAATTGATGATTCTCTTGCTTTATCCCATGTGTGTTTGTTCTGTACGGTATTTTGTGTATCCGTCAGTGTTTAACCGCATGCTTATTGTTTGGGGTTCTGCCCGTCAGTTTGTAAAACTCATCTGCCGCTCTGTCTCTGTTGACAGCCCAATCTGGTTTCAGTGCTAATCGCAAGGCTTGAGATTGTGTGTCTGCCCGCAAAGGCGAGAGACCTACTTACAGCTCCAGTTGTTTGTTGAACATTCACTCTGTTTGCAGCATTAATCACAAGTTCTCTGATTGTGTGACTGCCCTGCATGCTGCAAAACTCACCAACCCCTCAAACAACCTGTTTAAGAACAAGCCTATATACAGACCTTGTAACACACTCTCTGATAATACACATGCAATTGATTATGCCTGTCTGGTACCACAATATGCTCATGTCTCCAGTCAAGAAAAATATGTGAATAGAGTTATTGTGTTTTCGCTCAACAGTCTCTTGGTCTCGAAACCAATTGGGGTTGAGTGGTATTTTGAATCGTGTATTACCTCCCTGGCTTGGGATACAAGGTATTACTGCTTTCCTTGCCTTTCATACTATAGAAATCTGTTTCTAAAGGTCCACACAACGCTGATCTGGGGTAAGAGCCATAGCACCCATAACATTACGTCAGGGCCAAATATGGATCAAACAGATTTATCTGGACTCATGTCTAGACTGGGTGAGATTATAACCAAACAAGAGAAGCAGGACCACCACCATTTGGCTCAGGCCTTGGGCCTTAATGAAACAGTTCAAGCAGTTTGGCAAGGCCTCACCACCCGCTTCTCCTACGAGTAATATGGCCTCAGGCAGTCTCTGTTTCCTCTAAGATTGCTGCTGAGGTGTCTCATGTGAGTTTAAAAACACCCATGTTTCAGTGGGCATTCTGGGTCTTGCAGAGGGTTTATGACCCAAATCGATATCATGTTTGAACTGAACGCAGGGATGTGCCCCACAGACAGAGTCAAGGTGGGTTACATTATTAACCACATAACCGAGAAAGCTCTGCTTTGGGCGATTCCTCTATGGGAATTAAAGAAACCAGTGGTGTATAATTATACAGAATTTATGGCAGATCTTAGGCGCACTTTTGATCCTGCTAGGCGGGCAACTGGTGCTGCCAGGACACTGTGGCGTATAACTCAGGGCGACCACCGAGTTGCTGAGTACGTCATAGAATTCAAAACTGTGGCTGCTGAATTGCAATGGTCTAATGATGTACTTACTACGGCATTTCTGGAAGGAATTTCTGATCCACTTATGCACGAATTGGCTCCTTTGTCACTACCCGGGGGTCTAGATGACTTGATTGAATATTGCATAGCCCTCGATGATCAAATTCGTGACAGGAGGACTGGCCGTAGTAAGTCTCACAAACCTTCCCATGATACCCCGTCTACTCCTAGGAAGGCTCGTAATGTCTCACCTCCTAGGCTGGTATCAGATGAACCAGAGCCTATGCAATTAATTCGTTCTAGCATCTCAGGAGAGGAAAGACAGTATCGCCTCAAAGAAGACATGTGGTTTTCTACTGTGCAGACAGGGTACATTTCTGTTTACAATGTCCTAAACGACCTAAAAGATCTACTGTATCAGGAAAACGAGCATGCCTAGAATCCCTTGAGTGACAGGTTATAGGTACTACTATGGTGTCTCTCGTTTCAAGTAAGAAAAAAAGGAAACAATCTCGTGTGGTGGTACCTGTGTCAATAGCTTGGGAGAAAATCAAGCTTGACACAGAGGCATTAATTGATTCTGGGTCTGCAGGAAATTTCCTAGATTCTGGGTTTGCTGCTATTCACCAAGTGTCATAGAAACATAGAAAAATGTCGGCAGATAAGAACCTTTCGGCCCATCTAGTCTGCCCAATTACATGGATACTTAACCTGGATTTATCTTTTGTTTAGGATAGCCTTATGCCTATCCCATGCTTGCTTAAATTCAATTACTGTTTTGGCCTCTACCACTTCTACTGGAAGACTGTTCCATGTATCCACCACCCGCTCAGTAAAATAATGCTTCCTGATGTTACTTTTAAACCTTTGCCCCTCTAATCTAAGACTATGTCCTCTTGTTTTGCTATTTTGTTTCTTTTTAAATATACTCCTTCCTCTACCTTGTGGATTCCTTTACGTATTTAAATGTTTCTATCATATCTCCTCTGTCTCGTCTTTTTTCCAAGCTGTACATGTTAAGATCATTAAGCCTTTCTTGGTAACTTTTCTCCTTCAAGCCGTACACCATTTTAGTAGCCCTTCTCTCTGAACTCTCTCTAAGATGTCTATATCCTTCTGGAGATACGGTCTCCAGTACTGCACACAGTACTCCAAGTGAGGTCTCACCAGTGCTCTGTACAGTGGCATGAGCACTTCCCTTTTCCTACTGCTAATACCTCTCCCTACACAACCAAGCATTCTGCTAGCATTTCCTGCTGCTCTATTACATTGACTACTTACCCTTAGATCCTCTGAAATAATAACCCCTAAATCCCTTTCCTCAGATGTTGAGGTTAGGACTGTATCAAATATTCTATATTCAGCCCTTGGGTTTTTACGTCCCAGGTGCATTATCTTGCACTTATCCACATTAAAACTCAATTGCCACAACTCCGACCATTTTTTTAGTTTACCTAAATCATTTGTCATTTGGCTGATCCCTCCAGGAACGAAGTCAACCCTGTTGCAAATCTTTGTGTCATCAGCAAAAAGACATACTTTTCCATTAATACCTTCTGCAATATCACTAATAAAAATATTAAAGAGAATGGGTCCAAGTACTGACCCCTGAGGTACCCCACTGGTAACAAGACCTTGCGCCGAATAAACTCCATTTACCACAACCCTCTGTTGTCTGTCACTCAGCCACTGCCTAATCCATTCAACAATATTGGAATCCAAGCTCAAAGATTGCAATTTATTGATAAGCCTTCTATGCGGAACAGTATCAAAAGCCTTACTGAAATCTAAATAAGCAATGTCTACTGCACCACCTGTGTCTATTATTTTTGTTACCCAATCAAAAAAATCAATAAGATTAGTTTGGCATGATCTCCCTGAGGTAAACCCATGTTTTTCTGATCCTGTAATCTATGTGTTTTTAGATGTCAACAATCCTTTCCTTTAACATGGTTTCCATTAATTTCCCCACTACTGACGTAAGACTAACTGGCCTATAGTTCCCCGATTCCTCCCTACTACCCTTCTTGTAAATGGGCACAACATTTGCTAATTTCCAGTCTTCTGAGACGACTCCCGTTAACAAGGATTGGTTAAATAAATCTGTTAACGGTTTTGCTATTACATCACTGAGCTCTTTTAATAATTTAGGGTGGATCCCATCAGGCCCCATTGACTTATTTGTCTTTACTTTAGACAGCTGCTTTAGAACCTCCTCCTCTGTAAACTCATATGTAATGTCTCTTTAGTGTTCTCTCCTAACTGAGGTCCCTTTCCTTCCTTTTCTTCTGCAAAGACTGAACAAAAATATTCATTGAGGCAGTCAGCGAGACTTTTATCCTCTTCTACATACCTTCCTTCCTTTGTTTTTAATCTAACTAATCCTTGTTTTACTTTTCTTTTCTCGTTTATGTATCTAAAAAATGTTTGTCCCCCTTTTTTACTGACTGAGCTATTTTCTCTTCTGCGTGTGCTTTGGAAGCTCTTATAAATTGCTTTGCCTCTTTCTGCCTAATCTTATAGGTTTGCCTATCTTCTTCACGCTGAGTTTTTTATAATTATTGAATGCTATCTTCTTGTTCTTCACTATTTTGGCCACTTCTGCAGAGTACCACAGTGGTTTCTTCCTTTTTTGTTTTTGCTAACAAGCCGAATGCAATTTCCTGTGGCCTTCAATAATGCTTCCTTTAAATAATCCCATTTCTCCTGGACTCCCTTAAACTCCTCCAGTCTGATAATGACTCCTTCACACAAAATCTCATTTTAGAAAAATCAGTTTTTTTTTAAAGTCTAAAACTTTTGTTTTTGTGTGGTGCGGCTCCATCCCTGTTCTTATATTAAACCATACTGACTGGTGATCACTAGATCCCAAATTTTCACCTACAACAACGTCCGATACCAAACCTCCATTTGTGAGTATTAAATCCAATATGGCCTCTTTACGGGTCGGCTCCTCAACTACTTGTGTTAGAGATAATCCCAGTAAGGAGTTTAGAATATTTGTACTCCTGGTGCACCCAGCTATTTTGGTTTTCCAGTTCACATCAGGAAGATTAAAGTCCCCCATGATAATAACTTCCCCCTTCATTGCCATTTTGGCTATTTCCTCAACCAGCAGATTATCTAGCTCTTCTACTTGTCCAGGGGGTCTATAGATCACCCTACACGAGCTACTGTATGATTGCCAAATGTTAGCGTAACCCAAACTGACTCTATGTTCACCTCGCTCACTTTTATTTGGTTCGTTTTTATGTTGTTTTTCACATACAGGGCCACTCCTCCTCCTTTCCTACCTTCTCTGTCTTTTCTATATAAAGAGTACCCCGGTATTGTTATGTCCCAGTTATTTTTCTCACTGAACCATGTCTCAGTAACCGCCACTAAATCTACTTTTTCAGCTGCCATCATTGCCTCCAGTTCATTGATTTTATTGACTAAACTGCGAGCATTTATAGACACGACTCTGAGCTTGTCATTTTTTACCTCGCATGTTGCTTGCACCCTCCGATTTAGTTTTGGGGGACAATCGGCAGATTGTTTACCCTTTTTGTCCCCCTCCTAGTTTAAATATTTCTTTGCGAAACCTTTGAACTTCTCACTGAGAACATATGTTCCCCTATGAGTAAGATGCAAACCATCTTTTTTATACAGTTCCTTTCTGCTCCAATTAGAGCTATCATGGGACACAAAGCCAAATCCTTGCTCCCGACACCATTCCCGAAGCCACAAATTGAATTCCCTATTGCGCATCTTCCTATCTTGAATGTTATGCACAGGCAAAACTTCAGAGAATGACACAGTGGACGCAATCTGCTGTATTTCACCTCCAAGAACACAAAAATCTTCCTTAATCTCAGAAACCTCATTGCTAGCCAAGTCATTTGTCCCTAGATGGACTAGAACATCCACTTCCCCTTGCTGCTTTGCTTCTTTGACAATATTGAGAATACGTCTCCTGTCTCTACGAGCAGTAGCCCCAGGAAGACATCTCACCAAACCACTACTCTCCAGCTCAACAGCTCTTATGATAGAATCACCCAGCAACAATTGCTTCTATCAAGTCCCACCTTTTCATTTTTGTCCTTGGTTGCAGTGCTGCATACCTTAGACATAGTGGATGGTGGTTCCTCAACTATGGTGTTTGAGCCTGCATCCGTCTTACCACTACACTCTGAAAGTGCCTCAAAAGAATTAAGAAGAGCCACAGATTGTGGGACATGCTTTCTATCCACAACGCTAAGTCTACCAGATCCTACAGTAGTCCATCTGCCGCTCCTAGGAGGCCTCTGTGGCAGTGGCTTTGTAACAGTCATAGCCTGAGTTTGTCTAACAGATAATTTACAAATCTCAGACTTCAAACAGGCAATTTCCTGCTGCAATAAAGAGAACTGCCTACATATCAGGCACACTCCAAACCTCCAAAAATTGGATCTAAAAACAAACGCATGACAGCTCTTACACTGGACCAAGCCTGCCATTATAAAAGAATGGATTTAAAAACAGCAAATCTTACCTTTTTGTAGGTTTTCTACCTCCTGTCAAACCTCAGACTACCTCCAGAGTATCTCCAGAAGATCTCCTTAAGAGTTCACTTTGAAGGCTTCACTTAGAAGGCTTGACAAGCTCAATAGCAAGCTAAAATATACCAAAACCTTTAACATAGTCACCTCCCCCAGCAAGGAGTGGACAAGCTAAACCTCTTTGCAAATACCACCCAATTGATTCCAATTGTATTGTGTCTTTGTTGGAAAGAGAGGTGCCCCTTCTCATTGAGAGTATTGACGGCAGGAAATCACTGAGACCTCATGTCACTCATGACACTATACCTATCTCTTTCTGTACAGGTATTTTACACAAGGAAAAGATCCAATTCCAAATAATAGAATCACCCACAAATGCCTATTGTATTGGGCTATCCATGGTTAGCTAAGCATAACCCAGTTGTGAACTGGACTGCAGGGGAATTGGATTCTTGGGAACCTAAGTGTTGGTCTAAGTGTCTGGGTATGAGTGCTGTGGTGGTGGGCAGCCTGAATGTGGCCACAGCTCCCCCACTGTCCACAGAGATAACCAAGTGGTATAACGACCTTAAGTAGGTCTTTGGTAAAGGAAAGTCTGAAATCCTGCCCCCACACAGACCCTATGATTGCGCCATCGACCTTTTGCCTGGTACCATGCCTCCTAAGGGACATGTCTACCCTCTCTCTCAAAAAGAGAATGACATAATGGAGGAATATATACGCAAAAACCTGGATCGTAGGTTCATTCGCCGTTCTTCCTCTCCTGCGGGAGCAGGTTTTTTTTTTTGTATCGAAAAAGGAGGGGGACTTAAGACCATGCACTTACTATAGAGGGTTAAACAGAATCACTATACGTAATGCCTATCCCATTCCCCTGATATCCGAGTTATTTAAAAGGTGCCAAAATTTATACTAACAGGGTAATTCAAAGAGATTCGAAAAGTCACCGCACGTTCGGTGACTTTTCGTTCTCTTCAATTCGGTGCAAATCGGCTTTCCCATTCCGGCCACCCCGCAAGCAAGCACCACAGGGCTGTCGAAGTGCAGGGAAAAGCTGCCGAAAACCCACAAAAACATCTGGATTAACCCGTCGAAGACGCCAGAAAAACCCAAGCAGGAGTTGATCACACGCAGCAAAGCCTCCGGAAAAAGTCGACACCGCAGACGAAGGGAGTGAATAAATTAAGAAAACAGTTTGCTTGAATGATTGAAAAGTGAAACGCTGTTTGCAAAGAAACTACTGAGCGAAAATGTCTGAAATTTACATATGAGGTCCAGGGAATGAGAATAAAATGAGTGTTACAGAAAAAATAAGTAAAGTTAAAACAAACAAAAAATTCCAGAAAAATGCTTAAAATATCCTAAAAAATCTATAAATAAAGAGACTCTTTACTGAAGAATTTTATAATGAACGGTTTATTAGATATTTAATTAAAACGGGAATATTTTTAACATTGAAGCCTATGGGATTCTCCTGAATAAACCTGTCACATTAAACCACCAAATGGCAGGGCATTTCGGGAACCTTTCACTGCTGGTTTGTGTTCTCTGAATAGCCGAAGCAGTGCTTTTTCATGGGGATTTCACTGCCCTCGAACAGGCACTGAACAGGCATCGTATGTGCAGGAAATTCGCCAGGATTTGGCGAATTGCCTGCTCTCTGGATAGTCGAATGGCCAGGAAAGGTAACCGAGCGCTGAATTTCAGCGTTCGGTTACCTTTCTCCAACCATTCGGATCTCTTTGAATAACCCTGTAAGTTGTACCTACGTGGTGCTTATAACTTGGTAAGCGTCAAGAAAGACCATGAGTGGAAGACTGCTTTCAATACCAGAAGCGGCCATTCTGAATACCTTGTCATGCCATTTGGGTTATGTAATGCACCAGCAGTCTTCCAAGACTTCATCAGTGATGTCCTAATGGACTTTTTACAGGTCTTTGTTATAGTCTATTTGGACAATTTTCTGATTTACTCTCCTGATGTGGAAACACACTATGTTCATGTACGTAGAGTATTGCAAAGATTGCTAGAGAACAAACTGTACTGCAAGTTAGAAAAATGTTTGTTTGACATAACTTCTGTTCATTTTTTGGGTTATATTATAACGTCAGATGGCTTTGAGATGGACCCTCAGAAACTGTCAGCCATCAAGGAATGACTGTTGCCTCAAGGGTAAAAAGCCATACAAAGATTTCTAGGCTTTACCAATTAATATAGGAGATTTATCAAAGGCTTCTCCTCTGTAGTATCTCCCATTACAGCCATAACCAAGAAAGGTGCTCAGAATCAAGTCTGGAGGGCTCAGGCCATGCATGTTCGTCTCGGCACCTATCCTGCGAATCCAGAGCCAGGTTTGCCATTTCAGCTAGAGATGGTCGCTTCAGAGATTGGGATAGGCGCAGTCCTGTCCCAGAGAGAGAACTCTGAAGGATCGTTACATCCATGCGGGTTCTTCTCCAGGAAAATGACACCTGCTGAGAGAAACTATGATATTGGTAATAGAGAGCTATTGGCAGTAATAGTAGCTCTTAAAGAATGGTACCAAAGACCCTGTGATTATAATCACTGATCACAAAAACCTTGTGTATATGGGAGATGCTAAACGTCTGAATGCAAGACAGACAAGGTGGTCCTTGTTCCTGTCCAGTTTTAACTTCTTGCTGACTTATCGTCCAGGTTCAAAAAACACCAAAGCTGATGCTTTGTCTAGACAGTTTGAATCCTACGAACAACACACGTTCGATCAAAGTCCCATCATTCCTCAAGAGAGGATCCTGGGTACCACTCTTCTTACTGTATCTTCTCCACTCCTAGAAAGATTACAGTCAGTGCAGGGTACCGCACCAACCGAAAGGCCTCCTGGTAATCTCTTCGCGCTTGAAGAGGAGAGAATACAGGTTATGATGGTCTATCATGACTCCAAGCCTTTCGGGCATATGGGTATCACAAAAACCCTAGCTACACTTGAAAAAAGTTCTGGTGGGCAGGTATGCGAAGGGATGTGAAAGAATATACAGCTACTTGTAAAGTATGCTGTAGAAGTAAAAATCCCAGGACCTTATCTATCGGTCTGTTACAACCATTGCCAGTTCCTGAAAGACCATGGTCCCACCTATCTATGGACTTTATTACTGATCTACCAGTGTCCCAGGGTAACACTGTGATCCTTACCACTGTAGAAGGGTTCTCCAAAATGGTGCATTTCGGTCCTCTGGTCAAACTGCCATCTGCCAGCGAGTTGATACTAGGGATGAGCTGTTCAGTTCGATCGGTTCGGAGTTCGCATCGAACAAAGCCTGTTCGCATATTCGCAAACTACGAACATTTCCGCCTGTTCGCCGCGTGTTCGCCCACAATGCACCACAATGGACCACAATGCACTTTTCCACTGGCCTGAAGCTTGTAATTGGCTATTGCCTTGCACCTGACCACAGGTCAGGCGCAAGACAGGTTCAAGACTATGCCAATCACGGCTCAGAGTCCTGATTGGGCAAATTTTGCCCAATCATGGGCTCACAGAGCTAAGGCAGCACACTATATAAGGTTTCACACAGCGCTTCTGCATGTGTTTGAGAGGAGATTTCAGAGGAGATTGTTGTTGTGTTAGTGTGTGTTCTTACTGTCAGTCTGCCTCTAGCTACTGAGGGGGTGTCTCATCTACTGGGGGGGTCTCATCTGTTGTAATCTTTGTGTTCTCACTCCCAGCAACTATTTTGGGGGCTCAGTAATTTCTACAAAATATTTGTGAATAGAGGTAATCTGCCACACAGAATTTTTGGGGCTCAGTAATTTCAATGGGGCTGAAATTTCGGTTTTTAGAGTGCCCTCCAAGAGGGCATTTATGCTAGATATTTGCCATAAAAGGTGTATTAGGGTCCGGGTAGTGCCCTGGGGGACAGGAAACAAGGTCAAAAAGTTAAAAAAATTTTTTTTAAAGGGACAGTGAGTTTTCTGTGAAATAAGGGTTAAAAAAAATAATGAAAAATTCCTTCAAATATCGTGCCTAGGAGGTCCCCATAACCTGCCCGTGAAGTGGCGGATTTCTAGGATGTTTAGAAACACTTAAAAACAAAAAAATTACGTTTCAAATGACGGTAAATGCTTTTCCTTTTAATCTATCCATAAACAACTGCTTGGAGCAGCAGTCTGTATGAAAAGAGGAGACATTTTCATACACGCAGAAAAGTTTACTGATTTTTTTGGCTAAATTATTGTGAAACTTATGCAGGCTTTGGATGAAAGTAACAATAGGTGCTTCAAAATTGGTCCTTGAGCGTCCCCAACAGTGCCGTCACACCGTAACCCCTCTGAGGATAGGAATCTGATACAGGCGTCAGTGGCAGTGCACCCAAATATTGTGCTTTTGGTGCCAGGCCTGCAAGTACTATCATACAGTAACCCCTCTGTGGTATTGTGGAAGAATGCAGGGGTGAACCTAGCGGTCCTACATTAAAAAGATTTGATTCTGGTCAAGGCGTCAGTGCACCCAGATATTCTGCCTTTGGTGCCAGGCCAGCAAGTATCATCATACAGTAACCCCTCTGTAGTATTGTGGAAGAATGCAGGGGTGAACCTTGCATTCCAATATTGAAAAGTTTTTTATCTGGTAATGGGCGTCAGTGCACCCAGATATTGTGCCTTTGGTGCAAGACTGCCAGACCAGCAAGTATCATCATACAGTAACCCCTCTGTAGTATTGTGGAAGAATGCAGGGGTGGACCATGTGGTCCTATATTGAAAAGTTTTTGATCTGGTAATGGGCGTCAGTGCACCCAGATAGTGTGCCTTTGGTGCCAGGCCAGCAAGTATCATCATACAGTAACCCCTCTGTGGTATTGTGGAAGAGTGCAGGGGTGGACCATGTGGTCCTATATTGAAAAGTTTTTTATCTGGTAATAGTCGTCAGTGCACCCAGATAGTGTGCCTTTGGTGCCAGGCCAGCAAGTATCATCATATAGTAACCTCTCTGTGGTATTGTGGAAGAGTGCAGGGTTGGACCCTGCTGTTCAAAAAATTAAAATGATATAAATCTGGCACAGGCGTCAGTGCAGCCAAATATTGTGCCTTTCATGGCAGCAAGTGCATTCACACCGTAACCCTTTTGTGGTATTGTGGAAGAGTGCAGGGTTGGACCCTGCTGTTCAAAAAATTAAAATGATATAAATCTGGCACAGGCGTCAGTGCAGCCAAATATTGTGCCTTTCATGGCAGCAAGTGCATTCACACCGTAACCCTTTTGTGGTATTGTGGAAGAGTTCAGTGCTGGAGGTTTTGTGCATGCAGAAGACATCCCCGATCTATTCTGTAACGTCAGCGTCAGGGGATTGATAACTGCTGATCCAAGACTGATTCATTTTTATAAATGTCAGCCGGTCTACAGAGTCAGTGGAGAGATGCACTCTTTTGTCTGTGACAATACCTCCAGCGGCACTGAACATCCTTTCGGAAAGCACGCTAGATGAAGGGCAACCTAGTAGCTGCATAGGATATTGGCTAAGTTCTGGCCAGTGATCCAATCTCAACATCCAGTAAGCCAGTGGATCATCTGCTGGAAAGGTATCTAGGTCTGCCCTTGCTTCTAGGTAGTCCTGCACCATATGGTGAAGACGCTGGCAATGGGTGCCTACATTTGACATCCCTGGGCGTCGAGTACTAAAAAAATTTAAAAATGCATCAGTCAAGCGGCCCTGGCCTTCACCACTATTCCTCTGATCACCCGCAGCCTCAGAAGCACGTGTGTCAGCACTTGGTAATCTACCAGTGCCTGGAAAGGTGTTACACAAGTGTCGCTTTAGAGCGTCCTCAAGTTTTTCATCCTGTGCTCCCTCTGTGCGGGCAGGATGAGCTCTGCAACTTTACCCTTGTATCGTGGATCAAGAAGGGTTGCCAACCAGTAATGATCCCTCTCCTTGAAAGCACGAATCCTGGAGTCGTTTAGCAGGCTTTGCATCATTAGGGAGCCCATGCAGCGTAGGTTGGAGGTGGCATTAGCTTCCGAGTCTTCCTGGTCAATGAGGATGACCGTATCGTGCACTTCCTCCTCCCAGCCACGCACTAGCCCTTGTGTTTCTGGGCACACGAAACCCTCCCTTGAGGAATCCCCACCTTCAATGCACCCACTACTTAAATATTCTGCCTCCTCCTCATCCTCCTCCTGTCTGATCTGAATAGGACCCGCTGGAATGCTGTCTGCGGAAAGACTGGGGCCTTGAGAGCTAGGGAAGGCCTCCTCTTCCTCCCGCTGCTCTGCCTCTAGAGCCACATCTATAATTCCCCGCAGAGTGTGCTCCAGCAGGAACACTAAAGGAATTGTGTCACTGATGCATGCACTGTCCCTGCTCACCATCCTCGTTTCCTCCTCAAATGGTGACAGTACAGTGCATGCATCCTTGATCATCAGCCACTGCGGGGGGGGGGGAACCAAGTTGACCTGGACCTGTCCTTGTGCCATACTCACACAGGTACTCGTTACTGGCCCTCTGCTGCTTGTGCAGATGCTGCAGCATTGCTAATGTCGAGTTCCACCTGGTGGGCATGTCACAGATCAGACGGTTTGTGGGAAGGTGGAATTCTCTTTGAATTTCTGCCAGGTGAACACTTGCTGGGAATGACCGTCTGAAGTGGCTGCAGACTTTTCTGGCCTGGATGAGAAGCTCTGGCAGCCCTGGGTACTTGGTTAGGAAACGTTACCACCAGATTTAGGACGTGTGCTAAGCATGGTACATGCGTCAATTTACCCTTGCGTAGGGCGGAGAGAAGGTTGCTGCCATTATCGCAGATGATCATTCCCAGCTGAAGCTGGCATGGTGTTAACCATCTCTGCACCTGCCCCTGCAGAGCTGACAGAATTTCTGGCCCGGTGTGGCTCCTGTCCCCTAAACAAACCAGCTCAAGCACAGTATGGCATTTTTTTGCTTGAGCCATTGCGTAGACCCTGTCAGGCGTCGGTTTAACTGCCACTTCGCCAGAGACAGAGAAGAAGGAGGATGAGGTGGAGAAAGAGGGAGAGGTGGTGCAGCAGACAGACCTCATACAAGCAGCTTTCTGGAGGCGTGGTGGATGAACAAGCTCCAGCACAGAGCCCCATCTTGGATCCCTCCCAGCTGCGATCAGAGTTACCCAGTGTGCCGTGAAGGAAATGTAACGACCCTGTCCATGCTTGCTGGACCACGTGTCTAAAGTCACATGCACCTTGTTGCTGACTGCCTTTCCCAATGACTCAATAACATTGTCTTCCACGTGCTGGTATAGTGCTGGAATGGCCTTGCGTGAAAAGTAATGGCGTTTTGGAACCTGCCACTGTGGTACAGCACATTCAGGAAATTCACGGAAGGGAGCAGAGTCCACCAGCTGGAAAGGCAGCAGCTGCAATGCGAGTAATTTTGCTAAGCTGGCATTTAGACGCTGTGCTTGGGGATGGTTGGGACTATATTTTTTCTTTCGCTGCAGCAGCTGCGGCAACGTAATCTGACTGCGTAAATCTTCAGCTGCTGGGATGATGTCACATTGTGAGGAAGGAGCTGGTACATCCATTACTGTAGCATCATCCCTGTCGGTGGAGGTTGTAGGCAATGACATGGCAGGACATACAGTGGGGGTAGAGACAGATGAGGAGGAGGAGGAGGACCTACGCAAAGTTTTGCGCCAACGGGATGTGTGGCAGTTGTTCATATATCACCTCAAGCACGTGGTACCCAAGTGCCCGGTATCTTTCCCACGCTTAAGCCTCATCTGACATAGATTACAAATAGCAAACCTGCGCTCTACTGCACATTTCTTAAAGAACTCCCAGACAACAGAGTTCCTGCGTGTGTTCTTTGAGACAACAGCGCTCTGCACCGGAGCAGCTCTGACATGTGATGCCTTGGACTAGCTAGTGCTATGGTTGGTCACAGAGGATGTTGTGCCTCGTGTTTGCTGTGCCTCCTCCTCCCCCTCTTCCTCACTTAATTCCTCTGTTCAATCAGGCACCCAGGTGGAGTCAGTG
Organism: Leptobrachium leishanense; assembly: GCA_009667805.1. Lineage (NCBI taxonomy): Eukaryota > Metazoa > Chordata > Amphibia > Anura > Megophryidae > Leptobrachium > Leptobrachium leishanense. The sequence goes on along the minus strand of CM019070.1, from coordinate 101,586,345 downwards.
ACCTCATCATCATTGTCATCATCACCCCTATCTCCTCGTCACTGTAGCCAACTTGGCAGTATGCTGCAGCTGCTGGGGCAACATGAGTGACAGTTATTTGTGTGTCATCACTGGCACCCCCTTCCTCTAGGTTGATTATACTCCCTTCCTCAACCTCAGAGATTGAATCAGAGCACTGTACTTGCTGCGCATCCTCAAGCAGCATGTCACTCTCATTGTAGTCAAACAATTCAGCTGACTCCTCCGTGTGTGATAGCGAGGCTATGGCAGGAGTAGCTGTGGACATGGAGGCTGCATTAGATGCTTTGGCAGCTGAGATGGACTGTAAAGCACTAGAAGCCTGGCTGGCAGAGGACTCGGAGGATGAGGATGGCCTGGTTAGCCAATCCACCAAGTCCTCTGTATGTTGCTGCTGCTTAAGACGCCCAGCACCAGTTAGAAAGGACAAGCGTGCCCCTGCAGAGGATGCACCACGTCCACCACGACCAGAGGCACAGCCTCCCGACACAGGGCTGCTTGCCCTCTTATCTGTGTCTGGGAGCATCTGCCTGTCCTTTTTGTTCTTTCAGACATGGTGAGTGATATATAGTTTAATATATACAGAACTCTGATTCAACTCTGGAATAAAGATTTAAAGAACTTTGGTATTACTCAATGAGACACACTGATAGCTGGCAGCCAGTGACAAGAGACAGATCACCTCAATTCACAAATATTCACAAATACGTATCTGGCGGCGCGATGGTAGTCGCTCTCGGATCGTATGGTGGTTCTCTTATAAAGCACCGTCCGTATATGTCATGAAAAACCATGAAAAAAATACAATAGTGCAGAGCAATTACAAATAATCAGTTTCTATATGTACATGATATTGATCCCACTCACAAAACAAGAGCCCCAACACTGGCTCTGAGCGGGTCAGAGCATTCGGTCATTTTTTTCTGTATTGAAGGAGGCGACCCACAACCTTCAACTATGGCAATCCTCTTCCGATCTCGATGTATAGAGAAACATGCAAAAAGAGAGAGGCTTCCTAGTGCAGATCCGTTGGGAATATGTTATAAGTATATCTACAAAGATTTAAACTCACATGGGTTGGAGCTTATAGCCAAGCTCTGGGATCAATCGCCTGTGGACTTGTCTAAGGTAAAGCCCATAGAAAACCTCTCAAATCAATTCACAAATGTTTTAAAAAATTAGTGAGCCCCAAAATACTGCGTGGTACTGGTTGTGTGACAAGACACAGATCACCTCAATTCACAAATGTTTTAAAGAAATTAGTGAGCCCCAAAATACTGTGTGGTACTAGTTGTGTGACAAGACACAGATCACCGCAATTCACAAATGTTTTAAAGAAATTAGTGATCCCAAAATACTGCGTGGTACTGGTTGTGTGACAAGACACAGATCACCTCAATTCACAAATGTTTTAAAGAAATTAGTAAGCCCCAAAATACTGCGTGGTACTGGTTGTGTGACAAGACACAGATCACCTCAATTCACAAATGTTTTAAAGAAATTAGTGAGCCCCAAAATACTGCGTGGTACTGGTTGTGTGACAAGACATAGATCACCTCAATTCACAAACGTTTTAAAGAAATTAGTGAGCCCCAAAATACTGCGTTTGTACTGGTTGTGTGACAAGACACAGAAGATCACCTCAATTCACAAATGTTTTAAAGAAATTAGTGAGCCCCAAAATACTGCGTGGTACTGGTTGTGTGACAAGACACAGATCAATTTACAAATGTTTTAAAGAAATTAGTGAGCCCCAAAATACTGCGTGGTACTGGCTGTGTGACAAGACACAGATCACCTCAATTCACAAATGTTTTAAAGAAATTAGTGAGCCCCAAAAAGACTTGCTGGCACAGTGACAAGACACAGAAGATCACCTCAATTCACAAATGTTTTAAAGGAAAGTTGTAAACCCCAAAAAAACTTGCTGGCACAGTGAGACACACGAGACACACATCACCTAAATTCCCTGATATTTGGTAGAAATGAGACCCTCTCAGACCCCCCCAGTAGTGTGGCAGACCGGCAGTAACAACACACGACTATCTCCTCTGAAATCTCCTCTGAAATGCGTGCAGAATCGGCACGTGGAAACGTTATATAGTGTGCTGCGGGACTTAGCTCTGTGAGCCCATGATTGGGCAGAATTTGCCCAATCAGGACTCTGAGCCGTGATTGGCATAGTGTTGAACCTGTCTTGCACCAGACCTATGGTCAGGTGCAAGGCTGTAGCCAATTACGAGCTTCAGGCCAGTGGGAAAATGCATTGTGGTCCATTGTGGTTGAACATGCAGCGAACACCCTGAAATGTTCGATGTTCGCGATCTAATCAAACAGGCTAAGTTCGGGTCGAACTCCGAACCGTCCGAACCGAACAGCTCATCCCTAGTCCTCAGTTACTCCTGCTGTATGCTGAGGAGGACGTGTCCCACACGTCATCAGCTTTGCGGGACCCCCGGCGGAGATACTCACCTCTCTGTCTGGGGTCCTGCGGCGTTCTGACTTCAGCGTCCTCAGACGCCGTGAGATGCCGTGTATAGAGATGCTGATGGGGTTGTGTATAGAGATGCTGTGAGGCTGTGTATAGAGATGCTGTGAGGCTGTGTATAGAGATGCTGTGAGGCTGTGTTTAGAAATGCTGATGGGGTTGTTTATAGAGATGCTGTTTGTATATAGAGATGCTGATGGGGTTGTGTATAGAGATGCTGTTTGTGCATAGAGATGCTGATGGGGTTGTGTATAGAGATGCTGTTTGTGCATAGATGCTGATGGGGTTGTGTATAGAGATGCTGTTTGTGTATAGAGATGGTGATGGGGTTGTGTATAGAGATGCTGTGAGGCTGTGTATAGAGATGCTGTGAGTTTGTGTATAGAGATGCTGATGGGGTTGTGTATAGAGAGCTGTTTGTGTATAGAGATGCTGATGGGGTTGTGTATAGAGATGCTGTTTGTGATAGAGATGCTGATGGATGGGGTTGTGTATAGAGATGCTGTGGGCTGTGTATAGAGATGCTGTGGCTGTGTTTAGAAATGCTGATGGGGTTGTTTATAGAGATGCTGTTTGTATATAGAGATGCTGATGGGGTTGTGTATAGAGATGCTGTTTGTGCATAGAGATGCTGATGGGGTTGTGTATAGAGATGCTGTTTGTGTATAGAGATGGTGATGGGGTTGTGTATAGAGATGCTGTGAGGCTGTGTATAGAGATGCTGTGAGTTTGTGTATAGAGATGCTGATGGGGTTGTGTATAGAGATGCTGTTTGTGTATAGAGATGCTGATGGGGTTGTGTATAGAGATGCTGTTTGTGAATAGAGATGCTGATGGGGTTGTGTATAGAGATGCTGTGAGGCTGTGTATAGAGATGCTGATGGGGCTGTGTATAGAGATGCCTTGCGGCGCCAGAAGTGTGGCCTTGCTCCGGTGGGGGCCGCCATCACTGCCTGACATCCTCACGCATAGCGTGAGGATGTCAGATAGCCGGGGAGCCCCTAGCTGCCCGGAATCCCCTGGCGGAGATGGGAGTTCATTTGAACCCCGATATCTCCAGAACCGTGGCAGCTAGGGGGTCATGGAGGGTGTCAATCGAAAGGCCTGAGCATGATACCCAACATGACCAGGTATAAAGTAAAAAAAATAAAAAAAAATAAAAACATGTATTTTTTTGTGTTATTTTTATTAATGCAGCAATATTGTTCACATTTCAATTATAATGTGAACAATGATGCTGCACTAATGATTTTTTTCTATGGGGTGCGTTTTCTATAAATCACGTAATTCCCCCCACAAAATTTAACAAGTCCCCATTTCTAATTTTTCTACAAACGCACCCAATAGAATACATAACGGCAAACGCTCATGTGCTAAAATGTGAAAAAAAACCACTTCACACACTGCAGATGATTACAAATTCAATTTTTATTGCATTTTTTGTCATAATATACAGGCATGACATGACGTATACATATAAAAATGATATATTATGAATCTGCGGAGTCTGCCGGAAAGAACGATATCTAATATGTCTGGGTCATTTAATAAAATGTGGCTTCAAATCGCGTTTAAACATGATGAGTGAAAGTGGTAAAATTGAGCTAAGGGGTTAAACAGCATATCAGAGAAAGATTTAGTAGAGAAATGAACACTTCTCAGAAGCACAGGTGTTGTTGGATACATGTTCAGATCAGGAGACACCACGCCCTCAGTTTCTAACAATGTATCAAATTCATCAGACCAGACTAATTAAAAGCACAACACTAATTAACACCTGTTGTTTACGCCGTTTGAGAACACAGGTCATTTAGAGGTGAGAATCGTTGCACCTAGACATTCGTTTTTAATGCAATATCTAATAAACCATTGCTTATAATATTCTGCAGTAAAGAGTCTGTTTATTTCTAGATTTTTTTGTATTTTTTAAGCATTTTGTTATACTTTTTTCAAAATTCTTTTTTTTCCGAACTCGAACCGAACACGCCTAAAAGTTCGAAGTTCGCGAACTTGCGAACAGCCAAAGTTCGAATCGAACTCCGAACTGATCAAACCGAACAGCTCATCTCTAACTGTAAACCACTACAAGCCTGGCTGGCAGAGGACTCGGAGGATGAGGATGGCCTGGTTAGCCAATCCACCAAATCCTCTGTATGTCGCTGCTGCTTAAGACGGCCAGCACCAATTAGAAAGGACAAGCGTGCCCCTGCAGAGGATGCACCACGTCCACGACGACCAGAGGCACAGCCTCCCGACACAGAGGCTGCTTGCCCTCTTATCTGTGTCTAGGGAGCATTTGCCTGTCCTTTTTGGTCTTTTTGACATGGTGAGTGATATATAGATTAAAGAAATACAGAACTCTGATTCAACTCTGTTATAAAAATTGGAGATATGCAGAACTCTGGTATCACTCAGTGAGACACCCTGATAGCTGGCAGCCAGTGAAACAACACATATTACAATTCCCAGAAACCTCCTATAAGTCAGTGAGACCCCCTGATGGGTGGCCGTGAAAAGACACAAATTACAATTCCCAGAAACCACCTACAAGTCAGTGAGACCCCCTGATAGGACCCCCTGATAGCTGGCAACAGTGACAAGACACAGATTACAATTCGCAAAAATCTGCTAGAAGTATGTGGGACCCCCTGATAGCTGGCAGTGAGAAGACATAGATTACAATTCCCAGAAACCTCCTATAAATCAGTGAGACCCCCTGATGGGTGGCAGCGAGAACACACAGATTAGAACACTTGCCAGATATTTTGTAGAAATGATACCCCCACAATTGCTGGTGGAAGTGAGAACACAAAGATTAGAACAATTCCCAGATATTTTGTATAAATGACTGACCCCCCAAAACTGCTGGCGGCAGTGAGAACACACAGATTAGAACAATTCCCATATATTTTGTAGAAATGAGACCCTCAAAATAGTTGCTGGCAGTGAGAACACAAAGATTAGAACAATTCCCAGATATTTTGTAGAAATGAGACCCCAAAATACTTAGTGGCAGTGAGAACACACAGATTACAACAATTCCCAGATATTTTGTAGAAATTAGACCCCCAAAATAGTTGGTGGCAGTGAGAACACAAAGATTACAACAATTCCCAGATATTTTGTAGAAATGAGACCCCCCCCAATAGCTGCTGGCAGACTGGCAGTGAGAACACACGCTAACAATCTCCTCTCAAAAAACCTTATGTAAAGCCTTCTGTAGTGTGCTGCGGGACTTAGCTCTATGAGCCCATGATTGGGCAAAATTTGCCCAATCAGGACTCTGAGCAGTGATTGGCATAGTCTTGAACCTGTCTTGCACCTGACCTGTAGTCAGGTGCAAGGCTGTAGCCAATTACAAGCTTCAGGCCAGTGGAAAAGTGCATTTTGGTCCATTGTGGTGCATTGTGGGCAAACATGCGGCGAACACGCGGAAATGTTCGTAGTTCGCAAACATGCAAACAGGCGATGTTCGAATCGAACTCCGAACCGATCGAACCGAACAGCTCATCCCTAGTCCGGGCTCCTCCCCCCGGTATCAGGCGCCAAGGACGTGACAGATATAGACTGAGATTCTTTTCAGATACCGCTAGATCAGACCTTTGATGTATTTCTAACCTGCAGTATAGAAATATAATAAGAGTCTGATAAAAGGATATACATTTTATCCTAAATATTTGTTGCATTGTATACATATATATTGAAAATGGAAGAGTTAAGGTGATTAAATTACTAAACAGGGATTTTATAATCTACAATTTAAAAAGAATAAGATTAGAAGCTTAATTCTTGTTAAATAGAATAAGTGATAGCTTCATCTTTTGTTGATCCAGGTAGCACAGAGATATACAGTATATACGTATATATATATATATATATATATGTATAGTCATGGCCGAAATTGTTGGCACCCCAGCCATTTTTCCAGAAAATCAAGTATTTCTCGCAGAAAAGTATTGCAGTAACACATGTTTTGCTATACACATGTTTATTCCCTTTGTGTGTATTGGAACAAACAAAAAGAGGGAGGAAAAAAAGCAAATTGGTCATAATGTCACACAAAACTCCAACAATGGGCAGGACAAAATTGTTCGCACCCTTTCAAAATTGTGGATAAATAAGATTGTTTCAAGCATGTGATGCTCCTGTAAACTCACCTGGGGCAAGTAACAGGTGTGGGCAATATAAAAATCACACCTGAAAGCAGATAAAAAGGAGGGAAGTTCAGTCTTTGCATTGTGTGTCTGTGTGTGCCATGGACAACAGAAAGAGGAGAAGAGAACTGTCTGAGGACTTGAGAACCAAAATTGTGGAAAAATATCAACAATCTTTAGGTTACAAGTCCATCTCCAGAGATCTAGATTTGCCTTTGTCCACAGTGCGCAACATTATCAAGAAGTTTGCAACCCATGGCACTATAGCTAATCTCTCTGGGCGTGGACGGAAGAGAAAGGTTGCAATGCAGGATAGTCCGGATGGTGGATAAGCAGCCCCAAACAAGTTCCAAAGAAATTCAAACTGTCCTGCAGGCTCAGGGAGCATCAGTGTCAGCGCGAACTAGCCGTCGACATTTAAATAAAATGAAACGCTATGACAGGAGACCCGGGAGGACCCCACTGCTGACACAGAGACATAAAAAAGCAAGACTACAATTTGCCAAAATGTACTTGAGTAAGCCAAAATCCTTCTGGAAAAACGTCTTGTGGACAGATGAGACCAAGATAGAGCTTTTTGGTAAAGCACATCATTCTACTGTTTACCGAAAATGGAATGAGGGCTACAAAGAAAAGAACACAGTACCTACAGTGAAATATGGTGGAGGTTCAGTGATGTTTTGGGGTTGTTTTGCTGCCTCTGGCACTGGGTGCCTTGAATGTGTGCAAGGCATCATGAAATCTGAGGATTACCAAAGGATTTTGGGTCGCACTGTAGAGCCCAGTGTCAGAAAGCTGGGTTTGCGTCCGAGATCTTGGGTCTTCTAGCAGGACAATGACCCCAAACATATGTCAAAAAGCACCCAGAAATGGATGGCAACAAAGCGCTGGAGAGTTCTGAAGTGGCCAGCAATGAGTCCAGATCTAAATCCCATTGAACACCTGTGGAGAGATCTTAAAATTGCTGTTGGATAAAGGCGCCCTTCCATTAAGAGAGACCTGGAGCAATTTGCAAAGGAAGAGTGGTCCAAAATTCCAGGTGAGAGGTGTAAGAAGCTTATTGATGGTTATAAGAAGCGACTGATTTCAGTTATTTTTTCCAAAGGGTGTGCAACCAAATAAGGGTGCCAAGAATTTTCTCCAGGCCATTTTTGGAGTTCTGTGTGACATTATGTCCAATTTGCTTTTTTTCCTCCCTTTTTTCCCCCCAATACACACAGAGGGAATAAACATGTGTATAGCAAAATATGTGTTACTGCAATACTTTTCTGTGAGAAACACTTGATTTTCTGGAAAAATGTCTGGGGTGCCAACAATTTCAGCCATGACTGTATATACAGGATACTAGCTTTGTTTTCAACGTTTGTTTGCTGGGAAAAACATGTTAACTGTTTTCTTTAAGCGTGAAAATGTTTGTTTTTTAGAAACCTTTATTAAGTTGTACTAATCATTTATGTTTAGTTACTAACTTGATCTAAGTAAATCGTACTAATTATATGTGCTGATATTACTAACATGGCCCAATTTTACAAATTAGAAATCTGTGTGCTGATGGTTGTGGTTTTTATAAATCCTTGATTTCTGGTTGTGAAAATAAGTCATTTTTACATACGTAATAAATATATATATGTTTATTTGGTTTGGTTACGGTTGTATTTTTGAATAAACGTACAAGTGAAAACAAACTCAGGAGAGGTTTCTGAGAAATTGTTGGCGAGATAGTTTATTATTGTTTATATCTCAGATTAATTTCTTATTTGAATAAACATCTCCGACACATGGAGAGAGACACATCATGTTCATGAACGCATGGTGTTAAAAAGACTGCTTGAGAACGGGTTGTACTGCAAACTAGAAAAATGTTTGTTCGATATAACATCTGTTCATTTCCTAGGTTATATAATCACCCCCGAGGGCTTACAAATGGACCCTCAGAAACTCTCAGCCATCAGGGATTGGCCTCTGCCGCAAGGTTTGAAGGCAATCCATAGGTTTTTGGGGTTCACCAATTATTACAGGAGATTCATACAAAATTTTTCCTCTGGTTTCTCCCATTATAGCCCTGACTAAAAAGGGTGCTCAGAACCAAAAATGGAACACTCTTGCCATGCAGGCTTTTGAAAAGCTTAAATAAGCATTCATCACTGCACCAGTCTTGATACACCCAAAGCCGAGTCTGCCATTCCAGCTTGAAGTAGATGCCTTTTGAGATTGGTATAGGCGCAGTCCAATCCCAGAGAGAAAGTCCTGACAAACCATTACACCAGTGTGTTTTTTTTCTCCAGGAAGATGACATCCACAGAAAATAATTATGATATAGGTAATAGGGAATTGCTTGCAGTAGTCGCAGCCCTGAAAGAATGGCGATATCTGCTAGAAGGTTCCAAAGTCCCCATAATCATTATATTGGATCATAAGAATCTGGTCAGTACTTGGACCCATTCTCTTTAATATTTTTATTAGTGATATTGCAGAAGGTATTAATGGAAAAGTATGTCTTTTTGCTGATGACACAAAGATTTGCAACAGGGTTGACGTTCCTGGAGGGATCAGCCAAATGACAAATGATTTAGGTAAACTAAAAAAATGGTCGGAGCTGTGGCAATTGAGTTTTAATGTGGATAAGTGCAAGATAATGCACCTGGGACGTAAAAACCCAAGGGCTGAATATAGAATATTTGATACAGTCCTAACCTCAACATCTGAGGAAAGGGATTTAGGGGTTATTATTTCAGAGGATCTAAGGGTAAGTAGTCAATGTAATACAGCAGCAGGAAATGTTAGCAGAATGCTCGGTTGTGTAGGGAGAGGTATTAGCAGTAGGAAAAGGGAAGTGCTCATGCCACTGTACAGAGCACTGGTGAGACCTCACTTGGAGTAGTGTGTGCAGTACTGGAGACCGTATCTCCAGAAGGATATAGACATCTTAGAGAGAGTTCAGAGAAGGGCTACTAAAATGGTGTACGGCTTGAAGGAGAAACGTTACCAGGAAAGGCTTAATGATCTTAACATGTACAGCTTGGAAAAAAGACGAGACAGAGGTGATATGATAGAAACATTTAAATACGTAAAGGGAATCCACAAGGTAGAGGAAGGGAGTATATTTAAAAGGAAACAAAGTAGCAAAACAAGAGGACATAGTCTTAGATTAGAGGGGCAAAGGTTTAAAAGTAACATCAGGAAGCGTTATTTTACTGAGAGGGTGGTGGATACATGGAACAGCCTTCCAGTTGAAGTGGTAGAGGCCAAAACAGTAATTGAATTTAAGCAGGCATGGGATAGGCATAAGGCTATCCTAAACAAAAGATAAATCCAGGTAAAGTATCCATGTAATTGGGCAGACTAGATGGGCCGAAAGGTTCTTATCTGCCGACATTTTTCTATGGTCCTATGTTTCTACATTGGGGATGCTAAACGCTTGAATGCTAGACAGGCTAGGTGGTCTCTGTTCCTTTCCAGCTTCAATTTGGTCTCTTACCTATTGTCCTGGTTCCAAGAAAACGAAGGCCTTGTCTAGACAGTACGAGACATACGAGCATCATGTCTTTGTTAAAGTCCCATTGTTCCTCAAGAGAGGATTCTCGCTACCACTCTGATTACTGTTTCTTCTCCATTACTTGAGAGATTACAGTCTGTCCAAGGTACCGCCCCGCTGGGAAGCCACCTTGTAAACTCTTCATTCTTGAAGAGGAAAGAATACAGGTTACGTCGGTATATCATGACACCAAACCTTTTGGGCATATGGGAATAACCAAAACCCTAGCTACTCTGATAAAGCAGTTTTGGTGACCAGGTATCCGTAAAGACGTTACTGAATACAGAGCCGCTTGCGAGGTATGCTGTAGGAACAAAAACCCTAAGACCTTGCCTATAGGGTTGCTCCAACCGTTGCCTGTTCCTGGGAGACCATGGGCTCAACTATCTATGGATTTCATTACTGATTTACCTATATCCCATGGTAACACAGTGATGCTTACCATTGTTGACATATTCACCAAGATGGTTCATTTCGTGCCTCTCGCCAAGTTGCCCTCCGCTATGGAACTGGTGCCAATCTTTGTCCAAAGCATTGTCAGGCTTCATGGTGTCCCTCTAGGCATTGTGTTAGATAGATAGAGGCACTCAATTTGTGTCCAGGTTCTGAGAAAATCTGGGTTTTCAATTAAGCTTCTCCTCTGCCTACCATCCTAAGATGAATGGGGCAGCCGAGAGAGCTAGTCAAAATGTCAAACAGTATTTACGATGCTTTGTATATGAAAAACAGAATGAATGGTCGGACCTCTTGCCATGGGCAGAAATTGCTTTAAATAATGCAGTCAGTGAAACCACGGGTCATTCACCTTTTCACATGGTGTTTGGGTTCGATCCTCCCATGCTTCCCTCTAGCTTTCAGGGGACCGCGTTGCCTGCTCTGGATGAGCATCTGACCTCATTAAAAGGGACATGGGAGAAAGTCAAGGAGGTTATGGAGGCCAGTATTCAAAAACAAAAAGAGAAAACAGACAGACGTAGAAAGCCTGCCCCAGTATATACTGTGGGGAGTAGAGTCTGGCTTTCCACATGTAACATCAAACTCCTGGATCCTTCTATGAAGATGGTCCCCAGGTACATTGGTCCTTATAGAGTCTTGCGCAGGGTGAACCCTGTATCCTATGCCATGGCACTACCCCCGTACTTGCATATACACAATGTGTTCCATGTTAGCCTCCTCAAGCCTCTCACGTGCAACAGGTTAACGTGCCTCCTCCACCTGTTCAGTCCCAAAATATGAGGTTGAGTATGAGGTTCATGCCATTCTGAAGTCTCGTGTGGTCAGGGGTGTGCTACAGTACCTGGTTGTTTTGAACTAATGGATTAGTCCTAAAATGCAATTTATTTAGTTGCTAAAGAAATTGTTTTTAGTTCTTTAGTATGAAAACTAATTTCATTTCATTCATCCAAAAACCAGCGGATACAATTACTATTGTAGTGGCTCCTCAGAGGACTGAGATCGCTGCTCGTTACAGTATCTCTCACTCTCAGCACAATGTGGGCCATATTACATAGTTGGTGCTAACTTAACCAGAGCTGTTGTAAACTTCGAAGAGCCATTATAGCCTATGGAGGTTTTCAATTTACAACAGCTCTGGTTAAGTTAGCACCAACATTGTAATACTGCCCCGTGTCAGGCCAAGCTGTTACAGTAACTGACTGCTGCTCATCACAGCGCTCAGAGTTTCAGTAAAACTAGTAAATAATATTTTTATATATAAGAGGTATACAATATTATTTCCTTGTTTTACTGAAACTCTGAGCACTGTGATGAGCAGCAGTCAGTTACTGTTACATCTGAGATTGATACATTGTACTGAGAGATAATATACAAGTAGCCGATCTCAGTGCTCACAGCCACTGATTTAAAGGGCTAAAAAAAAAAAGGCTCCTCTCTGTATAATGTATAGAACATCCTCTGAATTAATTAATGTCCCTCTCTGTATAGAACATCCTCCTCAATTTATACCTTGCTCTGTATAATGTATATAACATCCTCCTGCATTAATACCCTTCTGTGTATAATGTATTGAACATTAATTAATGCCCTTCTCTGTATAGAACATCCTACTGCATGGGCATGTGGACGGTGCAGAACTTCGGATGTTGCGCTCTTCATTGCTGGTCTCCTTCACTCATCAATGTAATATTACAAAAAGGACTGAAACTAAAATGTAGTGCATTTTATTTTAGTTTCTTTCGTTTTTTGTACTGAGCAGTTTCGTATCTCTTGAGTCATACAAAAACTAAATTATCCCAAAATTCAGACTAAATCGTTTTAGTACTAAAACGAATGCACATGTCTACTTCTCACCGCTGTGTGCCTGGTGGTCGTCTAGTGGCTGCCCGTAAGGGGGGGTTATGACACATCCTCGGCAAGTCTGTGTATGTTATGCCCAGAGCAGACTCACCATGCTGATCTTACCCCATGCTGAATCAGAGTGTATATCAATCTTGCATAACACTGGCTCAGTTAATCCCTTGATCTGTCCTGTTGCCAACTTGGAGTGTACCAGCCTGTATGAAAACCCTCTCTGTTGCCAACTCGGAACGTTTATATGACCACACTGATGGTAACCCCAGTGTATGAATACACTGCTAAAGCCTTTCTTGGACTGTTTCCCACTTGTCAGTTTTATTAATTTTTCTATCAGACTACTTTATTCTCATGGACACTTACTGAGGAAGTCGGCAGGTGAAAACGCGTTCTAGTGATCATTGTTAAGGTTGTTCACTATTTTTTATGCTTTTTATGACTTTCCATTATTGTCTCGCCATATGGCCTTTTTTATTCAAATAAATTACAGTTTATAGTATTAGAAATCTGTCCTGCTGCTTATTCTATGGAAATCTTCTTGCTTTGAGTATTATATACATCAGGATTGCCCCTCTCCTACCCTGGGATTCAAATTTGTACAGCGACCCTGCATCTAACAAGATGTCATCTTTCCATGTTCCATCCCTGTCTCCCTGCTTTATGTATTCTTTATGTCTCTGGTTCCCATGTGTTTCTGTGTGTTGCTTTCCCAGGGTTGCAGCTCAGGGGTTAAGTGTGGTTTGCTCGTTAAGCTCTCCTGTTGTTGATGTGGGCTGATCACCTCCCTATATAAAGCAATAGGCCCATATGCCATTGTTCTTGCATTTTGGTTCACTTCATTTCCTGATTCATGCTGAGTTTTGTTCCTGAGAGCTGCCTGCTGCAATTTCTGTTCAAGTTTGTGTTTTCATGTTTACCTTATTTCTTTGGTCTAGTCTGTCTGCGGTTGCTATAGTTTGTCCAGGTTCTAGTTCATGTCCAGTGTTTCCTGTGTATTAGTTCAAGTGTTTCTCCTTTGTCTGGTTCATGTTATATGTCTGACTGATTCTCTAGTTCTGACCCTCTTGCCTGGCTGACTGATCTTCTGGTTCTGGACCCCTTGCTCTGTATAAGGTATATGTTCTGGCTTCATGACCCCTGGCTCTCTTTAGTACTATTCTCTCAAGTAATCCTTGCCTGTACTGTTTATACAGAGCTGACAAGAAGATATATAAGAAAGCAAAGACTCTGCACGGTGCTGTTATATTATTTTCCTTTAGAGCAGATCCGGCTACTCTAAAGACCGGTCTTTCAGAATAGGGCAGCTGTTTATCGTGCAGGGTCTCTGGCCTAGGTTGTCTACTCTGTATGATCTGCATATTGGGGCTTTCCTGTGTACCAGTACCTCACCTTGGCTAATGCAAGGGGTCCTCCCTGTGACTGATTGTGACGCCAGAGGAGTCTATTATTAAGAAAGAAAAGGAGAAATAAGAACCCACAACAGTCATGAATAGAAGTATTTTATATAGGTTTTTTAAATTTCACTCTGAAGTGCTTTTCTGGTGCTAAAACACCTATTACGTATTTACATTCACTTTGCAGATTGCTGTTATACAGATTGTATTTTAATTATTCATTAGTCACTGTTAAGGTGCGCCTGGAATATTTTGTTTCTCTTTTGATTTGTTGTGTTCTTGGAGGTGTGTGGACACTTTGTATTCCATTACAGCAGCACTCACTCTAATATTTATCAAATTAATATACACTTACAATATATAGAAGTGCTGCCCCCACATCTATATTACTCACACTTGTAGGTAAAGTTAACCCTTTGTGACTCAGTAGAAACTTGGTCTCGAAATCTACTGTTACTAGGTTGTACTCCTTATCATTGGTGTGTCTGTTCTCCCTGGCTGGGAGTGATAGGGTTAGCGGTCCCGACCATTCAAGGATCAGAGGGTCTAGAAGTCTGTCCAATAGGATTCCCACCACTGTTGTGAGTGAGGGGTGAGCGGGACAGCGAACTTGACAGCCGAGCAGACACCTTGCTGATCCTGACCGGCTTCTGGGAGCTTTTAGGGGCTCAAATATCTTTAGAAATGATGCGTCGCGTCCCCTGCCCCCCACGCTACGCCACTGCTAACTGATAGTGCTACCAAAAACAAAGGAGCAGAAAAAAATTCCAGGAGCAGGCCATTACAACTATTATGAGGTGTTTCGTTTTGGATCGATCCATTAAGTTTTTTTAGTTTGTTTCAGTACGTTCGTTCTCTTACTATAATTTGGTATTTCGGATTGATTTATTATTTTATTTTTATTTGTTATTTTGTTTTTATTAGTTATTTCGGAATGTGAAATGTATGAAATAACTAATGAAAAAGATATGTAATCCCCCTGTCCTTGGTGCTGAAACCTATTCAGCAACAAGGACAGCAGCACCGCGGGGCTCCAGTGCAAAATATCCCCCCCTGTCCTTGTTGCTGAAACTTATTTAGCCCCAAGGACAGCAGGTCTGTAGGGTTCTGAAGCAAAAGATCCCCCTGTCCTTGGTGTTGAAAACTATTCAGCAACAGGGACAGCAGGTCCACAGGGCTCCAGCACCCGCAGTGCAGATGTCCTTGGTGATGAATAGCTTTTAGTAGATGGGAAACATGCCAGTCTGTGTCAGGCTCAATTTATATTTATTTATTTAAATAAATGGCATGTTTACAAGTGCTACAGTGTGTAACCCGCTGTGCTATATATTGCATTGTGCAGTACATAATACTGCACATAACACCATGTACAGTGCAATGCAATATATAGCACAGTGCGATATACTTTACTATACATCACACAGTACACACCAAGCTCCAGGGGTCAAGTCCTTGTGTCCGAGCACTTGTGTCCGCGATACAGCAGACGTCATCAACCATATTTGAGATCTGGAGTTGGGTCAAAATACACGCATGATGACCATGGATGTATCTAGTTTGTATACGATCATACCACATAAGGAGGTGTTGATCCACCGGAGTTTCCCTTAGATTTTGTTCTGAAGTTGCTGGAACTCACCCTCACATTGAACTATTTTAGGTATGAAAAGACCTTTTAAGTCCAGAATTCGGGGATATCCATGGGAGCCTCTATGGCCCCAATGTATGCCAACTGTTTCATGTATAGAACATAACAAAGAAAAAAATGTCATCTGCGCTTACTCCAATTATACCATGTGAAACTAAACACAATTAGAGGTTTGGTTTCTTATTAATGGTCATTATAAGACTAGCTCGCCCGCCAACGTCATGGCACCTCTATAAGGGCGAGTCTTAACCAAAATGAAACCACAGGCTGCTACATAGCAAACCATACCTGCTCATGCTGCTTGTCAAACATGAGGTAGACTGGTGGGCCTTTATTTATGCTCCCCCAGAAGCAAAATCCACTTGTCTTATAATGGCCATTAATAAGAAACCAAACCTCTAATTGTGTTTAGTTTCACACGGTATAATTGGAGTAAGCGCAGATGACATTTTTTTCTTTGTTATGTTCTACACATGTTGTTGGGCTGGATGCATTTGGTGGTTGCAGCCAACCCTTCGGGGAATAGACGCGACCCCACCCCTCCTGCACTATGTATGTTTCAATGTACTTCCAGCCAGGTCATCCCTGCAGCAAGACTCCGCGTCTTTGTTTTGATCCCAAAGTGGATTTTGTTTCTGGGGGAGCATAAATAAAGGCCCACCTTTATTACCTCGACTACAGAATGGTTTGAAAATGTATTTACGCTTTATTGATGATGTGTTGGTGGTGTGGGATGGAGAGGAAGCAGAGTTACACAATATAATGCAGTGTTTGAACCAGTTGGAATAGACAGTTCGCTTTACCTACCTTATCAACACTCATGAAGTGAATTTCTTGGATTTGGCATTGGTATGCCAAGGGGATAGATTGAAATATAGTCTGCTTAAAAAAGAGACAGATCGGAATACGATCTTGCGGGCTAATAGCTTTCATCCCCTGAAATTGGTTGAATCTCTACCAATTTCGCAGTTTTTGAGGGTATTTCGAAATAGCTCAGAACAGACCATCCGTGAGATCCAAACCCAGGAAATGTATGAACATTTCTTACAATGTGTCTATAAGACGCAGGTGCTTGACCGGGCACTAGAGGTAGCAGGGAAGAAATTTCAACAGCAGCAGGACGGTGGGGTGGGAGGAACCCCTAAAAATAGAGAGCCTAGTGTTTCCACAAAAGTACAACACTGAATCGGTGGCATTGTCAAAATGTGTCTGACGAAGTTGGAACATTATGTCAACGGATAAACCACTACTAGTAAAGTTTGCACGTCCTCCCATGATAAGCTACAAAAGGAATAAAAACCTTAGAGATATACTGGTCCATACGGACCAATTTTCAATGGCACGGGACACCCCATCACAACATCCAGGTTGTTACCGGTGCCTGGGTTGTACTACATGCAACTTTATGATTTCGGGTAGGGAATTCCATCATCCCCATAGTGGGAAGAAATATTCCATCCGCCACCGTATTTGTTGTACCACTAAATTTGTGGTCTATCGATTGACATGTCCCTGTGGGCTTTGGTACATAAGGAAGACGAACAATGGTCTACGTGAAAGAATGGCCAACCATCGCACGGCGATTAGAGCAGCCCTCTTGGGAAAGGAGAGTCTTCAGCCAGTGGCGAGGCATTTCCAAGAATGGCAACATCCTCTCTCATCCCTACGTATCATGGGGATCGATCATATTCCACCAATGCCGAGAGGGGGGACAGGGCAATTGAGCTCCTGAGACGTGAGGCGTTCTGGATATTCACCCTTAACACAGTGGTACCGAGAGGCTTGAACGAAAGAGAACTCCCTGCATTGTTTTTTGAATCCTCGTTAGATATAATGCATATATAAAGATATTTTATTGTCATGTTGATTTGTTTTTTATTCGTGGTTACAGTAACAGTTGAAGAGTGGATAACAATGGGGAATGGATAACAATGGGGAATTATGGTATAGTGGCGCTTTCACAAGCGGCAGTGTATATTTTTGTATGTTTTTTGGTATAATTAGGGGTTGGTTGGTTGCTGGGTAACGGGTGCATACCTGGTTTCCAGGCTTAGAGCCGGTTCTATCTCTTCTGGTTCCGGCACTTGGTCTGGCCTGTGAACTATTGTATGTGATTTGTATAGTCTTTATAAACTGCAATGTGATATGTGGTTGTATTGTCTTGAGTAAAGTCTGGTTAAGACTGAAACGTCGACACTGAATAAAGTAATATTTTAATTTACTTCAAGTCTATGAGTGGCGGATTATCGAATTTTCTATACATGTTAGTACCAATTTCCAGCACCGGAGCCAGTAATCTGTATACAGGGTGCGGGGATAGAGGCATTTATATATATAATACCTCGATCTCCGCACACCCTGTATACAGTTTACTGGCTCCGGTGCTGGAAATTGGTACAAACATGTATAGAAAATTCGATAATCCACCACTCAGAGACTTGAATTAAAATATTACTTTATTCAGAGTCGACGTTTCAGTCTTAACCAGACTTTACTCAAGACAATAAACCACATATCACGTTGCGGTTTATAAAGACTATACAAATCACATACAATAGTATTATATATATAGCAATGGGAAACATATTTAATTTATATATATATATGCATTTGAATTACTTGAGAAAAATAAATGCTTTCCTATTAAAGTAAATCACCATTACTAAATATATTAATTAAACGAGAGAAAAATGAAAACAAACTTTTTCCTATTAAAGTACAGCAGCTGGTCACGCCTTGCCAACTGCTATAATGGTGCTATATTTTCAAATTAAAATAACTTTATTAATACATTTCTTAAATTTGCGAAATGTCTATAAAGAAACTTTTTTCTCCTCCGTGTGCTGCATGCGCAGTGGGTCCCTTTCAGAATCCGACCGTGGCCGATTTTCGCCCTTGCAGGATCCAACGCTCGGTCCCTTTGTGTATGCGCAGAGCAACGCCTGCAGAATCCGACACTCGTGTCCGATGGAGCCTACGTCACGGAATCCAGCTGATCGGCCGCTGATTGACAGATCAGCTGGTGTGACGTAGGAGCACCGACGCATGCACAGAGTGTCGCTTGTACTATCCGACGCTCTGGCACTCTTCGATGGAACACTGGCAGTGTGCAGATTCATATGCTGCATTAATTATACTGCAGAGGGGCATTTCCCAGCAGTGTGTTGATTCATATAGTGCATATAGTGGGTTAAAAAGCCTTGTTTCTTTAAAAAAAAGTTAGGAAACCTAGAATTTCACCCAAAAAATGCCTAAAAAATCCGAAAAGAATAAATAAGTAAAGAAACTTTCATTTTATTGGTAGTAATCTACTTCCCATTCTTAAATAAGCAATAAAAACAAAACAAAAAACTCATAAAAAAACAAAAAACCAACTGAACCGAATCACCCAAAATGATTCCGAATCGCCGAAATGATCCGAATCATTGAATCGATCTGAAATTTCGAATTTATCTGAATTTTTTGGATGGTCGATATTTTGTTTTCGGAAATGCTCCCGGAATACGAAAATGGTGAATTTCGTACAAATTTCAATTCGGAACTAATCGAACTGCACAACTCTATTATGGGATTCACCTGTTTAAACCTGTCGAACGAACCACTGAAAATCAGAGCATTTCACTGACATTTTGGTGCTGTTCGGCGTTCCCTGAATAGATTAACCATTACTTGTCTATGGAGAATTTCACTGCCGCCGAACTGCACCGAACGGCACCATGGTGCTGTCCATTGCCTGTGGTGAGGAATACAACAGTTTCAGCACCACGGCCAATAGACAGGGACGCGGTGCTGCTGAATCTTTGAAACAAAATAACGAATCAATTCATAGAAATGGAATAAATTTTTTACATTCTGTTTAGTTTTTGTTCCATTTTGGACTGAACCGATTCATTATTTTGGACGTGTTTACTAAATACAAATTGGTAAATTTCACCTGAATTTTGATTCGAAACGAAACGCACATCTGTTACTCCTGTTCAACTCTCATAAATGGGAAAGGTACCCTGTGACGCCTGCTGGATCTTGTGTGGTGAGAACAAGTCATTCTCTCATATGTGGTGGGGGCTGCCTGAAATGCAAAGCTTCTGTTCTCGCCTACAGACTGTTCTCTGACATCTTAGACATACCAGTGCCACTGGACCTGGGATGCTGCTTTTGGCTAAACTGGCCCCTCATCTCACAGCTAGGGAAAATTCACCTGCTCCATGATTAGACATGCAGCTTGAAGGGTGGTGCCAAAGGAGTGGCTTAAGATGACTTTGCTGTCGGAGAACAGAGTTTTAATTAAAATCCATACCAAACATTTCAGGGATGAACTCACCGTTGTGGTTCACCACACAGTGGAGTCGGACCAAAAATTGGGGACGAGCTGCTGATGTGACATTTTATTTAATAGCTGCAATATCTAAACTATACCATGGGTTGCATTTACTGTTTAGTCTCTGTGTTTCATGCCTCCACCAAGGGGAGTTTTGCCTCTTTCATTTTTTTTCTTTTTCCCCTATTTCTTTCCCTTTCATCCCCCTTTTCCCCAGGTCTGTTTATATTTAAAAACATTGTGAGTCAAAGAAATGTTATACTGCTGTTACTTGTTTGACACCTTTATTGGCTCAATAAAATATAACATAAGGATAAAAATAGGTAAAATATGTACCCACACATATAAGTGATCTGGGTTTTAGGTAATTATTATGATAATCCTAATAGACATCATATATTTATTGTGGATTAATAAAGAAAACATGATTTCTCACCTAAACAGAAGTGAGTGTGTGCCAAATGGGACCTCTGATCTTCACTGAAAAAAAAAAAGAAGATAATTGCTCTCCCGCATCTTACGGATCAACTTGATCCCTTCACTGATACATGTACATACCTGCCTTTATACATAAGCGTAGAAGGTTGTGAAAAACCCTGTAAGGCCCAGCCTAGGAAGATTAAAAAGAACTTCAGCAATGTAGTGAATGTCCTCAATAACCCAACAGTAAATTGCAGTGCTCTCTTTTTGTAAGACCAAGCCCCCCTCCCCTACATTCCAAGCAGATCCTGAGTGGGTTACAGCTACATTTTCCTTCTTTGCCCCACTGACCCCTCCCTACTTACCCATGTCTCTTTGGACTCTATGCCTACTCATCACTTTGTCTCACTGCCCCCTTATTGTTTACCCGCCCCAGCCTGCATCTACAGCCTGCCATACACTTCACCTCTTTTTCTCCATCAATATCTACCCTTGTGCCTCCTTGCACCCTATGCTTACCCAAAAAACGTGGTCACTCTTCCACCTCATTATCTACCCCTGTGCGGGCATGCACCCTGGCCAACCCATCACTTAGTTAATGTTTGCATAGATAGCTTGAAACTGGTGAATACCAAAGGTCTGCAGAAGAACTGAATCAAGTTATAGAATCAAATTAAAATGAATCTGGGTTTACGTTAGCTTAAATGACAGAGCTTTAAATATTGTCATTTTCAGCATTAGCAACAGTGACAGACTCTTCCTTTAAAGGGGAATAAGTTGCTAAAGCTAGGAAATAAATAAAAATAGCAAGAAAATGTCTATTTTATGATGGCAAATTGCTCCTTGCTCCCGGTACACACAGCTATACAGGGATTGCAGGGTGAGCTCAAGTGGTCCCCCTGGAGGCATGGGCCTATGGCCCCTGTAAATACCACTGTCACTGATTCTGAAAATGAAACATTTAAAGCTCTGTCATTTAAGTTAGCATAAACCCAGATTCATTTTAATTTTCTTAACTTGATCCAGTTCTCCTGCAGGCCTTTGCTATTCGTCAGATTCAACCGTGACTAAAGGTTCCAACTTCTCTTAAAGTAGCCAACACGCATTGAGATGAAAAATTGAATAAAGCATCTTGTGTTATACTCTATAGTAGGAAATCATTTGTATTGAAAATGAAATGTGAGTGAAGCTTACATAAAATGTCTAATCTCTTATACACAGATTGGAGATAGTGACTGTTTAATGTGGAGTTCATACAGAACATAAAATAAAGTGGGATAATTGCAATGAACAAAATACAGGGTGATTCATATAGGCCCAAACCCAAAGTTTTCATTATAGATAGTAAACAAATAAAAGCAAATCAGTGAGTTTCAAGAAATGTACTTCTTGCATCGGACACATCCCTTCACAGCTTGTGCTGCAAACAGCCACTAGGTGGCAGCACAGCAATGAGACTAGCACTCCTACAGAAAAAAATAGCTTCCACTTGGGAAGTGCACCTGAAAATGGTGCGGACAATAGTGCAGCAAGCCATTATGTGAATCAATAAAGACAATCCAGAGGTTTTTTTTTTAAGACCGTGTCATTTACAAGAATCTGTGGCCACCATTGTCTCAGAATCTTAACAGTCGAAACTTAATTTTGAAGGCCAGAAGGAACGAGTGTACCGCTCCAAGCCTCTCATGACTGACACTTTAGCGGATAACAATAGGAATGAGATCCAAAACAATGATGATGCAATATTGAGATGCGTTAGCCACAACATTCAGCGCTGAATGACATATTCCTTACAGAAAATGGTGGCCACTTCCAGCACTTGTTGTGATGGGATGTACTCAACATAACACAAGGTACGTTTCCTGACAGTCTCATTAATTTCCATTCATTTATGAGATTTAATGAACGTTTTGGGTTCCGATCTATATGAATCACTCTGTAGTTCTATTGACACAAAAATATTGTATAAACATTTTTATAATACAAACTATATACAAGAGTGATTCTATGCATAATGTTCTTATCAGTATTCACAGCAAATGTTCCCTTTTATATTTAGCTCTTGCATCACCAGTTTAGTTGCTTGGCTGGCTCATACGGTGAGGTAATTTATAACATTTCTTGACAACTTGTTTAAAGACCCTTTACACGGATCAGACACAACATTAAAATCACTTCTGGTGACGTGAATTTCATTGATTTTTATATTTTTATAATGGCTATTGTCTAGGTGTGGGGATGTTTTTGGCAGCAAGTGAACAGTCAGCTGTCGAAGTTAGAACCTATCAAAAGTGGTGCAAGAATGGACAACCAACGTCAGGGTCATGGGCATCCAAGGCACACTGATGAATGTGGTGAGCAAAGGTTAGCCCATCTAGTCTGATCACACAGAAGTGCTACTGTACCTCAGATAACTGAAACATAATGTAGGTCATGGTAGAAAGGTTTCAATACAAACTTGACTCATACCACCTACTTAGAGCTAGTGGCAGATCATGTACACCCCTTCATGACAATAGTGCTCCCTGATGGCAGAGGCCTCCTTCAGCAGTATAATGCACCCTACCACACTGCAAAAAATGTTCAGGAATGGTTTCAGGCACAAGACAAAAATTTTCCTTGGCCTCAAAATTCCCCAGATCTCAATCTGTTGGACTATCTGTCGGAAGTGTACAACATATCCAATCTGTGGAGTCCCCACCTTGCACGACTTATATAGGATGTGCTGCTAATGTCTTGATGCAAGATACCACAGGACACTGTTATGACCAGGGACTACGTCCTGGGCTCACGCTATGAAATTTTAAGGCGTATGTGCATGAACCCCACCTGTAGTAAGGCCTTTG
The DNA here is from genome assembly GCA_009667805.1 of Leptobrachium leishanense. NCBI lineage: Eukaryota > Metazoa > Chordata > Amphibia > Anura > Megophryidae > Leptobrachium > Leptobrachium leishanense. The sequence goes on along the minus strand of CM019070.1, from coordinate 101,563,211 downwards.
GAGAAAACAAACAAAAAGTTTTTTTCAAAGGGCATGTTCTAATCACAGGCCCATGATTTCTCAAAGATCTTCTTTGAAGCTGCCAAGGTGGGAAAGTCTTGTTGTTTGATCAGCCAAGGGGATGGCTGATAGAAATGAGTGTCTCAATTCACACCTTTGTAGCATCTGGCCAGACATAAGCAGAGACTATGACACCTCCAATGGCTTTCATGAAGTCAGGCTTCCACTAATTAAAAGCATTAAGCTTTCTCTTTTTCTTAGAGTTCTATCCTAAAATATGAACTATAATCCCAGACATGCCATAACATGGATGGTTCATGCTATATATTTTTGCAAAGCCAAGAATTTGTCCTGCAGAATGAGATCCAACATGACTATTTTGGAGGGAACCATTCTCGAGAAATAGAAACAAGCATGTTTTTAATCATAGCCCTATCAAGCAAGATGTCTAATGAATGAGGAAAATATAATGGTTTCACAAAAAGAATAAAACATTCCAATGGCATCTATATCTCTAGAGATATATTCACCTTTTATTTATTACATTTCTTAAAATAGTTAAAGGTGACACAGGAGGTCAGGGGGTCGTCCTGACACGCTTCTGTGCACCCCTGAATTCTCAGAGCAAGAACTGTATAAAGTAAAAACAAAAACCACCAGAAAAATCAGCAGCGTGACTACTTATAATATGAGATTATGTATGTATGAATATATATATAATTCTGATGTGAAAATATCTCAGCCCTCCATGAGGTGACACTGAAATTCGACAGAATGAACCATGAATGCAATAAATCAATTCAAAAGAGATAAACAGATACCTAGAATCCCCACTAGATGGCAGTAAAACTTAACTTCTATTCATTTGTTCTCTAGTAAATACCTAGGGCCCTATCACCTGGTGTGAGCTAACCCTAGTGTAAGCATGTTTTTGCATTAGTGCCAGGTAAAATGAGTCTAGCACCTGACCAACAGATCGTTTGCCTTCCGCTAGACATGGGAAAAAAATCACTTAGCACGTTGGGATTAGCAATTCGTAGCACGGGTTTACTGTACTTACCGCGTCCTATACTTAACATGGGAAGCGCTAGAGAGCACTTGCGCTATTGTAACCAACAAATCAATTGGTGCCTGCACAAATTATTAGACGGAGGCTAATCGCAATATTTTACCTACTGCTCAACCCTGGTAGTAACTCCAAAAAAAACCACAAAATAATTAACAGGCAATGGAAAGGAATGCAGCCAGGGCCAGATTAAGATCTCTATGGGCCTGGAGCTGAAGATTTTGGTGGCTTTTTTTGGAATTTAGTGAAATGAAAACATATTTTAGTTTATTTGATAGTGCAGATACGGCTATATCTAACCAGTCAGTTACTGTGTGAGGAAATTTCCATTCAGATTTCAATGTGTAAAATTATTCTTTCAAATTTTATCATCCTAACCTTTGTGGTTATATATTTGTAAGAATATCAATTCTTACATATTCTATAGGGAATTCTTGTTAAAAAAAATTGAAATTGGAACCCGTTACTGGATTTTTTTGAGAAAATATACAATTTTAAACCCAATTTTTTTTAAAAAAAATATTTCTCTTCAGGGTTATTCAGAGAGCAGTGAAAACCAGGAGAATGACTGGAGAAGTTAAAATTCTAGGTCAAAATAGCCAAACCAGAAAAATTCTTCCATTTATCGCACTTTCCAAATCCGTTATTTTGACCTAGAATTTTCTCTTCCCCAGTCATTCTCCTGGTTTTCACCTCTCTCTGAATAACCCTGCTTGTGTTTTGGAGGATGGTGTTTCACGAATAATATGACTATGAATAAAATACTGAACTTGCTCCCAGTGTGGGAAATGAGAAGGTGAGTAATGGCAGTAGTATTGCTCATTTTATACGTGACAAATGGACAATGCCATCACTTTGGAACTAAAAATATATACTCGGGTATTAGCCGACCCGTGTATAAGCCGACCCCCCCCCCTACTTTTTCCCAAAAAACCTGTGAAAACGTATTGACTCGCGTATAAGCCAAAGTGGGATATTGCCCCAGCTCTCACATGGATATTGCCCCAGCTCTCACATGGATATTGCCCCAGCTCTCACATGGATATTGCCCCAGCTCACACATGGATATTGCCCCAGCTCACACATGGATTTGCCCCAGCTCACTGCCCCAGCTCACTGCCCCAGCTCATGGATATGCCCCCAGCTCATGGATATGCCCCCCAGCTCATGGATATGCCCCCCAGCTCATGGATATGCCCCCCAGCTCATGGATATGCCCCCCAGCTCATGGATATGCCCCCCAGCTCATGGATATGCCCCCAGCTCTCACCTGGATATTGCCCCAGTGGCAGCCAGCTCTCACAAGGTCCTGTACAGCGTGAGTCCGTCCGTGTTGTTGAAGGGGATGCGGCTGCTTGCGTGCGCAGGTCACGCGGTCCGGCCAGTCAGGTGGTACAGAGATTCAGTACCACCTGATTAGCCGGACCACGTGACCGCCTGCGCCTGCACGCAGCCGCATCCCCTTCAACAGGACGGACTCATGCTGTACAGGACCTTGACTCGGGTATAAGCCGAATCGCGTTTTTTTGACTCAAAATCTGAGTAAAAAAACTCAGCTTATACCCGAGTATATACGGTAAATTTTTTTTTTTTTTTTTTAGATTTTACATAGTCACGTTTAGACTCTGACCTGTCCAATGACACCTCATTTGACCTTGGGAGGTGTAAAGATTAGTGACACAGGGTTCCACGTCGTCCCCCAATTGCTCTTTGCTGGAGTGCGGCATTTAGGTTTTTGATGTAACAATTTGTAATAATGTATTGTGCCCTCACCTCCACACTTGCAGGTGACATGAGAAATGAGATGGTGAGTTAGTGCAGCATTTATAATTGTAAATTGAAAACTATCGTTGTGTTAGAAAGAAAAAAATAAACAAATATTTTTATTTTATTTTTACATAAAAACTGGTCATGTTTGGTATCATTGGAAAGGCCTTTCCAGTGCTACTTCACATGACCCTGTAGCTGCTGTGGAGTTGGAGATACATGGGTCAAAATGCCAATCAATGCAGACATAGTTATCCTTTCTCTGGGCCTATTCTGGGACATGGGCCTGGAGTTGCTGCTCCATCAGCCCCTAGGTTAATCCGGCCCTGAATGCAGCACAGGTGTTCTCTTGCCCCATACACCATAGTAATGGATCTGGTCAGCAATGTTGTTGCTGTGGCAGTATGATATATACAGGTATGTATCCTTTATTGACATATATCGTAATTCTAATTTATTGTCTAATTTTAAACATTTTATAAAAGGAATACAAACTTAATCGTAAGGGAGTGCAAAGATGGATCTTGATAAGGGTTCGTTCACAAATGGTGTCACAATTGCTTGATGGTCAATATATTGTCACTATAAGAGAAAAATCACTAATTGCACAGTATTGTAATACACATAGATCAATAGGTACTCGGAAAATGGAAGAGGGTCACTCACAGAGAGCCTATAGGCTCTTGGTATACGCCTTTAAGCCTCTATGGGGGGCTTCTCCCATCAATCAGAGTGTAGCTTGATGCAGTCAGATGGTTGGCACTTTGGACCTCAGTTGAAGGACAAAAGGACAACACATGGCACAATACCAATAGGAGACAGGTTTATATTATACATTGCCATCTATCTACTCACGAATTTATGAGCCTCCCAATAAGTGGCTCAGTATTTGGGCTTCGGACCACTTAAGGATGGTCCCACCTCTTGCACAGAATTCCCACTGAATGGATGTAGTCAAGCCACTAATCTTGAAAAATGAACTGCAACAGTGTTTTGTAGAACGGGAGCATGTACTCCCCTGTTTTAGGAGCCTCTGATTCACTCTCACCGTCACTGTCATGGCAAGCAGCTTATTTTATGTTGGGGGTTATTCATAGCATGTAAGTGGTTGATTATTCGGTGACCATGAGAACTATGTTTAACCCCTTAGTGACAAGGTGGTTTAACGATTGTCTGTCCGAAAGTACCCCTGCTGTTTTCATGTTTCTGCGCGGTTTGTGTTTAGGTATAATTTTCCTCTTACTCGTTTAACCCCCCTGGCGGTATTCCCGAGTGTGACTCGGTTAAATTTCGCTACTGCGAAAGGTAACCACGAGCCACACTCAGGCTGGATGTTTACTCACCTCCTCCTGGCTCCCTCGCTGTCCCCCGCAGTGTGATCACGGCGAGCTGCTTCCTGGATGGCTCCCTGCGAGTCACATGATGCAGGAGGCGGGGCTAGCATAATAGAAATCTCTTTTACAGTTTACAGCACTTTGGATTATACAGTGTAATGTTTATGAACGGCCACTAGGTGGCAGTAGAGGATAAGAAATAAACCATACATCGTCTCACCCTTGCTTGCACCCTTCAGTGTTTTTTGTTGTATTTTATTGAATATCATTTATTTGCATTATTTTGGATAATTATTTTTGGGATAATAAATTATTATGTTGTGTTTTAAACTTTATCGGACTCAGTGTATTTACTATTTATTTATTTATTAATTTATTTATAAAGGATTTTACCAGTAAGGACTCTTGATTGCACGGATTTCAGTGCGTGATTCCTAATTATTACAGGCTAACTATGTACAAAAACAAGTTTCCTTTAAAAAAAAATTGAGACGCTTTTAGACACGAAATTTAAAAAAAATTAGACCGCAAGGGAGGTTAAGGAACCCACACATATTATATACCGTTTTTCTTGCAATTAAATGGACTTTCTGAAATGAATATTTCATATGATAAAAAAATGGAAAAAACACATTTATTTTTGTGTATTAAAAGTTTTATTATAAGAAACTCAGCATACAGAAAGTGGCCTCGCAGGACCAATACATGTAATCTGGTAAGAACAAAAAAATGGTCACGCAGGACCAAAAGTCATCTTAACGAAGCACTGCATAAGAATAGTATGCGTAATGAGGAACAAAAATACACTGCTGTGAGGGGGTGAGCAAGCAAAATGGGTCATCACAAAAAAAACACCAAGTAATAATACGGGTAAAAGACATCTAGGAACAGCAGTGAGTTATAAAAAAAAAAACATCCCCAAGTAGGGGGGTCTTATCAGAGTAGCGAATAGCTATTAGTCAGCCAAGGTAAATAAAACACATCTATAAATCAAAAAGAGTCCTCAAGGCATAAAATGGGGGTGAGAGAGTAAAAAAAGGAAGGGGGGAGACTGAGGGGAGGAAAAAAAGTGGAGAGGAAAATGGCAAAGGCAAAAATTGTCCCGTCCCCGGCACTGTCCCACAAGTCCAAAGACCTGTGGGAGGCCGTGGGAGATAATTGACACCAGGCCTGGGAACTCTGGGAAGCCAACAGGGCACCAGGCCACCTTGGCGCACGCCGAGATCACCCGAAAAGCCAACAAAGGAGGGGGGGACCCAAAAAAAAAGTCAAAATATCAGAAAGCGGGGGGAGGGGTATATAAAAATACAAAATATTAAAACAAACGGGGCAAAGGGCAGGAAAAATAACTCTAAAGTCCAAGATCATCCCAAGCCGGGGTACATCAGCAAAAAAGTAATCAAAAGTCAAAAATTAAGGTCACATCAGAAAACGGGTCAGCAAGCAAAAAACAACAAAATATCTCAGCGTATAGGCAAAGGTCTCATCAACCCGCGTCTCTAAACAGGGGTGCTCGTGCAGCAGGCAGATCATGGCACAGGAGGCCGGTTCGTGGTGTCCAAGCTGACTCTACGTCTGGGAGCACGGTCCACAGCTGTGGTATGTTTTGGGACACCCAGAAAGCTCCGACTTCGACCACACGGGGGAGAGTCTCTGACAACTGCAGGGTGTAATCCGGAGCACATCGGAGCAATTTCGCCCGCACTGTCGACAAGGAGGAGCCCTCAACTCCCTCCAAGCCGTGACCTCGGCCTCAAGGTCGCACTGGAGCTCCCCCCGGTGCCGAGCGTGTTAACAGTCCAAGCTCCTCGAACCGATCGCTAACTCCTCAGGGCTCCAACACCGCATTCGTCGCAGGGGCCAGCGGCATCCAGGTCTCCGAGGCACCTCTCACGTCCCTCAGGCCCCCAGAGTCCAACAAGTCCATGCATCCGTCGAGTTTCACAGGCTTGTCACCACTCTAAGCATCTTTGTCCCGGCTCCCCGCAGCATCTGTGAAATAGGCCTCAGCAGAGAGTCCAGCCGATGCAGCTCCGTCCCTCGTCAGACTCTGATCCACCACCCCTCGGCAGCTGCGCAAGACAAGCGTCATCCGTCGCCACACTCCTCTGGTGAGCGGACCGTCCAGGTCCTCACCATCCAGGAGCAGCAGGCAAGCCTCCAGGCCAGCCAGGAAGGTGTCCATACCTCCTGCGGGGGGAGTGTGTCCATCCCGCCTCTCATCCGTTGGCCCGTCAGTCACTCGGGTCCGAAGGTCATCTTGGGCATTCGGGAGAAGCGGGCCCAACATTTCCCTAGCGTCTAGCAAAGGGTCATACCGGACCGAAGAGGCAGGGCAGCTGGACAGAAAGGCCGCAGTGGACAGGACGAAGGCTGCAAAAATTGGCCGCCCGCCCCTCGTGTCTTCTCCACTTTGTCGGCTGCAATGAGCGTCTCTGGTCCTGAGGGGGGGGCAGAACGGCCTCTGGACATCTCGGTTCCGATGGCCAGCCAACCTGAGTTCTCAAATCAAAAAACACTCGGCTAATTAAGCTATAAATGGACCCCAAGAGCAGCAGACGTGCGGAGCTCCACAAAAACACGTCTGCTCCCTTCGGTAGCCGCCCACACCCCCCAAAACCACACTTTTTCGAACTTTAATCCCCAAAATCTACAACTGACAAAAAGACCCCAGCTAAATAGTTTCTAAATTTTGTTCTGAAATTATAAATACCCAATTTTTACATGTTTTTGCTTCTAAACCCCTTCACTGCTGAGTCATTTCAGCTCTGTGTGCTGAGCTCATTTTGACTGTTTTATGCTCATAATGTTTAAACATTAATTGTAGTCCTATTTCATTATAACCTCAGAATTTTTTTTTAAAAAATCCCACTTTTAAATTTTTTAAATTTATTGTTTTTTTTTTGTTTTTACTTTTACACCAAACCTAGTCATGTGTGGTATCATGATCAGGTATCCAATGATACCAAACAAGACCTTCTAGCTCCCATGGATCGGGAGATACGAGGATCCAAAGGATTCCCCTAGCTCCACTTGGAAGCTAGGGGTTTAAATGGCCGAATGACGCCATCGCACATATGGCAACAATGTCAGTGGGTGGGGGTGACCCGGAGGCTTGGCCGACTTCTGGGTTCGAATTGCGATCACGTGCTTAAGGGGTTAAAGAGAGGCACCGCAGAAAAGGGCAGACTCTGCCCAGTCCAGCAATGCCTCTCTTTTTTTTTTCTAGCCCTAGCCGTTCAAGAGGGAGAGAGACCTCTCGCCCTTTCAGGTTCCCCCTGCATGCACAACCCCCCTTTCTCTCACTATAAGTCTACAGGGTCATCCAGAAATGGACCCCTTGCTTGATGTGCCTAGAGGGTTGTTAGCTATACCCTCTAGACGAGGCCTAACAAGGCCGAAATGATTGTCGGGGGTTGCTGCACCTCTCGTGCAGGGATGATGTCCTTGGCAATCAGTACTGGCCACCCTCATTGGGTGAGAGCAGACTGATTTGCATATGGAGCATTCATCTTTCTAATGGCACAAGCAAGCTAAAACCTTGTGAGACCTGAGCGGGCACCCACCGTAGAGCAGGCCACTAGTGCTGTTGCTCATCCTCAGGATCCTCACAACCCCCCTTTCTCTCACTAGAAGTCTACAGGGTCATCCAGACGTGGACCCCCTTGCTTGATGTGCCTAGAGGGGTGTTAGCTATACCCTCTAGACGAGGCCTAACAAGGCCGAAATGATTGTCGGGGGTTGCTGCACCTCTCATGCAGGGATGACATCCTTGGCAATCAGTACTGGCCACCCTCATTGGGTGATAGCAGACTGATTTCCATATGGAGCATTCATCCTTCTAATGGCACAAGCCAGCTAAAACCTTGTGAGACCTGAGCGGGCACCCACCGTAGAGCAGGCCACTAGTGCTGTTGCTCATCCTCAGGATCCTCACAACCCCCCTTTCTCTCAGGCACAGGGGGATGCCTGAAAGTGCCATCATCGCGCATGGCGATGACATCACTGTGAAGGCTGGGGCCCATAAAATCGTCCGGCCGGCTTCAAGGAAGTCAGACCGATGTGGGACTCTGTCCAGAGAGGTGAGTATAAGGAGGGGGGGGGGTTAAAGGACCATGACATACATAGAAAGTCCTTGGTCCTTAAGGGGTTAAAGGGACACATGGATAAGTCTTGAACTGAAATATGCATTATTTATATGCTGCAGCAGGGAAATTATTGTTGCTTACATGGCCTTCCTTTTGGATCTATTAAATGCAACGTAATGATTCTACATGCTGTTGGCTGGCATTTGTACTTGTACTCGTGCGAATGACCCTGATATCGGAAGCCAGCACTGGGCTTGCTTGCTGGCTGGTATCCAGGGGGCTGGGGTGGCTGGCAAAATGCACTAACCACATTGTGCCAGGCCCCTCCGGCTGGCCGCATTCTGAACAGTGACTGCCTACAAAGGTTGCACGGCTGGGGCCATGCTGTCATGACCCTGTAAGCTCTCGGGAGAGCAGGGCCCCGGCGGAGCAACCTTTGTCGGCAACCGCTCGCTGCAAAGCAGCCAGCTGGAGGGGCCTAGCAGAATGCCACTACTGCATTGTGCTAGCTGCCCCAGGGTCTGTGTCTGAGGTCTGATCTGTCTGTGTATACAGGAATCTGAGGTCTGATCTGTCTGGGTATACAATACATGTATCTGAGGTCTGTTTTCTGGGTATACATGTATTTGAGGTCTGTGTCTGGGTATACATGTATCTGAGGTCTGATGTGTCTGGGTATACGTACATGCATTTGAGGTCCGATGTGCCTGGGTATACATGTATCTGAGGTATGAGGTGTCCGGGCATACATGTATCTGAAGTCTGAAATGTGTGTGGGTATACATGTATCTGAGATCTGGTGGCTGGTGTGTGGTCAGGGCATGTGCAGCCGCCTAGCTTTGCTCCCGGGCACGGCACACGTTTTTGCTAGATAACAGAGGATCTTAACGCTGCCAAGTGCAGGCAGCAATAAGCCCCTGTCATATTGAAACTGCACAGCCAGTCATCGTCTGCTTGAGGGGGACGAGGGATTCATATCCCTTTCTTTCAGGTATAACAAAAAAAAAATATCTGACTCACGCGTGTCCTCCATGATAGTGTCCAACGGCCCCCTCTGATGTCACGATGGTGCGCCTTTACCATGCGACATCTCTTCTCTTCCTGTACTACCAGGGGTTCAAAAGCATGTCATGGCAGGGGCAGGCCACACTCGCACAGAGTGGATAAAAAATTGTTGCTTAAGTGGAGTGAAGGTCTCTTGCTGTCCAGACCAATAGTAGTCAAAAAATAAAATAAACTCGAGTCCAGGTAAATTCAAAGTGGATTTATTCCAACACCAAGAGAATAAGCGACGTTTCGACCACAGCTGGTCTTTGTCATGCCTAAATTACAACACCATAGACTGTTTAATTTATCTGTGGTACTATTTATGTTCAATCAATCGATCATTGTAAACGGTCTGTGTATACTTAACCCAGTGATTAAAAACATAATTGCCTAAATGCTGGTTCTTTTATTATTGCATCAATGCACATTAACTTTATTATCATAATATTTATTACAGAGCTTACAGGGTCGTGACAGCGAGGTGATTAATTTATGCACCCGTACTCAGGGAGGAAATGTAAACTCAAGGGGTACTTCACCTGTAATTCCACTTATGTGGTTTACTTGTTGAAGTGCCCCTGTGGATTAATTTATGTGGGTGAAACCACACAAAAGGTTAAAAATCGATTCATCAGATATTAGAACTAAAATGATCTTCCAGTCCCAGAACATTTCATACGTTGTGGACATGATATCTCACAATTACGCTTTCAGGTTATTGAGGAAGTACCCTAAATTGACAAGGGTTGGGGATAGAGAAAAACTACTTAAACGTAGAGAACTATATTGGATTCATCATTTCAATGCTCTTTCCCCACATGGCCTCAATAGAGAATCAGATTTCTCTTCATTTCTATAGATGCCCTGCTTTTGAGATAAAAGATATACAATAGTGTATGTCTTTGTTATGTTTTACAATTTTTATGTTTTATAAGTCATTTATTTATCTTTTGCAGATATAGGAGAGAGGAAATAAACTTTTGGGAATAGCAGTGTAGCTGTAATAGTAAGATGCTCCACCTGTTAAAATATTAATAAACTTCCTCATTGGTGAATTTATGTCTACTTTCTGGTGTATAATTAATATTTATTAATAATGTGCATTGATGCAATAATAAAAACCAGCATTTAGGCAATTATGTTTTTAATCACTGGGTTAAGTATACACAGACAGTTTGCAATGATTGATTGTTTAACCCCTTAAGGACGGGAGTAATTTTACAACTTCGGCGCTGTTTCGGAAGTAGAAGTTTGCTGAGCGCACTTTGACCATTTTTAAGTCACGTATTCTTATACCACCCAGACAAATTATATATCGTTCTTTCCGTCAGACTCGGCAGATTAATAATATATCATTATTAAATGTATATGTCATGCCCTGCCAAAATGCTATAACAAAAAATGTAAAAAAATGTGAATTTTCAATAAAATTTCAATCTTCCACAGTGTGTAAAGTGTTTTTTTTTTTTTTAATTTTATTATCCGAGGCTCTGCGGTCATATTCTATTGGGTAGATTTGTTAAAAAAATTAGGACGGGGAACCCATTTTTTTTTTGGGGAGAAATTGCGTGATTTTAGCTAAACCCCCCAAAAAAAAATCATTAGTGAAGCATCATTGTTCACATTATAATTGAAATGTGAACAATAGTGCTGCATTAAAAAAAACAAAATTTTTTTTTATTATTATATTTATTATTTTTTTATTATTATAATTTATTATTTTTATTATTTTTATTTTTACTTTTTTTACACTTTTATTTTACATATAACATGGTCATGTTTGATATCATTGGAAAGGCCATGCTCTGGCCTTTCCAGCAATATCAACCATGACCCCCTAGCTGCCACCGATCAGGAGATAGGGGGGTTCTTTGAACACCTTTATCTCCTGCAAGGGATTTCCATGGGAAATCCCTTTGCAGCTAGGGGGTTCCCGGTTAACTGACATCATCGCGCATGGCGCGATGAGTCAGTTGACCGGGGGGGTGACCCAGAGGTGGGGGCTGCCATCCAAGATGGCGGCCCCCACCGGAAATAGGCCGCGATCGGGCACAAATTAGTGCCCGGTCGTGACCTGGCAACTAAGGGGTTAACCCCCCATACATCGCTGGAAAGGTCAGGCTGTGACCCTTCCAGCGATGCTGGCCACAGCCGCTGGACCAGGCGATCGGGAGATAGAGGGATCCAAAGGATCCCTCCCCTCCCCTCCAGGCGCTTCCCCTGCTCCGGCGGGGGGGGACGCCTGAAACTGACGTCATCGCCCGCCCGGCGCAATGACGTCAACACGCGGAGGAGGGATCACACTGATCTGACTCCGCGGGAGTCAGATCCAGCGTGGGAGCGACCGGAGAAGGTGAGTATCTCCCGGGTGGGCTCTAAACGCCGAGGACGTACATTTACGTCCTGCAGCGGCAAAGCCCGCCTAATGCAGGCGTAAATGTACGTCCTGCGGCGTTAAGGGGTTAATTGATCTGTGGTACTATTTATGTTCAGTCTATGGTGTTGTAATTTAGGCTTGACAAAGACCAGCTGAAACGTCACGTATTCTCTTGGTGTTGGAATAAATCCACTCAGAGTGGAAGCTGGAACTCTGGAAGGCAACGGTGCCTCCTCGTAAGGCAGCGTGTTGGAAAGTGCCAGAAAACACAATCACCTGCTCCCCCTTCCCCTCTGGAAGAAGGGAAACATTTCTTTATATGCTAAGAAAATAAAACCCCAGAAAAAAATACTTTGTTTGCCCTTTATCTTGTGTGATTTGTGCTCTGGTTAAATTGGAAGCAGGAGCCAGGAAGGAGTTAAATGTGGCAAGTTGGGAAGCCGTTTTTTTTTTCTGTTTTTGTGCTCCCACTCCTGAGTTCTCTACAGTCTCACCTCAGCTGTGATCAAGTGATGCCACTACAGCATAAACTCAACAGGAAATCACGGAGCTGCCTGGTCCACTGGCCCCTCTGTCACTGCTCAGAGAGGAGAGTGCTTTATGCTGCCGTCTCTAGATTCAAACTCATGTAGTCCAGGGCCGTGCAGTCAGGGGTGGCAGGGGAGGCAAAGCCTCCCCTGACATTCCAGTAAATTAATGTGCTCATTGTGCTGTAATGACATGTGATGTGTGTGTATATTTAAACTGATTCACTACACAGACAGCAGGGGGCAGCACTGAGCCAGCCTAGCCTACGCAATTTGCGCACCTGAATGCTACACTAATTGCGAAGCTCAAGCTGGCTCTACGCTCTTTTGTGCCTCCAGAGGCATGGAGAGCAAATGAAAGCTTGAGCCAATGGGAAAGCTCCATTGGTCTCTCAACACTTCTTTTTTTTTTTTTTTTTTAAAACGCCCACCATGGGAGGCAGAGCACCCCATGGTTTGATTGACGCAGGACAGTCATGTGACTGTCCTCGTCAGTCTTGGGGGGGCGGGCAGGCAGTGCAGTGAGCACAGCAGCATGTGTGACTGTGTGTGTGTGTTGCTGGGGGTGTGGCCTCTACTACTGACACTGTCTGACTCTGAGTCAGGCAGTGTCAGAGAGATGAGATGAGTGTCAGTCATGTGACTGACTACAGAGAGAGAGAGAGAGACTGAGTGAGTGAGTGAGAGAGAGTGAGAGACTGAGTGAGAGACTGAGTGAGAGACTGAGTGAGAGAGTGAGAGAGTGAGAGACAGAGACTGTGCAGGTGGAGGTGGGAACCGGATGCAGGATGCCTGCAGGTAATGTATTTGTAAAAAAATAGAGATATGCTCATACTACTGATATATATATGTGTGTATATATATATGTATTGTGTGTATATATATATATGTGTGTGTGTGTGTGTATATATATATATACATATATATATGTACAGTTGCAAGAAAAAGTATGTGAACCCTTTGGATTTACGTGGAGTTTTGCATGAATTGGTCATAAAATGTGCTCTGATCTTCATCTAAATCACAACAATTTGAAAAACACAGTCTGCTTAAAATAATACAACACAAACATTATCAGGGTTATTCAAAGAGATTCGAAAAGTCACAGCACGTTCGGTGACTTTTCGTTCTCTTCAATTCGGTGCAAATCGGCTTTCCCATTTCGGCTACCCTGCAGTGTATTCAGCAAGCACCACAGGGCTGTCGAAGTGCAGGGAAAAGCTGCCGAAAACCCGCAGAAACATCTGGATTAACCCGTTGAAGACGCCGGAAAAACCAGAGCAGGAGCCGATCACACGCAGCGAAGCCTCCGGAAAAACCCGACACCGCAGACAAGTGAAGTGAATAAATTAGCAACAGTTTGCTTGATTGATTGAAAAGTGAAATGCTGTTTGCAAAGAAACTACTGAGCGAAAATGTCTGAAATTTACATATGAGGTCCAGGGAATGAGAATAAAAAGGGCTGTTACAGAAAAAATAAGTAAACTTAAAAAAAATAAAAAAATAGGACCTTTTTAAAAAAAAAAAAAAAAAAAAATGCTTAAAATATCATAAAAAATCTATAAATAAAGAGACTCTTTACTGTAGAATTTTATAATGAACGGTTTACTAGATATTGATTTTAAAACGGGAATATTTTTAACATTGAAGCCTGTGGGATTCTCCTGAATAAATCTGCCGCATGAAACCACCGAATGGCAGGGCATTTCGGGAACCTTTCACTGCTGGTTTGTGCTCTCTGAATAGCCGAAGCAGTGCTTTTTTATGGGGATTTCACTGCCCTCGAACAGGCACCGAACAGGCACCGTATGTTCAGGCAATTCACCAGGATTTGGTGAATTGCCTGCTCTGTGGATAGTCGAATGGCCAAAAAAGGTAACCGAACGCTAGACATGTGCATTCGTTTTAGTACTAAAACGATTTAGTCCGAATTTTGGGATAATTTAGTTTTCGTATGACTCAAGAGATACGAAACTGCTCAGTACAAAAAACGAAAGAAACTAAAATAAAATGCACTACATTTTAGTTTCAGTCCTTTTTGTGATATTACATTGAGTGAAGGAGACCATCAATGAAGAGTGCAACATCGCAAAGCCACAGAAAAGGTTTGTATGCATAATCCTTCCCGACCCCTACCCGAAAATCTGACAGTGATAGAGCTCCAGAATACTAACTCACAGCACAGACAGCCAGCATAGGAGAGGAAACCTTTACTTAACCTTTGCATGTCTATGAGCCAGACAAGATTATAAAAGCAGCTGGAGAAGGAAAACATTCAAATAAATCACACTGAAAGCTAATGACAGAGGAGGGCTGGATAGTAAAAACCCCTTTATAACAAGCAGCGCTGGGAGAAGAGAGGAACTTTATAAAACGTGTGTTATCTCCCGTCCCGCGCTGCATAATAGTGGCTTAGGTTTGATACATTTTATAATATCCAGGAGCACTGTCCCCCTTTCCTCATCTATAATACATGTTTTATATAAAGTCCCTCTCCTCTCCCAGTGCTGCTTGTTATAAAGTTGTTTTTTTTACGTCTGATACATTTAGTATCCAGCTCTCACAGTTACTCTGTCATCATGAGCCTTCAGTGTGATTTATTTGAATGTTTTCCCTGGATTTAAAGTGCTTTATTTTATTATAAAAATAAATTTGCACCACTCATCTCTTCTCTGAGCTTTCAGACCGATTTACGTTACTATTTTCCCTCTCCCCTGCTTTTATATTCCTGTCTCTCTCCCCCACAGAGATACAAAGTTTAAGTAAAAGCTCCCTCTCCTGTGCTGGATAAGCATTGCATTCCGAAGTTCTGCACCCTCCACATGCCAGTGCAGTAGGTCCTACTGAGTAGGATGTTCTATACAGAGAGGGGCATTAATTAATGCAGGAGGATGTTCTATACATTATACAGAGAGGGGTATTAATGCAGGAGGATGTTATATACATTATACAGAGAAAGGTATAAATTGAGGAGGATGTTCTATACAGAGAGGGACATTAATTAATTCAGGAGGATGTTCTATACATTATACAGAGAGGGGTATTAATTAATGCAGGTGGATGTTGTATACATTATGCAGAGGGGAGCCATTTTTTTTAGCCCTTTAAACCCAGTGGCTGCGAGCACTGAGATCGGCTGCTTGTTGTATTATCTCTCAGTACAATGTATCAGACTGTAACAGCGCGCAGAGTTTCAGTAAAACAAGTAAATAATATTTTTATATATAAGAGGTTATAACAATATTATTTCCTAGTTTTACTGAAACTCTGAGCGCTGTGATGAGCAGCAGTCAGTTACTGTACCAGCTTTGCCTGACACATTGTACTGAGAGTGAGATATACTGTAACAAGCAGCGATCTCAGCCCTCTGAGGAGCCACCCACTACTGAAATAGTAATTGTAGCCACTGGTTTTCGGATGAATGAAATTAATTTTCATACTAGAACTGAAAACAAATTTCTTTAGCAACTAAATAAATTACATTTTAGGACTAATCCATTAGTTCAAAACAAAATTTTGTCCTGTGCACATGTTTACCGAACGCTGATTTTCAGCGTTCGGTTACCTTTCTCCAGCCATTCGGATCTCTTTGAATAACCCTGTATATGTTTTCATGTTTTTATTGAACAGAACATGTAAACATTCACAGTGCAGGGTGGAAAAAAAAGGGTGGATGCCCTCATGCAGTCCTCATTGTCACACAAACCCTCATGTCACACATACCCTCATACAGCATCCATGTCACACATACCCTCATGTCACATACAGCATTCATGTCACACATACCCTCATACAGCATTCATGTCACACATACCATCATGCAGCCCTCATGTCACATACCCTGATGTCACACATACTCTCATACAGCCCTCATGTCACACATACCCTCATGTCACATACCCTCATACAGCATTCATGTCACACATGCCCTCATGTCACACATACCCTCATGCAGCATTCATGTCACACATACCCTCATGTCACACATACCCATATACAGCCCTCATGTCACATACACCATCATACATGATTCATGTCACACATACCCTCACGCAGCAATCATTTCACAAATGCCCTCATGTCACACATACCCTTATACAGCCTTCATGTCACATACACCCTCGTACATCATTCATGTCACACATACTCTCATGCAGCATTCATGTCACACATACCGTCATGCAGCCCTCATGTCACACATACCTTCATGCAGCAATCATGTCACACATACCCTCATGTCACACATACCCTTAGGCTAGGGTCAGATGAGCGCATTTTGTACGGACTGTGCGTCCGTGCAGTAGGACGTACTTACTGACTGACAACAAGGTTGTGGCCACACAGTCCGTTTTTTTCACTGACGTATTTTTTGACTGATGTAGCAGGGAAAATAAATTACAATGAAAAAACATTCTGTCCGTCAAAAATGCTGGACGTATAAATGCAGTCCGTCTGACCACGTTCCATCAGTCACACACAAAGCTACACGGACGTTGTGGACGTGGCGCACTCCGCACGTCCGTTCTAGCAGTCTTACGTTCTTGCCTAACCTGCGTCCGTTTGCCGCGTCCGCCATGCATCCGCACTTCTGTGCGGACGTACTTCGTGTGTGGGGCTCCATTTAACACAATTGTATGCTATCACGGACGTACTTATGTGCGGGCAACACGGACGTTAACACTGCACTCGTCTGACCCCAGCCTTATACAGCCCTTATTTCACATACACCCCTCATATATCATTCATGTCACACATGCCCTCATACAGCAAATAGGGATGTGCGTTTCGGGTTTCGGAATTTCGGAATTTTCACGAAATTTCCCGATTCGTGTTTTCGGATGCGGCCGATTTTCTGAAAATTTTTAGATCCGAAAATGCCAGATCCGAAAAGTTTTCCGAGCAAAACGAAATATTTTCGGAATTTTCGAATGTACTTGAAATGTGTCAAATCGAAATTTATTGCCTTTGAAACGAGAACAGACGTTCCGAAAAAACGAAAATTTCCGAAAAGTCGATACAAAAAACGAGCTAAGTGACACGAAAATACGAAAAATGGTCGATATTCCGAAAAAAAATGTACACGAAAAACGAGTCGAGCCGAACCGAATCGAAACAGAAATCTGTCGAAACGAGCCGAATCGAAAAGTTTAAAAATCCGAAAAATCGAATCGAACCGAAAAAAAAAATCGGTGCACATGCCTAACAGCAAATATTTCACACATGCCTTCATGTCACACATACCCTTATACAGCCCTCATGTCACATACACCCTCGTACATCATTCATGTCACACATACCCTCATGCAGGCCTCATGTCACACACACCCTCATGTCACACATACCCTCATGCAGCCCTCATGTTACACATACCCTCATGTCTCACAAACCCTCATATCACACATACCCTCATGCAGCCCTCATGTCAAACATACCTTCATGCAGCATTCATGTCACACATACCCTCATGTCTCACATACCCTCATGCAGCCTCATGTTACACATACCCTCATGCAGCCCTCATGTCACATACACCCTCGTACATCATTCATTTCACACATACCCTCATGCAGGCCTCATGTCACACACACCCTCATGTCACGCATACCCTCATGCAGCCCTCATGTTACACATACCCTCATGCAGCATTCATGTCACACATACCCTCATGCAGCCCTCATGTTACACATACCCTTATGCAGCCCTCATGTCTCACATACCCTCTTATCACACATACCCTCATGCAGCCCTCATGTTGAACATACCTTCATGCAGCATTCATGTCACACATACCCTCATGCAGCCCTCATGTCAAACATACCTTCATGCAGCATTCATGTCACACATACCCTCATGTCTCACATACCCTCATGCAGCCTCATGTTACACATACCCTCATGCAGCCCTCATGTTACACATACCCTCATGCAGCCCTCATGTCACATACACCCTCGTACATCATTCATTTCACACATACCCTCATGCAGGCCTCATGTCACACACACCCTCATGTCACGCATACCCTCATGCAGCCCTCATGTTACACATACCCTCATGCAGCATTCATGTCACACATACCCTCATGCAGCCCTCATGTTACACATACCCTTATGCAGCCCTCATGTCTCACATACCCTCTTATCACACATACCCTCATGCAGCCCTCATGTTGAACATACCTTCATGCAGCATTCATGTCACACATACCCTCATGCAGCCCTCATGTTACACATACCCTCATGCAGCCCTCATGTCACACATACCCTCATGTAGCCCTCGTGTCTCACATACCCTCATGTCACACATACCCTTATACAGCCCTCATATCACATGCACCCTCATACATCATTCATGTCACAAATACCCTCATGCAGCAATCATGTCACACATACCCTCATGCAGCAATCATATCACACATACCCTCATACAGCCCTCATGTCACATACACCCTCGTACATCATTCATGTCACACATACCCTCATGCAGCATTCATGTCACACATACCCTCATGCAGCCCTCATTTCACACATACCCTCATGTCACACATACCCTTATACAGCCCTCATGTCACACATACCCTTATACAGCCCTCATGTCACACATACCCTTATACAGCCCTCATGTCACACACACCCTTATACAGCCCTCATGTCACACACACCCTCATTCAGCCCTCATGTCAAACATATCCTCATACAGCATTCATGTTACACCTACCCTCGTGCAGCCCTCATGTCACACAAACCCTCATGCAGCATTCATATCACACATACTCTCATGCAGCCCTCATGTTACACATACCCTCATGCAGCATTCATGTCACACAATACCCTCATGCAGCCCTCATGTCACATACACCCTCGTACATCATTCATGTCACACATACCCTCATGCAAGCCTCATGTCACACATGCCCTCATGTCATACATACCCTTATACAGCCCTCATGTCACATACACCCTCGTACATCATTCATGTCACACATACCCTCATGCAGACCTCATGGCACACACACCCTCATGTCACATGTACCCTCATACAGCCCTAATGTCAAACATACCCTCATACAGCATTCATGTTACACATACCCTCGTGCAGCCCTCATGTCACACAAACCGTCATGCAGCATTCATATCACACATACCCTCATGCAGCATTCATGTCACACATACAATCATGCAGTCTCATGTCACACATACCCTCATGCAGGCCTCATGTCACACACACCCTCATGTCACATGTACCCTCATAAAGCCCTCATGTCAAACATACCCTCATGCAGCATTCATGTCACACATACCCTCATGCAGCCCTCATGTTACACATACCCTCATGCAGCCATCATGTCACACATACCCTCATGCAGCCCTCATGTCTCACATACCCTCATGTAACACATACCCTCATGTAGGCCTCATGTGACACATACCCCCATGCAGCAATCATGTCACACATACCCTCATGCAGCTCTCATGTCACACATACCCTCATGCAGACCTCATGGCACACACACCCTCATGTCACATGTACCCTCATACAGCCCTAATGTCAAACATACCCTCATACAGCATTCATGTTACACCTGCCCTCGTGCAGCCCTCATGTTACACATACCCTCATGCAGCCTTCATGTCACACATACCCTCATGCAGCATTCATGTGTGACACATACGAGGTATGTGCACAATTGTATAAAGTAAGTAATTGTCATGTATAGTGGTGACATTGAAAGGTATGTGTTTATGTTTTCTATGTGGTATATGGTGCCTATAACAAGTCACTATGAGAATGCAGCTCTCTGCTGCAGCAGCAGGGGACTGTTATTATGACGCACAGGGTCTTATGTTCAGGAAGGATTGGGGGAAGATTATAGGTGTTGCACTGGTGATGTGTTCCTGCTTACCCTCATAACCACGAGGATACTATGGAACAAGCAGCCAATCTGTCTGTCTCCTGATTCTTTCCTGTTTTTACAGGTAAGCCTAAAGCAGGAAGTAACTCCCAAACACTTAAAATAAAGAATCCATGTTATATACATCTGTATTAACTGTGCAGAGAGTCAGATGGGAGACAATAAGAGATATCCTTAATGTAAACACTAGGAGGGTGGAGGCTCCAGGTACTCTACAATAATAATGGTAAAAGCAGTATTTCCTGATGCAGAGTCAGTTATGTACATTTAAATGTACTCAATATGCAGAAATCTTAGATGCATTATTATTTATTATTAGAAAGGAATTGTTCTATGTCTTGGCAGATATGACATCCCCTTATGTGCAGAAGGAAAAGGAATAGCTGTACCACGCTGCACACTGTATATAATAGGATGTATAGTCTGTGAGACGGATTCACAACTTTCCACAGGGAAAGTTAGATGTTTTGCGAAAATGAAGATGACATGTTAATAGGTCATTTAGAATGAAAATGTTATTGTTTTAAAAGCATTTGGAAAATATGCATTTAATAAAGAGATAACCACGAGGATACTATGGAACAAGCAGCCAATCTGTCTGTCTCCTGATTCTTTCCTGTTTTTACAGGTATTTACATCTGTCTGCTGGCCCTCTGAACGGGGTCTGCAACACATGCAACACATACCCTCATGCAGCCCTCATGTCACATACACCCTCATACATCATTCATGTCACACATACCCTAATGCAGCAATCATTTCACACATGCCTACATGTCAAATATACCCCTATACAGCCCTCATGTCACACATACCCTCATGCAGCCCTCATGACACACATACCTTCATGCAGCATTCATGTCACACATACCCTCATGCAGCATTCATGTCACACATACCCTCATGCAGCCCTCATGTCACACATACTGTCATGCAGCCCTCATGTCACACATACTGTCATGCAGCCCTCATGTTACACATACCCTCATGCAGCATTCATGTCACACATACCCTCATGCAACCATCATATCACACATACCCTCAAGCAGCCCTCATGTCACACATACCCTCATATCACACATACCTTCATGCAGCATTCATGTCACACATGCCCTCATGTTACACATTCCCTCATGCAGCCATCCTGTCACACATACCCTCATGCAGCCCTCATGTCTCACATACCCTCATGTCTCACATACCCTCATGTAACACATACCCTCATGTAGGCCTCATGTCACACATACCCTCATGTCACACATACCCTCATGTAGGCCTCATGTCACGCATACCCTCATGCAGCAATCATGTCACACATACCCTCATGCAGCAATCATGTCACACGTACCCTCATGCAGCAATCATGTCACACATACATACCCTTATACTGTACAGCCCTCATGTCACATACACCCTCGTACATCATTCATGTCACACATACCCTCATGCAGCTCTCATGTCACACATACCCTCATGCAGCTCTCATGTCACACATACCCTCATGCAGACCTCATGTCTCACATACCCTCATATCACACATACCCTCATGCAGCCCTCATGTCAAACATACCTTCATGCAGCTTTCATGTCACACATACCCTCATGCAGCATTCATGTCACACATACTCTCATGCAGCCCTCATGTCACACATACTCTCATGCAGCCCTCATGTCACACATACCCTCATTCAGCCCTCATGTCACGCATACCTTCATGCAGCATTCATGTCACACGTGCCCTCATTTCATACATACCCTCATGTCACACATACCCTCATTCAGCCCTCATGTCACACATACCTTCATGCAGCATTCATGTCACACATACCCTCATGCAGCTCTCATGTTACACATACCCTCATGCAACCATCATATCACACATACCCTCAAGCAGCCCTCATGTCACACATACCTTCATGCAGCATTCATGTCACACATACCCTCATGCAGCTCTCATGTTACACATACCCTCATGCAACCATCATATCACACATACCCTCATGCAGCCCTCATGTCTCACATACCCTCATATCACACATGCCCTCATGTCAAACATACCTTCATGCAGCATTCATGTCACACATACCCTCATGCAGCCATCATGTCACACATACCCTCATGCAGCCCTCATGTCTCACATACCCTCATGTAACACATACCCTCATGTAGGCCTCATGTGACACATACCCCCATGCAGCAATCATGTCACACATACCCTCATGCAGCTCTCATGTCACACATACCCTCATGCAGACCTCATGGCACACACACCCTCATGTCACATGTACCCTCATACAGCCCTAATGTCAAACATACCCTCATACAGCATTCATGTTACACCTGCCCTCGTGCAGCCCTCATGTTACACATACCCTCATGCAGCATTCATGTCACACATACCCTCATGCAGCCTTCATGTCACACATACCCTCATGCAGCCTTCATGTCACACATACCCTCATGCAGCATTCATGCAACACATGCCCTCATGCAGCCCTCATGTCACATACACCCTCATACATCATTCATGTCACACATACCCTCATGCAGCAATCATTTCACACATGCCTACATGTCAAATATACCCCTATACAGCCCTCATGTCACACATACCCTCATGCAGCCATCATGTCACACATACCCTCATGCAGCCATCATGTCACACATACCCTCATGCAGCCATCATGTCACACATACCCTCATGCAGCCCTCATGACACACATACCCTCATGCAGCATTCATGTCACACATACCCTCATGCAGCCCTCATGTCACACATACTGTCATGCAGCCCTCATGTTACACATACCCTCATGCAGCATTCATGTCACACATACCCTCATGCAACCATCATATCACACATACCCTCAAGCAGCCCTCATGTCACACATACCCTCATGCAGCCCTCATGTCTCACATACCCTCATATCACACATACCCTCATGCAGCCCTCATGTCAAACATACCTTCATGCAGCATTCGTGTCACACATGCCCTCATGTTACACATTCCCTCATGCAGCCATCCTGTCACACATACCCTCATGCAGCCCTCATGTCTCACATACCCTCATGTAACACATACCCTCATGTAGGCCTCATGTCACACATACCCTCATGTAACACATACCCTCATGTAGGCCTCATGTCACGCATACCCTCATGCAGCAATCATGTCACACATACATACCCTTATACAGCCCTCATGTCACATACACCCTCGTACATCATTCATGTCACACATACCCTCATGCAGCTCTCATGTCACACATACCCTCATGCAGACCTCATGTCTCACATACCCTCATATCACACATACCCTCATGCAGCCCTCATGTCAAACATACCTTCATGCAGCTTTCATGTCACACATACCCTCATGCAGCATTCATGTCACACATACCCTTATGTCACACATACCATCATGCAGCATTCATGTCACACATACTCTCATGCAGCCCTCATGTCACACATACTCTCATGCAGCCCTCATGTGACACATACCCTCATTCAGCCCTCATGTCACGCATACCTTCATGCAGCATTCATGTCACACGTGCCCTCATTTCATACATACCCTCATGTCACACCCTCATGCAGCCCTCATGTCACACATACCCTCATGTCACACATACCCTTATACAGTCCTCATGTCACACACACCCTCATACAGCATTCCATTCGTGTCACACATACCCTAATGCAGCCCTCATGTCTCACATACCCTCATGCAGCCCTCATGTCTCACATACCCTCATGTCACACATACCCTCATGCAGCCCTCATGTCACACATACCCTCATGCAGCATTCATGCCTTACATACCCTCATGTAGCATTCATGTCACGCATACCCTCATGCAACCCTAATGACAGATACCCTCATGCAGCATTCATGTCACACATACCCTCATGCAGCATTCATGTCACACATACCCTCATGCAGCATTCATGTCACACATACCCTCATGCAGCCCTCATGTCACACATACCCTCATGCAGCCCTCATGTCACACATGCCCTCATGCAGCATTCATGTCACACATACCCTCATGCATCATTCATGTCACACATACCCTCATGCATCATTCATGTCACACATACCCTCATGCATCATTCATGTCACACATACCCTCATGCATCATTCATGTCACACATACCCTCATGCATCATTCATGTCACACATACCCTCATGCAGCCCTCATATCACACATACCCTCATGCAGCATTCATGTCACACATTCCCTCATGCAGCATTAATGTCACACAAACCCTCATGCAGCAATCATGTCACACATGCCCTCATGTCACACATGCCCTCATGCAGCATTCATGTCACACATACCCTCATGCAGCATTCATGTCACACATACCCTCATGCAGCCCTCATGTCACACATACCCTCTGTGACGAAACGGCCTCCCCAATGTTTGCATTACAGTTTATGGTCTCTGTATATAAGGTAGAGTGTTTGTTCTGTGTGCGCTATTATTATCTGATGTCTGTGTTATATTAATATTCCCTTATGTGGTTATTGTAGATTATAGTTTCTGTGTACCTTCTCTCTGTATAGTGTACATTTCTGTATTAGCTGTCCTCTGTCTTTATGCTGTACTTCTCTGTGGCTACCCCCCTCTCTGTAAGTTGTATTTTCCCTGCAGTAAGAAGATTCCTTTAAGATGAGAAGGCATGTGTAAACACTCCATTGTGTTAGATGGCTTTTTCTATTGTTCTCTGACTGGAGACTCTTGATCTTAACGGAGGGGATTGTCTCAACTGTTAACTTTGTGTATTTGAAATAAAGAAGCATTTGGATTTTGAACCAGCAACAACTACTCAACAGTATACATGTCGTCTATTCTGTGGGTTTGTACGAATATCTCCTGTATACAGTGGAAAGGGGCGCTCAGACGGAGGGTACTGAGTGTGAGGGTACCAGGATCCGTAACACCATCATGCAGCATTCATGTCACACATACCCTCATGCAGCCCTCATGCCACACATTTATTTATTCTATTTTATTTATAAAGGATTTTACCAGGAAGTATACATTGAGATTTCTCTCGTTTTTAAGTATGTCCTGGGTTCAAGAACATGGTTACAGAAATACAAAGTAGTAAAATGCAAGATATTAACACAAAACAAATACAGATTAACAGAAAATAAATATGTAGGAAATATAGTCACTATGTTACACTATGTTTACAGGTGCATTCCTTATTGAGGTATGTTAATAGGGAGCTTTTAAGGGTCTTTAGACTGGGGGAAGATTTGATGGCGTCTGGGAGGTTATTCCATAATTGTGGTGCTCTGTAGGAAAATGAGGATTGAGCCACTTTCTTTTTGTATTGTGATATTGCAAGTAAGGTGCTGGTCCTGGATCGGAGGTTATAGGATGAGGGAACTGCTGAGGGAAGCAGTCTATTCAGGTAGGGTGGTAGCTTCCCAGAAAAGTTCTTAAACATCAGGTTGGAAAGGTGAAGAGTGTGTCTAGATTCCAGCGACGGCCAGTTTAGTTCTTTTAACATGTCACAATGGTGGGTTATATATATATATATATATATATGTATGTATGTGGTCAGGATGTGTAGAGTATGCCTATAACATTCTCAGAAATAGTGGTGTGTATGATTGCATCACTGAGCTGCACAAGAAAAAAAATCACAGAAAGGTGCAGTGTTTATGAAACAAATCTTATTCTAAAAGCTGTGAATTTTTAGGTGATAAGATTTAAGGTTTCTCTGTCTTAAAATACACAATTCATACAGTTAATATATCGCTTGCATTTTTGCATTATGGGTTTCATTAGGGGCCTCATGGTTCAATTTTGCCTAAGGCCTCACAAAGTCTAGAGCCGTCTCTGCGTTGGCATTTTAGCTCACACCTCGTGATGGGGCCTGTAGCATCTAAAAATTTGTCCAAAATAACACAATAACAACACAATACACCATACATGTGGCAAGGGTAATAAAAACAAACATAAAGCCACCCAATGTGGGAGACACAATGGGGGTTATTCAGAGAGCACCAAATCAAATCAGAATCAAATTTCCCCACCCTGCGGTGAATTCAGAATTCACCACAGGGTCCCCGGAGTGAAGGGAAAAACCCACTTCAAACCCGCCGAACACTTGCCAAAAACCCAACGACAAGTAGCTGGAACCGCCGCAAAAAAATACACCGAACACGTCGAAAAAGCTGATGAGTCACTGAACACTGCAGACCAGATACCGGAAAAAGCTGACAAGCTGACGAACGGGGTAAACACCCCCCAAAAAACAATATGATTGAAAGTGTCAAAATTGAAACACTCTTTGCAAAAAAACGACTGAATGTCTGGAATTTACATATAAGATCCTATGAATGATAATAAAAAGGTCTGTTAAGGGGTTAATCTGCAGTAAAAATTCTCTTTAAGGACCACTGATGTACATAGTAAGTCCTGGGGAAAATTCCCCTTAAGGACCAAGGACGTCCTATGTACGTCATGGCCTGGGTACCACGTCAACTGACTTCCTTGAAGTCAGCCGATGGTTTAATTGGCCGCAGCCGTCGTGATGACGTCATCGCTGTGTGAGATGATGTCACTTTCAGGCGTCCCGTGAGTCTGCCCTTTTCAGCGCTGCCTCTCTTTAACCCCTTAGGCGCTGGATCGCGCTTCAAACCCAGAAGTGGCTGACATATTGGCTGTCATCCAAGCCTCCGGGTCACCCCCCACCCATTGATGTTGTCGCTGTATGTGCGATGACGTCAGTCAGCCAGTTAAACCCCTTGCTGCCAAGTGGAGCTAGGGGGATCCTTTGGATCCCTGTATCTCTCGATCTGTGGCAGCTAAAGGGTCATGTGTGATATAATTGGAAAGGCCTGATCATGTGTAAAAAGAATTGGTGTAAAAATAAAACGAAAAAAAGTGTTTTTTTTAAAAAAATTGTCTGGGGGTATAATAAAGTAGGACTTCAATTGATGTTCAAACATGATGAGCATAAAAGGCCTAAATGAGCTCAGCGCCCAGAGGTGAAATGGCTCAGCAGTGAAGGGGGTTAAAAAGCAAAAACATGTAAAAAAATTGGGTATTTATAATTTCAGGGCAAAATTTCGAAACTATTTAGCCGGGGTCTTTTTTGGCAGTTTTAGACTTTGGGGATTAAATTTCAAAAACTATTGTTTTTCGGTTTTTTTTTTTCATTATATTTCATTTTTTTATAGTACACTATACGATACGATGGAAGTAATGGAATTTTTCGAAAGTCCGTTTAATGGCGAGAAAAACATTATATAATATGTGTGGGTTCCATAAATGAGTAAGAAGAACATTAGTCCTAAACACAAACAGCACAGTAGCGTAAATGCAGATTACGTGGTGAGCACATCCTAATTTAGCAGCCAGCGATCGGCTGTTATTTCGACTAATCGCTGTGGTCTCTTGGTGAGGGCTGACATCTTAGATGTCAGCCCCACCTCCGGGAACCCCTGGTAGTCCAGTGATGTCATCACGCCAGGCACAATGATGTATATTTCAGACCCCCCCGCCAGAGCCTTCAGACTCCCCTCTCTCCCTATCAGTAAATGCCAGCAAATAAAGGCAGGCACCACTGGGAAGGGCATAGTCTGCCCTTCCCTGAGGTGCCTGTCGTTAACCCCTTAGGGGCTGGATCACGATTTGGCACCAATCAGCATCTTCTCCCAGATGCGGCTGACATCTTTAATGTCAGCCAACGTCTCTGTGCTTTATCCCGCCCACTGACATCAAAGAAGATGAATGCGATGAAGTCAGTTTGGGAGTTAACCTTAGCAATGAACAATGGTATAATGGACCCCATATCTCCCGATCGGTGACAGCTAGGAGTTAATGTTTGGTATCATTGGAAAGGCCAGAGTATGGCCTTTCCAATGATACTAAACATGACCAGGTTAAAAAAATAAAATATATATTTTTTTAAATTAAAGCAGCACTATTGTAAACATTTCAATTATAATGTGAACAATTATGCTGCACTAATGTTTTTTTTGGGGGGTATTTAGCTAAAATCACGTAATTTCTCAGAAAAATAAAGTAACAGGTTCTAAGTTCAAATTTTTTTAACACGCATACCCCATAGAATACACTATATTGCCAAAAGTATTTGCTCACCTGCCTTGACTCGCATATGAATTTAAATCACATCCCATTCCTAATCCATAGGGTTTAATATGACATCGGTCCACCCTTTGCAGCTATAACAGCTTCAACTCTTCTGGGAAGGCTGTCCACGAGGTTTAGGAGTGTGTTTATTGGAATTTTTGACAATTCTTCCAGAAGCGCATTTGTGAGGTCACACACTGATGTTGGACGAGAGGCCTGGCTCTCAGTCTACGCTCTAATTCATCCCAAAGGTGTTCTATCAGGACTCTGTGCAGGCCAGTCAAGTTCATCCACACCATACTCTGTCATCCATGTCTTTATGGACCTTGCTTTGTGCACTGGTGCACAGTCATGTTGGAAGAGGAAGCTGCCAGCTCCAAACTGTTCCCACAAAGTTGGGAGCATGGAATTGTCCAAAATGTGTTGGTATGCTGAAGCATTCAGAGTTCCTTTCACTGGAAATAAGGGGCCAACCCCAGCTCCTGAAAAACAACCCCACACCATAATCCCCCATCCACCAAACGTTAGACTTGGTACAATGCAGTCAGACAAGTACCATTCTCCTGGCAACCGCCAAACCTAGACTCGTCCATCAGATTGCCAGATGGAGAAGCGCGATTCGTCACTCCAGAGAACGCTTCTCCACTGCTCGAGAGTCCAGTGGCGGCATACTTTACACCACTGCATCCGACGCTTCGCATTTTGCTTGGTGATGTATGGCTTGGATGCAGCTGCCCGGCCATGGAAACCCATTCCATGACGCTCTCTGCGCACTGTTCTTGAGCTAATCTGAACGCCACATGAAGTTTGGAGGTCTGTAGCGATTGACTCTACAGAAATTTGGCAACCTCTTTGCACGGTGCGTCTCAGCATTCGCTGACCCACTCCATCAGTTTACGTGGCCTACCACTTCATGGCTGAGTTGCTGTTGTTCTCAAACACTTCCACGTTCTTATAATACAGCTGACAGTTGACTGTGGAATATTTAGGAGTGAGGAAATTTCACGACTGGATTTGTTGCACAGGTGTAATACTATCACAGTTCCACTCTGGAATTCACTGAGCTCCTGAGAGTGATCCATTCTTTCACAAATGTTTGTAAAAACAGTCTGCATGCCTAGGTGCTTGATTTTATATACCCGTGGCCATCTAAGTGATTGGAACACCTGATTCTGATTATTTGGATGGGTGAGTGAATACTTTTGGCAATATTGTGTATATAACCTCAAAGGCTCGGATGATAAAATGTGAAAAAATAAATTTACATGTTGTAGATGATTGGAAATTCACCATGTTTTACGTTATTTGTTATACAGTTGCAAGAAAAAGTATGTGAACCCTTTGGGATTATGTGGAGTTTTGCATGAATTGGTCATAAAATGTGCTCTGATCTTCATCTAAGTCACAACAATTTGAAAAACACAGTCTGCTTAAAATAATACAAAACAAACATATGTTTTCATGTTTTTATTGAACAGAACATGTAAACATTCACAGTGCAGGGTGGAAAAAGTATGTGAACCTTTGGACTTAATAACTGGTTGACCCTCCTTTGGCAGCAATAACCTCAACCATACGTTTCCTGTAGTTGCAGATCAGACCTGCACAATGATCTGGAGTAATTTTGGACCACTCCTCTTCACAAAACTGTTTCAGTGTAGCAATATTCTTGGTATTTGTGTGGTGTGAATCGCTCTCTTAAGGTCATGCCACAGCATTTCAATCGGGTTGAGGTCAGGATTCTGACTGGACCACTCCAGAAGGCGTATTTTGTTTTGTTGAAGCCATTCTTTTGTTGAATTACTTGTATGCTTTGGGTCATTGTCCTGTTGCATCACCCATCCTCTGCGGAGCTTCAGTTGGCGGACAGATGGTCTTACGTTTTCCTGCAAAATGTCTTGATAAACTCTGGAATTCATTTTTCCACCAATGACAACAATCCGTCCAGGCCCTGAGGCAGCAAAGCAGCCCCAAACCATGATGCTCCCTCCGCCATGTTTTACAGTGGGGATGAGGTTTTGAAATTGGTATGCTGTGCCTTTTTTCTCCACACATAGTGTTGTGTGTTTTTTCCAAACAACTCAATTTTGGTTTCATCTCTCCACAGAATATTTTGCCAGTAGTGCTGTGGAACATCCAGGTGCTCTTTTGCAAACTTCAAACGTGCTGCAATATTCTTTTTGGACAACAATGGCTTCCTCCGTGGTGTCCTCCCATGTACTCCATTTTTGTTTAATGTTTTCCTTATTGTAGATGTGTCAACAAAAATGTTAGCATGTGCCAGAGATTTCTGTAAGTCTTTAGTTGACACTCTAGGATTCTTCTTTACCTCATTAAGCATTCTGCTCTGTGCTCTTACAGTCATCTTTACAGGATGACCACACCTAGGGAGATTAGCAACTGTGCTGAACTTTCTCCATTTGTAGACAGTCTGTTTTACCGTGGACACATGAACATCAAGGCTTTTGCTTCATGGCAGTGCTTCTTGAAACCAGTAAACCCAAAACTGGTGTGTGTTTTTAAAGGGCAGGACAGCTTTCAGCAACACATCCAATAATATCACACTGATTGGACTCAAGGTTGGCTCACTCCTGGCTCCAATTAGCTCTTGGAGAAGTCATTAGGCTAGGGGTTCACATACTTTTTCCACCCTGCACTGTGAATGTTTACATGTTATGTTCAATAAACACATGAAAACATATAATGTTTGTGTTGTATTATTTTAAGCAGACTGTGTTTTTCAAATTGTTGTGACTTAGATGAAGATCAGAGCACATTTTATGACCAATTCATGCAAAACTCCACGTAATCCCAAAGGGTTCACATACTTTTTCTTGCAACTGTAGCTCTGGCCTTTTCAATGATACCAAACATTAACCCCTAGCTTCCACGGATCGGGAGATACATGGGTCATTGGACCCCTGATCTCCACCATTGTGGCATCCTTAGGTCCACCATAAGTCAACCACCTCCGGGGGAGGACCGTGATCCGGCGCCGATTGGTGCAGAATCACGATCCAGCTCCTAAGGGTTTAAAGGCAGGCACCACCAAGAAGGGCAGAAGGGCAGACTGTGCCTGCCTTTTTCCTCTGCCCCTTACCGAGGTCCAAAGGACCTCCCCTCTCCCCTTCAGGCCCTTTCCCTGCTCTGGCAGGGGGTGGTGCCTGAAATAGACATCATCTTGCTCATTACACCTGGATCCTGGAGGCTGGGCTGACATCCAAGATGTACTGGCTGATCGCCGCTGCAAAGACAGGACGTGCTCAGCGTGTCCATAGCACAGAAAGCCCATTTCAGAGGATGCGCTGAGCGCGTCCATAGCAGCAAAGCAGTTAACTAAACGGAGGTGATTTGAAACGCCCCATTCAAAGTTTGGTGAATGCTTATGGAGGCAGCATAGAATTGTTTTCTTTTTCTTTATATGTAGTGGGTGGTGATTGTGTGGTTATTTAGTCATTATTGTTGGGTCAAGTGTAGACAAATAATGATTATAAACTCTTTCACCCACTTATCCAAGTCACGTGCTCTCCTGGAGTTAAGGTGCTCTTGTGGAGTCCATGCCTTGATGGATTAGAGTCTTTTCTGGCAACATGAGGGGGACGTACACAATATTAGACAGGTGGTTTGAATGTTGTGGCTGATCAGTGTGTGTTGTCCAATATATCTAGAAATATGAAATCAATCACACCTGAAAAAAAACAGACTACAATCTATACACACAAATCTTATCGCTTTCTTCTGATATTATTGCTGAAATCCAGATTTCCTGAGACACTACTGGTAGGTATCCCTCTTTCCACAGCTGAAAACTTTCCAGTAGTGCTACAACCCTCTTGATTTTCAGGTGGAGAAGAAGTCTGATAAAAATCCATCACCCACGACGGCATTGAAAGGAAGCCCTGTGGATCAACTGTGTAAAAGTGCTTTGACCCTCTTACCCTGGAAGAGGTAACAGAGAGGCTGTTCACACTGCTGCATTTTTTCATTACACCACCAGGTGGGGCCAAAGGAGGAGGGGGATAAAATAGAGATGTGAGGGATAAACTACTAAGGTTCTCTGAGGGCTCACTTGTTCCTCTTAAGCTCCCGCTGGCCCCCTCTTCATCAGAAGGGTCCATGGAGTCATGCAAAGTACATCCAGGGCTAGTACTACCACCGCTGCTATGGCTCCGTTGATGATAATGAGCATTTTGAAGTGAAAAGTTTTGAGGGTTGGTCCGTCTCTGTATAATAGAAAGAGAAGAAATTGGCAAAGGTGTACAATGCGAAGTAGGTGCTACATGAAGATTTGCAAAGTCCATTGTGCCATGAGTAGTGTTGCTTAAATTCAAACTATCTTCAAGTGTGGTCTGTAAACTCTCTTCTGATGAAGCATCAGTTCCCATCGAAGAACTGCTTTGGCTAGCCTGCAGAAAAATTCCAATTAATCTTCAGTATCAAAGTCATTACTAATTTAAATTATTTACTGCTGCTATTCAAAATAAAAAGTGATAATCGTACCTCCTGAAGGAGTGAACTTTTGCTATTTGGGGAACAAAGAGTAGCCCAAGACTCTTGAGAGATGAGTTCAGGATGGTTATTATTGAATGTTTCTTCAGACGTTTTTCTAGTTTGGACACTTGCAGGATGGAAGACCTCTGTTGGAACAGGCAAGAGTGGTCTCAAAGCATCTGGAGATAGACAAGAAAGTGATGGTAAAGGTCTTAATACAAGCAGATAAAAGAAAATCTAATAACCATTTCATTAGACATGGTAAATTCAGCACTGACTGATCTGGCGACCAGCTCGTCATCACGTCACACTCACGCGTGGAAAGGGAAGATCGCCAGCATTGAAATCAGCAAGCGTGGAGGCAAAATATGATCATCAGATATTGCCTCCCGCTTCATCCGCATGCGCGCCTCAGACACGTTCTGTATAGATACAGTGAGTCAGGATGAGCACACAGGAGGGGTAATAATACGTCTGTATACATTGTACAAGTACTCCTCAGACATTCAACCTTGACGGTAGGAATCAGCCAGGACTGATCTCATCCTCCCAGATGCTGATATCACATTGAGGAGAATTCAATTCGGTTCCTTTTGCCGATCCCATTTCAGTGACCCTGCGGTGTATTCAGCAAGCACCACAGGGCCCTCGAAGTGCAGGGAAAATCTGCCGCAAACCCGACGAAAACTAACCGCAAAACCCAGCGAATGCACGCCGAAACCCCACAAAAACATCTGGATTAACCTGCCGAAAACCACGGAAAAAGCCCGAGCAGGAGCCGATCACACGCAGCCGAAGCAGCCGAGACCACAGACGAGGCAGTGAATAAATTAGCAAAATCGTTTGTGTGAATGTGGGAAAATGAAACGCTGTTTGCAAAGAAACTACTCAGCGCAAATGTCTGAAATTTACACAGGAGGTCCAGGGAATGATAATAAAAAGGGCTGTTACAGAAAAAATAAGTAAACTTAAAAAAAATAATAAAAAAAATCGGACTTTTAAAAAAAAAAAAATTAAGAAAAATGATTAAAATATCCTAAAAAATCTATAAATAAAGAGACTCTTTACTGCAGAATTTTATAATGAACGGTTTATTAGATATTGAATTAAAACCAGAATATTTTTAACATTGAAGTCTATGGGATTCTCCTGAATAAACTTGCCGAATTAAACCACCGAATGGCAGGGCATTAGGGGAACCTTTCACTGCTGGTTTGTGTTCTCTGAATAGCCGAAGCAGTGCTTTTTTATGGGGATTTCACTGCCCTCGAACAGGCACCGAACAGGCACCGTATGTTCAGGCAATTCGCCAGGATTTGGCGAATTGCCTGCTCTCTGGATAGCCGAATGGCCAGGAAAGGTAACCGAACGCTGATTTTCAGCATTCGGTTACCTTTCTCAAGCATTTCGGAGCTCTTTGAATAAACCTGCTAGTTATACTGTTTATCTTCTGCATAGAGAACATAGAGAATATATACATATATTACTTTTTAACTGATTATGCAATTTTAATACAAGTATTTTCCACATTGTGTATCAGTGTATCACAGAGCTCCACAACAGTAAAACCCAAAGTAATATGTGGCGTGTATGAGTGTATCACAGAACTCTACTGCAACAAAAGCAACAGTAAAGTGCGGTGTGTATGAGCATATTTTATTATCATTCTTTATATAGCTCCAGCATATTCCACAGCGATGAACAATGGGCATAATATAGACAGGGCTACAATACAGTGAGACTAAACAACATTTTGACAAACCAGTACAGGAGGAAACAAAGGCCCTATTCCAGGCCCGGACTGGGACAAAAAATAGGCTCAGGCATTTTGGACAAAGCAGCCCACTGCCATCCACCACACGCCACTAAGTAAAGCCAATCAGCTGCCGAACGGGGGTAAAAATAAATTTTAAAAAACTGCTATTCTTTAAAAGGCGTTTAAAACAAAAGTGAATCAAAATAATAAAAGGTGCTTGTGACGGAACGGGGTGTCGCCGTCCGCCTGCGGGTGTGCTCCAATCTGCGTAACCCCCTTTTTATGCTGACGGCCCGACTACCGAGTTGCGACACTCGGCGTCTCGAGCGGCCGTATGGGACCTTGTGATGGTGTGAAGGGAACCCCCGTGTGAGCCCAGCCCGACCACCGAGTGACGGCACTCAGCGTCCCGAGCAGCTGGTCACTGACCTGGTTTGGAGGGTTTATTCCGTTTATAGATCGGTTCGGATCTTCCGCGGTAGACGGGTGAATATTCGACCAGCCAGGAATATTCGGATCGTCCGGCGGCTGGGTGCGGGCACACACTTCGCGGCACGGATTATTCGGATCTTCCGGCAATAGTACAGGGACGGGCATTCAACTGATCCGGATCGCGAAGCGGTCGATGCGCTCACTTACTGAACCGACTCCTCAGCAGCTGGATGAGGGGTTGTGTAGCCGATCAGAATTCAACCGCGCGGCGGTCGATGCGCCCGCGCCGAGCAGAGTCCTCGAACCTCACCGCGGCTCAGTAGTAAAAACTGTACAGGCGGCCAAGACTATTCATTCGCGCGGCGGGCGTTGCACTCACTCTGCACCCCGACTTGAACCAGCTCTGCGCCCCGAATATCGCGCGGGATCTCGGATGCGTGAGAAATGAGTAGGAAATCAGAGACATGAGGCGCTGCTGCATGAACTCAGGAACAACTCCTCTTTATTAACACAGACACATGCCTTTGTAACCTCTACCATGAGCTCCACATCTGGGAACCACCCCTGCCCGCCCCCACAGGTCTCATTGGCCACAACACTTGGGGGAGTTGCCGATGTGGGACAGGAAGAACTGAATCGGCCATTTTACCTTCCTGATTCACCCGATCAGCCACGAGGCGATGGGAAATGGCGGCAACACAACAGACAGATACGTTTCACACATGAACACTGTGTTTATAAAAAACTGCTGGTATTTTGACTGTCCTTAGGGGATAATTGTCTGTGCAAACAGTCTCTGGCTGAGGGTGATAAGCCATTCCCTCACACTCCTCCCCTCCCCAAAGTCCGACGCACCCGGTTGGACCCCAACGGGTCGCACCGGGGAAGTCGGTGTTCTCAGGTCCATAGTCCGTTGGGAGAGGCCTAGTCACCAGGCTTCTCCATTTGGCCCGGCGGCTGTGCCAAGCGGGGAGAGGCCACACAGGCCTGGGGTCACCACCTCGGGCAACAGGGGTCGGTGGCGGAACCGGGGCACGGCCCGGGCCACCTCTGGTCACCTCTCGCACCTGGGAAAACCGAGGGCCAACTGCCTGCGGCCTAAGCGCCTGGATCAATTGCTGAGGGGAACAGTGGCTGCGTGGGGCCGTCAGGCCACAGGGTTGGGGAAATGGGCAGAGCGGACGCAGGCTCTGCCCTGGGGCCAGCGCGTCGGCCGGGCAGGGACCTCCTTGTGGGAGGGTGGCTCCTGCCATCTCCCAGGCGATCAGTGGCTGCGAGCAAAGCAGCTGGGGTGACCCTGGCTGCTCCTCAGGGTATACAGCCGGAAGTGGGCAGAGGCCAGCGGCACTCTGCCCCGTGAGCAACTCTTCTGCTAGGGAATCAGGTGCTGAGACAACTTTCGGGGGGTCGGAGAAGGACAGTGGCTGCAGGGTCACCAACTCGGAAAACCCCTGCAGCTCCTCCGGATAGTCGAGAAATGGGCAGATGCCAGCGGCACTCTGCCCCGTGGCCAGCTCTTCTGCTGGAGAGGGAAGTACCGGAACAAAGTCCAGGGGGTTGGATGGAGTAAGCGGCTGTGGACTCAACAGCTCAAAAATATCCCCTTCCTGCTCTTTGGCACAGAGGGAAAAGGATGGACAGAGGCCAGCGGCGCTCTGCCCCGTTGCTAGCTCCTCCGCTAGGGGGTTGAGTGCGGTAACAACTACCGGGGGGTCGGAGGGGAACGATGGCGGCGAGCTCAACAGCTGGTGTGAACCCGGCGGTTCCTCAGAACATTCAGACTGTGGGCAGAGGCCAGCGGCGCTCTGCCCCGTGGCCAGCTCTTCCGCTGGGTTGTGGGATACAACGCTGGTATCCAGGGAACCGGAGAACGACAGCTGCGGGGTCGCCAGCACGGAGAAATCCTGCGGCTCCTCAGGGCATTCGGCAAGTGGGCAGAGGCTAGCGGCACTCTGCCCCGTGGCCAGCTCTTCCACTGGGGGGTTAGATGCAGGCACAACTTGGGAGGGGTCGGAAAAAAACAACGGCTGCGTGCCGAACAGCTGGGGTGAACCCGGCTGCTCCTCAGGGCATACCACAGGGAGTGGGCAGAGGCCAGCGGCGCTCTGCCCTGTTGCCAGCTCTTCTGCTGGGAGGACAGGTTCTTCAACCTCCAGAACCATCAAGGGCTGTACGCTCAACAGCTGGTGGGAACTCGGCGGCTCCTCAGAACATTCGGACCGTGGGCAGAGGCCAGCGGCGCTCTGCCCCGTTGCCAGCTCTTCCGCTGGACCCGCGGACACGGCCACCGTGTCTTCCGGCGGGTTTAGGAGAACAATTTCTTCTCTGGGCCACTCGGGCCCATCACACGGCCCATCCTGGTCACTTGGCACCTGCTGTGCCTCTTCAAACCGGGCCGGCTCTTCTACTGTGGTCTCGATGAGGACCCATGAGCACATCTCGGGCTCTTCCCTCTCACAGTCTCTTTCAGGGGGCAGCGCCTCCTCCCTGACTTCTTGGCGGACCTCGTCCTGCCACTCAGGTCCAGTGGGCTCCATCATGGACCCGTGGTACTGATCCAGGCTCTCTTGCAGCCTTCTCAGAAAATCACGGTCCATGTCCTCGACGGGGAATGTGGCGTCCTCGAATGTGACTCCAGGCGGGCTGTAAGTCCCTGTCCAAGGTCCGCTGGGCTGTGCGGGTTCCCCAATATAGGCTCCAGTCGAGCTGTAAGTCCCGTACGGGGTATCGCTGGGGGTGCAGAATCCAGGGTGAAGCTCCAGTCGAGCTGTAAACCTCATCCCACGGATCTACGGAATAAGAGTCAGGGTTAACATATTCAATCTGTGTCTCCCAGAGCGCCGCCAACCGCAGCTCGTGCTGACGCTCCTTTTCTTGCTCTTCCTCTTGCTGAGTCTCCTGGATCGCCTTTCTTATCTCGGCCTCCGTTGGGGCAGCTCCGAGCAGGGCGATCCGCTGCCGAGCTCTCCGGACGAAGGTACTTTCCGCTTCCTCAACCAGGACAGGGTGGGGGCGGGTGGCGTCACCACCGCCGCGCGCACCCGGTCTAGTGCCTGCAACTCCTTAATTAAGGTCTTCCGGCGCTTAGAGCCCGGGGTACCTCCACGACACTCCAGCATGTCCCGCAGGGTGTCTCGGGTGTAGTAGCTATACGTG
This sequence comes from Leptobrachium leishanense, assembly GCA_009667805.1. Taxonomy (NCBI): domain Eukaryota; kingdom Metazoa; phylum Chordata; class Amphibia; order Anura; family Megophryidae; genus Leptobrachium; species Leptobrachium leishanense. Next base: position 101,525,140 of record CM019070.1, on the reverse strand, counting down.
GCCATGATGAATTCTTCGGGGTGATGTTATACGTTGCAGAGAGCAATCCCACCGCTGCCACCAGTGTGACGGAACGGGGTGTCGCCGTCCGCCTGCGGGTGTGCTCCAATCTGCGTAACCCCCTTTTTATGCTGACGGCCCGACTACCGAGTTGCGACACTCGGCGTCTCGAGCGGCCGTATGGGACCTTGTGATGGTGTGAAGGGAACCCCCGTGTGAGCCCAGCCCGACCACCGAGTGACGGCACTCAGCGTCCCGAGCAGCTGGTCACTGACCTGGTTTGGAGGGTTTATTTCGTTTATAGATCGGTTCGGATCTTCCGGCGGTAGACGGGTGAATATTCGACCAGCCAGGAATATTCGGATCGTCCGGCGGTGGTGCGGGCACACACTTCGCGGCACGGATTATTCGGATCTTCCGGCAATAGTACAGGGACGGGCATTCAACTGATTCGGATCGCGAAGCGGTCGATGCGCTCACTTACTGAACCGACTCCTCAGCAGCTGGATGAGGGGTTGTGTAGCCGATCAGAATTCAACCGCGCGGCGGTCGATGCGCCCGCGCCGAGCAGAGTCCTCGAACCTCACCGCGGCTCAGTAGTAAAAACTGTACAGGCGGCCAAGAATATTCATTCGCGCGGCGGGCGTTGCACTCACTCTGCACCCCGACTTGAACCAGCTCTGCGCCCCGAATATCGCGGATCTCGGGATCTCGGATGCGTGAGAAATGAGTAGGAAATCAGAGACATGAGGCGCTGCTGCATGAACTCAGGAACAACTCCTCTTTATTAACACAGACACATGCCTTTGTAACCTCTACCATGAGCTCCACATCTGGGAACCACCCCTGCCCCCCCACAGGTCTCATTGGCCACAACACTTGGGGGAGTTGCCGATGTGGGACAGGAAGAACTGAATCGGCCATTTTACCTTCCTGATTCACCCGATCAGCCACGAGGCGATGGGAAATGGCGGCAACACAACAGACAGATACGTTTCACACATGAACACTGTGTTTATAAAAAACTGCTGGTATTTTGACTGTCCTTAAGGGGATAATTGTCTGTGCAAACAGTCTCTGGCTGAGGGTGATAAGCCATTCCCTCACAGTGCTATTTAAAAAATATATAAAATGGTCTGTTACAGAATAAAAATAAAAAAATTAAGGGAATCAAGACGTTCACCTAAAAAAATAATAAAAATAAAAGAATAAAGGCTTTTTGCTAGAACTGAAAAGAATAATCAGATGAATAAAAATGTTTTTTTTTTTTTTTTACATTGAATCCTATGGGATTTGCCTGTTTAAAACTGTCGAACTGAAGCACTGGGGGGAAGAAAAATAGGAATTTCGCCAACATTTCAGTGCAGTTCAGCATCTCTGAATAGTTTGACCATTACTTCTCTATGGGACAATTTCACTGTCGCCAAAGGTCACCGAACGGCCACGAAATTGCACTGTACAATGGAATTCACAAATTGTTCGTTATTTTCCACTGTGTGCACATTTTTTATGGTTTTTGAGACAAAGGGAGGGTACCTTGTACCTTAAAAAATTGACGTGATAGAGAAAAACTGGGGTCATTTTTGTATTCAGATGCCCACCGTTAGTCAAAAGCAAGTGTCAGATCTAACTCTTTTTTTTTGGGGGGCGAATTATTACTTGGGGGGGTTATTTCATTAGGGGTAAATAGGAGGGGCATTTTTTTTTTTTGCTCACACACTCCACACACACAATCCCTGCTCACACACACACAATCCCTGCACGCACACACAATCCCTGCTCACACACACACAATCGCTGCTCACACACAAACCCCCAACCCTGCTCTCTCTCACACACATACGCACACACAATCCCTGCTCACACACACACACACTCTCTCACACACACACAATCCTGCTCTCACACACACAATCCCTGCTCTCACACACACAATCCCTGCTCACACACACACAATCCCTGCTCACACACACACACACACCAACACACACAATCCCTGCTCTCTCTCACACACACACAATCCCTGCTCTCTCTCACACACAATCCCTGCTCTCACACACATAATCCCATTTTATACACACAATATCCCTGCTCACACACACACACACACACACACACACATCCCTGCTCACACACACAATCCCTGCTCACACATATACACAATCCCTGCTCACATACACACACACACACGCACACCCTGCTCTCTCTCTTTCACACACACACAATCTGCTCTCTCACACACACAATCCCTGCTCACACACACACTCCATCCTCCTTTTCTACTGGCAGGGCCTGTACTTCTGGCGTAGCCTGTGGGAGTTTTATCCCACACGCTGCCGAGTAAATCAGAGACCATTTGCCTGACTCCTGCCCAGGGGCAAGCAAGGCCAATCCTGCCCCCCATCCAGGCCATCGCCCTCTGTCTTTGCAATTAGACGCACCGGCCGCCAGCCTGCCCAAGGCTGCACCAGGTAGTCTGGCCGGCTGGGAACTGTTAAGGCCTCCTCGCTAGCAGTCAACTGGCCTGGAAGGCCCACGGCCTACAGGGCAAATGCCCGGTAAGCCCGATGGCCAGTCCAGGCCTGCCCTACTCCCTTTGGAACTTACAGGAGGAGAGGACTGCAAGATGAGATTGATGGGCTGGTTGGGACAGTGAGGTGCATTAGTGAGTCGGGTGGTAGGCTTACCTGAATAGGAATGTCTCAAGGGAGCATTTGAAGGAAGGGAAACTAGGGGAAAGTCTGACAGTATGAGGGAGAGCGTTCCAGAGTATGGGGACTGTGCATGAGAAATCCTGTAGTCTATCATGGGAAGAGACGATGCGGAGAGAAGCTAGGCGCAGGTCACTGTTTCACCTTAGGAAGCGGGCTGGGGTGTCACGTCCCACCGCAGACCACCACCAACCCCGGACCTTGCCTGGTGCACCTGTGGTCTCGGCTGACATCCACGACGACCTCGGTGCTGCTGGTCCAGCTGGAGGGTTCCCTTTTCTGGTGCCGGAAGGGTCGCATTCCGCTGAACGGTCGGGGGAGCCAGCTGATGCACTTCACGGCTTGTGGTTATCCCTTGGTCCGCCTGGAGGGAGTTGCCAAAGATGGCGCCCAAGGGGTCACCGTCCAGAGGAGGCGTGATCACCTCACCCATAAAATGCTAAGCACCCCGTTCATTATTGCCACAGCGTCGCTCCACCTATGGCGTCAGCGCCTGCAGCTATCTCTCGAATTGTCTCTCTATGTACCAGTCCCGGAATGTCTCCTGTTATCGCTGCTTGCTACCTACCTTGACCTGGATCCCACCTTGACCTCGATTCTGGATTAACCCTTACTTGTACCTTGCCAAGGATCCTCCATATCTGTTTTTTGCTTCCTCTGAACCCAACCCTAACATGGGGTGTATTTGGTTATTAAGGAGGACAGGTAGTGGGGAGTTGAGTTAGTGAGAGCTTTGTAGGTCAGAGTAAGGATTTTGAATTTAATTCTACAGTGGATGGGGAGCCAGTGAAGGGATTTGCAGAGAAGAGCGGTAGAGACAGAGCATTGGGATGAGCCTGGCAGGCATTCAGAATGGATTGTAGGGGGGAGAGGCAGGACAGAGGAAGGCCAGCTAGAAGATTCTTACAATAGTCAATTCGGGAGAGTACAAGGTCGTGAATGAGTTGCTTTTTGGGGTCAGTGGTGAGAAATGGTCAAATTCTGGAAATATTACGTAATTGGTAGCTTCACGCTCGACGCACTTCGGGAACTATGCAGTGAATACAGAATTCACCACAGAGTTGGCCAAATGAAACCTCAGAGGTGCACCAAAGTGCCGAGGTTGCTACTAAGTTAATGGCTCCACCGTGGTTAGAGAATGACACCATAGAGCAGGGCTTTCAAACTGAGCACCCAGATACTGATGCCTACGATTCCCAGAATTCTTTCAATGCAGTAGATGGCCAGAGAATCATGGAAGTTTTAGAACTGAAAGAACTGGGGAGCTGGAGTTTGACAGTCCTGCTGTGGAGCCCGCTCAGAGTCAAAATGAATCTCATGTAGAAAAATATTTAAAAAGGAAATGCACTTCAGGAGCAGGTAACTCACAGGGACTGTAAAGAACATGGATCTGTCAGTAGGAAGACGTCCGGACCTTTAAGTAGACGCAGCGAGAAGAAAATTGTTAGGCCTTGTTAGGCCTTGTCAGGAGGGTATAGCTGAACAAGAGGTCCATGTCTGGATTGCCCTGTATACTTGAAGTGAGAAAAAAGAGGTTTGTTAGGGTCCTGAGGATGAGCAGCTGCACTAGTGGCCTGCTCTACGGTGGGGCCCGGTCAGGTCTCACAGGATTTTTGCTTGATTGTGCCATTACAGGGAGGAATGCTCCATATGCAAATCAGCCTGCTCTCACCCAGAAAGGGTGGCCAGTACTGATTGCCAAGGACGTCATCCCTGCACAAGAGATGCAGCAACCCCCGACGATCGTTTCAGCCTTGTTAGGCCTCGTCAGGAAGGTATAGCTGACACCTCTCTAGGCACCTCGAACAAGGGGTCCATGTCTGGAATTGGATTACCCTGTATACTTGTATTGAAAAAAAGAGAGGTTTGTGAGGGTCCTGAGGACCCTCAAAACCGCTTTTTTCTAGAGGGATGCCAGCTATACCCTCCTGACGAGGCCTACAAGGCCGAAACGATCGTCGGGGGTTGCTGCATCTCTCATGCAGGGATGAACCTTGATACAAAGTGGATGGAAGGTAGTGCGCTTACAAGTGGGGAAAAAGGAGTGGGACGGAGGTCGCTGTAATAGCCAGGACTAAGATATCTTCCCAATATCTAGAAAAAGGTAACCATGGAACATAAGCAAACGTACAATACAGCACTTCTCCACACGCTTAAGAAAGGGTAAAAAAAAGGAATATAAGGGTAAAGTGCACAGAGATACAGTAGATATATTAGGATATACCAACGGTACCATAAAGGCAAAATAAATCAATTGTACATACTTTAAAACAAAGATGAATCTGTAAAGGATGTCCTACTTTGAAGGAATGATCTCTGTATGAAGATATTCTTTATCACATCAAAAGGTATACATCCGACTTGTGTAATAAATACCTCAAAAATAGACAACACAGTACATAGTACAATATTGTATGAACACTAGAAGTTATATACACATAGAGGTAGCGGATTAATAACTCACACTTTTTGAGAGCTTCCAGCCCTCATATGGTAGCCTCCCAGGTTGTTGCAGGCCAACCCGCTTGCCTATAGTCTCCCGGTTATTCAGATCTCCGTGAATGATGTAGACCACCTCAAATCCCTCTATGAGGGAGAAGGGTACAAATTATAATGAAAATTCAGGATAAAGTAAAATTGTATTTATTATCCCAAAAGGGAAGTGGATACACTTGAGTAAAAATCAGGGTAAAACTGGGGGTCAAAGCCAGACAAGTTTCGCGCCTCTGCGGGCGCTTCTTCAGTGGCAGAGTAAAAGAAAGGGAATTACCGTCCTCTTCCTAGTCCGTTCTTAAGTAGTGTGGGACGGAAAAAAGGAAAGTGAAACCACCTGTCCTCTGTGCCGGATCGTAATGGTTCCGGCGTATGTTGATGACGTAGTTCGGACATGGAGGCTGCAGACCCTTGGTGTAAACGGAAGTCTGCGCTGGAGGTCATGGATATCTCATGTTCCTACCGTACCTGGTATCGAAAGTTTTATTTTTCTCCATAACTGAGCGTGGGTCACAAGAACCGCTCGCTTTTCTCCACACCTTTCGCCCTCATACTGGCCAAATCCATGCCAAATCGACAATGTGGTCCTTTACAGTTCTTATAGAACAAATGTCTTACAAATTCCATATTGCAGATGCAGTATAGGAAAAAAATTAAAGATAAGGGTACTATATGCATAAAACACTCTATTTGTTAAACTCTCTGTGGAAAATATTTCAAAGTCTATACAGACAGAGACAAATTCTAAATATAGTCTATAAAGATGGAAATATATATAGATATAACTAAGGCAGTAAACCCCCTGGAGGTGACTGTGTGCAAACACCACAACGAGCGAGAAAATGTCAGTTCAGTATGAAGGGATGGAACAGAGGCAGGAATAAAAATATAGGATTAAAAAGGAACAGATATAAAAAATAAGGAGGCTGAAACCTAGACAGTGTTTTTAAAGGAAATGGCACAATTCAAAATCAGTATTCAATCCATTGGGGATTAGAGTATTGAAATAAAAAATTAGTTTCATCTCCTCCTGATTGATTTTCTTAATAAAATCTTCTCCTCGCCATTTCTTGGTGATTTTCTTTAGAACAAAAAATTCTAGGCCGGCAGGTGACCCTTCGTGATATTTTGTAAAATGAGCAGGAACAGTATGATTCTCAAAATTCTTTCTAATGTTACGTACATGTTCCATGATTCTGGTATGTAGGGGCCTGGTGGTTCTCCCTATGTAAATTTTATTACACGGACACAACAAAGCGTAGATGACGTTTCTCGATTGGCAGCTGGTAATACCTTTAAATTTGAAATTAGTTGTATGCTGGAAATGTGTTATAACTTTCTTTTTTAAATTCAGATTTCTGCACGCATTGCAAGATCCGCACCTGTAAAAACCTTCCTTAATGTGGAAAAGATTGGTGCTTTTTCCTTGATCAATATGTATTTCCTTTGGGATGCCCACCTGTGAAAACACTTGCAGCAACTCCTTGGCAATGTTTCTTGCATAAGCCTTTCGTAAAGGGATGGCTTCGGGGCAGTGGGGTATTTTGGCCTAGGCCAACAAGGCCTAGGCCTAGGGAGGCACTTTCCAGGGGGCGGCTGCCCGCACTGGTGGCCCCACCCCATAAAAAAAAAGTATTTTGCCAGGAAGGATACATTGAGATTTCACTAATTTTCAAGTATGTCCTGGGTAGGCAAGGCCTAGGCTTTCACTTTCCAGGGGGCAGCAAAAAACCCCACCACTAAATGGGTTACTCACAGAGCACCGAAATGACGCCAACATGTTGGTGTTCTGTAGTTCCCTGCACTTCGGGGAATAAAATTTCCCCACCCTGCAGTGAATTCACTATTTACCGCAGGGTCCCCAAAGTGCATGGAGTCGGCCACTGAATGCTGCCACCACAAACCCATGGCCTGCTGTTTTCAAAAGAACTACTGAACGAAAATGTCTGGAATTTACATATAAGATCCTATGATTGATAATAAAAAGTTCTGTTACAGAAAAAAGAAAAACCGCTATTAAAAAAAAAGGGGGGGGGGAATTTTGCTGAAAAATGACTAAAGGGTACTAAAAAAAAATCAAAGACTTTTTACTTTTAACTTTTTAAAATAATAAATGGTTTATTAGATATTGCATAAAAAGGGAATATTTTTAACATTGAAACCTATGGGGTTCACCTGAATAAACCTGCTGATTGAAACCACTGAACATCAGGGCATTTCACTGCCATTTCTCTGCTGTTTGGTGTTCTCTGAATAGATTAACCATTACTTCTCTATGGGGATTTGCAATGCCTTCAAACAGCACTGTACTTGCTGGCAGTTCACCAAACTTGTGTGTGAGCATATCACAGAGCAGTGGTGTACTTAGGGGAGTGGCAGAGGGCGGGCCGCCCCAGGTACCAGTAATTATTTGAGTGTCATTAGGGGGTACTAGGAGGTGCCACTGTCACTGTGTGTCAGCTTTGAGCTGTGTTCTCAAACAATGAGCAGCGGAGCAGGGCGTTTGCATACGGAATAAAATCGAATAGAATAAAAATCCCCCTCTCCTCCCTCCATAGCTCCTCCCCTGCCCCGCAGCAGCTCTAGGAGAGGGGAGGGGGACGTGATTTGTGTGCAGAGAGAGAAGATGACAGTAAATGGCAGGTAAAGGGGGGTATCAGCAGAATATGAAGCCCTGTCTGCTTACTGCTGATTAAAGTGGACCTTTCCTTAACCAGCACTGCAGTGATAAAAAGTTGTCATTGAGCTGCCTGGCTCCTGGTGAGGCTGCGTGCGTGCAGGTCACGCGGTCCGGCCAGTCAGGTGGTACTGAGTTTACTTATTTTTTTCTGTACCACCTGACTGGCTGAACCACGTGACACGCACGCAGCTGCCCGCCCTTTCATTAACACGGACTCTCACTCTATTCTGGACTGATCACCCACCGGAAGGGAATCAAAGCCACGGTGCACTATCTGGCAGTGGTACCCCACTGCTGACAAGATGGCTCCACGCACAGACACAGCCACGATCCTGAGTCCGTACACAGTCCCTGCTGACTCTGCACACAGCCCTACCGCAGAGACGGAGGCCGGTAAATCTAGAATAAATAATTGCTGTGTGCTCATATTCACTCGGTTTGCTGGGAGTCTTATTGCAGTGGATTCTGATGCATTCATACACACCGCACATTGCATTGCTGGGAGTTTTATTGCCGTGGATTTTGATACGCTGACACACATACCGCACATTGCATTGCTGGGAGTTTTATTGCTGTGGATTCTGTGATACACACTGCATATTACTGTGAGTTTTATTGCCCTGGAGCTCTGGGATACGCTCATACACACTGCACATTACTGTGAGTTTTATTGCTGTGCAGTTCTGATATGCTCATACACAGTGCCCATTTCTGTGGGTTTTATTGCTGTGCAGCTCTGTGATACACTCATGTGCAGTGCAGGTTTCTGTGGATTTTATTGTTCAATCAATTAGAGCGGCTGTGATCCAGTATACTTGACATGCGTGGCTGTTCTTTGTAAAAATGCTTGAATTTAAACATTTCATAATTTTATTTATCGCAATAGGTACATTTGAAATGGTATACAAAATATACAAGTAGGCACTTGGTAATCCACTTTTAATATAAAGAGAGGAAAAGGCGGAGCTCTAAGAGGAAAAGGTGGAGCTTAAAGAGGAAGGGTGGAGATTAACCAGGAAGAGGTGTGCCCTTGACAGGAAGGGGTGTGTCAAATTTAAATTAGGGGGTGCACGAGGGCAGCACAGGCCTAGGGCAGCACAAAACCTAAATACACCACTGCTTCGGGGTACCAGGTAGCATAATCCACGAGGTCCAAAATATACTGGTTTCCCCGCGCAGACCTCTCCAATGGACCCACTAAGTCCATACATATCCGTTCAAAAGGAATGTCAATATTTGGTAGGGGTATAAGAGGGGACCTTAGGTTTGGCTTTGGAGATGCCAACTGACATTCTGGGCTGGAAGCACAGTACCTTTTTATCACCTCATAAACTCGGCCAAAAGAATCTCCTCAGGACTCGTTCCTGAGTTTTCTCCACTCCTAGATGTCCCCCTAGTAGACTTGTGCACAGTGTTTTTTTGGGCAGTTTTTTGGTTTCGCAATCTTTTGTCCCGTTATTTTTTCGTTTCAGGTGATTGAGTCATTTTAAACAGGTTTTTTTTCTCATTTCGGGTTGTTCAATATTTCACCACGATTTGTAATTTCAGGCTGATCCAAAATATTGAGTTCCCTATTACAATCTTTGTGTTAAAACGCGAGCGCAAGGGAGGAAAAACTGCGCCCACAGTTTTCCCTCTTGCGCCCACTTTTTAACGCTAGATTACAATGCAGGCCCAAAAAATGCTGCGTGCATTGTTTACGGGTGTTAAAATCAGGGATGCTCGCAGCAGCAATGAGCGCAGGCGCGAGCATCCACACGGTGGAGTCCATAGGACTCCATTGAGTTCCCCCTTGCCGGTCACATGACCAGCCAGATCTCGCCTCGCGAGATCCGCCCGGTCGGCGTAGTGATACGCAGGGAGAGACTGGGGGGGACTTTTTCCCCCAGTCTTTCCCTGCTCCCACCGGCCGGAGGAGGCCGACAGAGCCGCGACCCTTTGCCGCGGGACAGGAGGTGAGTATAGGATTCTATGTATCCTTTGTTTTGCTGGTGTAAATGGATTCTGCAGAAGCTGAATCTATTAACACCAGGTTCTGGCTCAGGTTAACTTTCCGCTAACCAGAGCCAGACGTTAATCAGCGCTGGGACTTTTTAATCCAGCGCTGATTAACAGTTTGTGCTCCCCATGTTAAGTATGGGGAGCGCAAAGTACAGTAACCTTGCGCTGCAAAGCGCAAGATTCCAAACGCAAACGGGTTACTTAACCCATTTACGTTTGGATTGTAACATGCGGTAAATACCGCAGAAACGTTAATGCTCATGCGTTAAGAGAGTAATAGGACCCTGAATCTTCCGATATAGTTTTCGGATCACTTTGGTTTTCGGATCTGAAAATTTCGGATTGGATCCGATAAATTTATCGTATCCGATTCATTTATCAGATCGGATCAGATTCATTTATCGGATCCGATTCATTATCATTATTGAAACACTGTTTGAAAAAAAAAACTATTAAACGAAAACTTTATAAACAGTTAAGAAACCTAAAATTTCACCCAAAAAATCCCAGTTAAATCCTAAAAAATAAAATAAGCAAAATGGCTTATTGCTGTAAGTGAAAAAAATAAACGCTTTAAGAAATATTTAATAAAAACTCGAATATTTTTTTATATTGAAACCTATGGGGAAAGAAGCCTTTAAAAAAAATTGGAAAACCTAAAATTTCACCCAAAAAATCCTGAGAAATGCCAAAGAAAACCTTAAAATTTAATTAAACAAAATGGCTTATTGCTGCAAGTGAAAAAAATATATGGGTTAAGAAATAAATAGTAAAAATGAGAATTTTTTAACATTAAAACCTATAGGCGAATCCGATAAGTTGCAATGTTTAAAAATATGTCATTTTCTTTCCAGTTGTTTTCATTTTGGAACATTTTATTCTGTTTGATATCATTTCAGATAATTTTTTAATCGACTTCGAATCGTAATTTCGGACGATTCTTAATATCAGACGATTCTTAATATCGGACGGCTGATATGTTTTTCGGAAACAAAAAAAATAACAAAAACACAAACCTAGGACGAAAACAAAATTTTGACGAAATGAAATGCTCATGTCTACCACCTAGCATGTGTGTGGGCAAAGGCCAAGACCTTTCTGGTTTGAGAAAAGAGAACCACTAGTTCTTCCACCTCCTGACTAGGGATGAGCCGAACACCCCCGAGTTCGGTTCGCGCTCGAACTCAAACTTTTCAAATGTTCGGATTCGAACTCGAACTCAATACAAGTCAATGGGACTGAAAATTCGATTTTTAGAGTGCCCTCCAAGAGGGCATATATGCTGGATATTTGCCATAAAAGGTGTATGGGGGTCTGGGTAGTGCCCTGGGGGACAGGAAACAAGGACAAAAAGTTTTAAAAAAAAGCATTTTTAAAGGGACAGTGAGTTTTCCATGTAATAAGGGTTAAAAATAAAAAGGAAAAATTCCGTCAAATATCGTGCATAGGAGGTCCCCATAACCTGCCCGTGAAGTGGCGGATTTCTAGGATGTATAGAAACACTTAAAAACAAATAAATGACGTTTCATATGACGGTAAATGCTTTTCCTTTAATCTATCCATAAACAACTGCTTGGGGCGGCAGCCTGTATGAAAAGATATTTTAGGACGCGCAGAAAAAGTTTAGTGTTTTTTTGGGCTAAATTATTGTGAAACTTATGCAGGCTTTGGATGAGAGTAACAATAGGTGCTTTAAAATTGGGCTTTTAGCGTCGGCAACAGTGCCGTCACACCGTAACCCCTCTGAGGATATTGTGGAAGAGTGCAGGGGTGGACCATGCGGTCCTATATTGAAAAGTATTTTTTTTTATCTGTTAATGTGCGTCAGTGCACCCAGATATTGTGCCTTTGGTGCCAGGCCAGCAAGTATCATCGTACAGTAACCCCTCTGTGGTATTGTGGAAGAGTGCAGGGGTGGACCATGTGGTCCTTTATTGAAAAGTTTTGGATCTGGTAATGGGCGTCAGTGCACCCAGATATTGTGCCTTTAATGCCAGGCCAGCAAGTATCATCATACAGTAACCCCTCTGTGTTATTGTGGAAGAGTGCAGGGGTGAACCTTGCGGTCCTATATTAAAAAGATATGCATCTGGTTAAGGCGTCAGTGCACCCAGATATTCTGCCTTTGGTGCAAGACTGCCAGGCCAGCAAGTATCATCATACAGTAACCCCTCTGTGGTATTGTGGAAGAGTGCAGGGGTGGACCATGTGGTCCTTTATTGAAAAGTTTTTTATCTGGTAATGGGCGTCAGTGAACCCAGATATTGTGCCTTTAATGCCAGGCCAGCAAGTAACATCATACAGTAACCCCTCTGTAGTATTGTGGAAGAGTGCAGGGGTGGACCATGTGGTCCTATATTGAAAAGAGTTTTTATTTATCTGTCAATGGGCGTCAGTGCACCCAGATATTGTGCCTTTAATGCCAGGCCATTAAGTATCATCATACAGTAACCCCTCTGTGGTATTGTGGAAGAGTGCAGGGTTGGACCCTGCTGTTCAAAAAATTAAAATGATATAAATCTGGCACAGTCGTCAGTGCAGCCAAATATTGTGCCTTTCATGGCAGCAAGTGCATTCACACCGTAACCCTTTTGTGGTATTGTGGAAGAGTTCAGTGCTGGAGGTTTTGTGCATGCAGAAGACATACCCGATCTATTCCGTTACTTCGGCATCAGGGGATTTATAGCTGCTGATCCAGGACTGATTCATTTTTATAAATGTCAGCTGGTCTACAGAGTCGGTGGACAGAAGCATTTTTTTGTCTGTGACAAAACCTCCAGCGGCACTGGATGTCCTTTCGGAAAGCACGCTAGATGCAGGGCAACCTAGTAGCTGCATAGCATATTGGCTAAGTTCTGGCCAGTGATCCAATCTCAACACCCAGTAAGCCAGTGGATCATCTGCTGGAAAGGTATCCAGGTCTGCCCTTGCCCCTAGGTAGTCCTGCACCATATGGTGAAGACGCTGGCAATGGGTGCCTACATTTGACGTCCTTGGGCGTCGAGGACTAAAAAAATTAAAAAATGCATCAGTCAAGCGGCCCTGGCCTTCAACGCTATTCCTCTGATCACCTGCAGCCTCAGAAGCACGTGTGTCAGCACTTGGTAATCTAACAGTGCCTGGAAAGGTGTTACACAAGTTTCGCTTTAGAGCGTCCTCAAGTTTTGTCATCCTGTGCTCCCTCTGTGCGGGCAGGATGAGCTCTGCAACTTTCCCCTTGTATCGTGGATCAAGAAGGGTTGCCAACCAGTAATGATCCCTCTCCTTGATAGCACGAATCCTGGGGTCCTTTAGCAGGCTTTGCATCATTAGGGAGCCCATGCAGCGTAGGTTGGAGGTGGCATTAGCTGCCGAGTCTTCCTGGTCAATGAGGATGATCGTATCGTGCACTTCCTCCTCCCGCCACGCACAAGCCCTTCTGTTTCTGGGCACACAAAACCCTGCCTTGAGGAATCCCCACCTTCAATGCACCCACTACTTAAATAGTACTCCTCCTCCTCATCCTCCTCCTGTCTGATCTGAGTAGGACCCGCTGGAATGCTGTCTGCGGAAAAACTGGGACCTTGAGAGGTAGGGAAGGCCTCCTCTTCCTCCCGCTGCTCTGCCTCTAGAGCCACATCTATAATTCCCCACAGAATGTGCTCCAGCAGGAACACTAAAGGAATTGTGTCACTGATGCATGCACTCTCCCTGCTCACCATCCTCGTTGCCTCCTCAAATGGTGACAGTACAGTGCATGCATCCTTGATCATCAGCCACTGCGGGGGGGGGAACCAAGTTGACTGGAACCTGTCCTTGTGCCATACTCACACAGGTACTCGTTGATGGTCCTCTGCTGCTTGTGCAGATGCTGCAGCATTGCTAATGTTGAATTCCACCTGGTGGGCATGTCACAGATCAGACGGTTTGTGGGAAGGTGTAATTCTCTTTGAATTTCTGCCAGGTGAACGCTTGCTGGGAATGACCGTCTGAAGTGGCTGCAGACTTTTCTGGCCTGGATGAGAAGCTCTGGCAGCCCTGGGTACTTGGTTAGGAAACGCTGTACCACCAGATTTAGGACGTGTGCTAGGCATGGTACATGCGTCAATTTACCCTTGTGTAGGGCAGAGAGAAGGTTGCTGCCATTATCGCAGACGATCATTCCCAGCTCAAGCCCCTGCAGAGCTGACAAAATCTCTGACCCGGTGTGGCTCCTGTCCCCTAAACAAACCAGCTCATTCACAGTATGGCATCTTTTTGCTTGAGCCATTGCGTAGACCCTGTCAGGCGTCGGTTTAACTGCCACTTTGCCAGAGACAGAGGAGGAGGAGGAGGAGGAGGAGGTGGTGGTGGAGCAGACAGACCTCATACAAGCAGCTTTCTGGAGGCGTGGTGGATGAACAAGCTGCAGCACAGAGCCCCGTCTTGGATCCCTCCCAGCTGCAATCAGAGTTACCCAATGTGCCGTGAAGGAAATGTAACAACCCTGTCCATGCTTGCTGGACCACGTGTCTAAAGTGACATGCACCTTGCTGCTGACTACCTTTCCCAATGACTGGATAACATTGTCTTCCACGTGCTGGTATAGCGCTAGAATGGCCTTGCGTGAAAAGTAATGGCGTTTTGGAACCTGCCACTGTGATACAGCGCATTCAGCAAATTCACGGAAGGGAGCTAAGTCCACCAGCTGGAAAGGCAGCAGCTGCAATGCGAGTAATTTTGCTAAGCTGGCATTTAGACGCTGTGCTTGGGGATAGTTGGGACTATATTTTTTCTTTCGCTGCAGCAGCTGCGGCAACGTAATCTGACTGCGTAAATCTTCTGCTACTGGGATGATGTCCTCACAGAAGGACCTGCTGGTACATCCATTACTGTAGCATCATCCCTGTTGGTGGAGGTTGTGGGCAATTGCATGGCAGGACATACAGTGTGGGTAGAGACAGATGAGGAGGAGGAGGACCTACGCAAAGTTTTGCCCCAACGGGATGTGTGGCACTTGTTCATATGTCGCCTCAAGCATGTGGTACCCAAGTGTCCGGTGTTTATCCCACGCTTCAGCCTCCTCTGACATAGATTACAAATAGCAACGCTGGGGTCTAATGCACAGTTCTTAAAGAACTCCCAGACAGCAGATTTCCTGCATGTGTGTTCTTTGAGACAACAGCGCCCTGCACCGGAGCAGCTCTGACATGTGATGCCTTGGACTGGCTAGTGCTACGGTTGGTCACAGAGGATGTTGTGCCTTGTGTTTGCTGTGCTTCCTCCTCCTCCCCCTCTTCCTCACTTGATTCCTCAGTTCGATCTGGCACCCAGGTGGAGTCAGTGACCTCATCATCATCAATGTCATCTTCACCCCCTATCTCCTCGTCACTGGAGCCAACTTGGCAGTATGCTGGAGCAACATGAGTGCCAGTTATTTGTGTGTCATCACTGTCACCCCCTTCCTCTAGGTTGATTATACTCCCTTCCTCAACCTCAGAGATTGAATCAGAGCACTGTACTTTCTGCGCATCCTCAAGCAGCATGTCACTCTCATTGTAGTCAAACAATTCAGCTGACTCCTCCGTGTGTGATAGCGAGGCTACGGCAGGAGTAGCTGTGGACATGGAGGCTGCATTAGATGCTTTGGCAGCTGAGGTGGACTGTAAAGCACTAGAAGCCTGGCTGGCAGAGGACTCGGAGGATGAGGATGGCCTGGTTAGCCAATCCACCAAGTCCTCTTTATGTTGCTGCTGCTTAAGACGGCCAGCACCAGTTAGAAAGGACAAGGTGCCCTGCAGAGGATGCACCACGTCCACCACGACCAGAGACACAGCCTCCCGACACAGGGGCTGCTTGCTCTTATCTGTGGCTGGGAGCGTTCCTGCCCTGTCCTTTTTGTTTTTAGACATGGTGAGTGATATATGATTAATATATACAGAACTCTGATATCAGCTCTGGGTATAAAGATTTAAATAACTCTGGTATAACTCAGTGAGACACACTGATAGCTGGCATGCAGTGACAAGAGACAGATCACCTCAATTCACAAATGTTTTAAATAAATTAGTGAGCCCCAAAATACAGCGTGGTACTTTTTGTATGACGGACACCAGATCACCTTAATTCCCAAGTGTTTTAAAGAAATTTGTGGCCCCAAAAAAATTGCTGGCTGTGTGACGAGACAAGATCACCTTAATTCCAAGTGTTTTTAAAAGAATTAGTGAGCCCCAAATACAGCGTGGTACTTTTTGTATGACGAGACACAGATCACCTTAATTCCCAAGTGTTTTAAAAGAAATTAGTGAGCCCCAAAATACAGCGTGGTACTTTTTGTATGACGAGACACAGAAATCACTTAATTCCCAAGTGTTTTAAGGAAATTAGTGACCCCCAAAGATTGCTGGCACAGTGACAAGACCCAGAAAATAACCTCAATTCACAAATGTTTTAAATAAAGTTGTAAACCCCAAAAAATTGCTGCACAGTGACAAGACACACATCACCTAAATTCAATGATATTTTGGTATAAATGAGACCAAAAAGACTTGCTGGTACAGTGCACAAGACCCAGAAAATCACCTCAAATTCACAAATGTTTTAAAATAAAGTTGTAAACCCCAAAAAAACTTGCTGGCACAGTGACAAGACACACATGCACCTAAATTCCCTGATATTTTGGTCGAAATGAGACCCCCAAGACCCCCAGTAGCGTGGCAGACCGGCAGTAAAACACACACACACTATCTTCTTTGAATCTCCTCTGAAATGCGTGCAGAATCGGCGCGTTGAAACTTATATAGTGTGCTGCGGGACTTTCGCTCTGTGAGCCCCATGATTGGGCAAAATTTTGCCCAATCAGGACTCTCTGAGCGGTGAGATTGGCATAGTGTTCAACCAGTCTTGCACCAGACCTGTGGTCAAGGTGCAAGGCTGTAGCCAATTAGGAGCTTCAGACAGTGGAAAATGCATGTGGTCCATTGTGGTCGAACATGCGGCGAACACCCGGAAATGTTCGGAGTTCGCAATCCGCCCGAACAGGCTAAGTTCGGGTCGAACCCCGAACCGTCCAAACCCGAACAGCTCATCCCTAATCATCAGCCACTGCGGGGGGGGGGGGGGGCGGAAAAACCAGGTTGACCTGAACCTGTCTTGTGCCATACTACACAGGTACTCGTTGATGGCCCTCTGCTGCTTGTGCAGACGCTGCAGCATTGCTAATGTCGAGTTTCACCTGGTGGGCATGTCACAGATCAGACGGTTTGTGGGAAGGTGGAATTCTCTTTGAATTTCTGCCAGGCGAACACTTGCTGGGAATGACCGTCTGAAGTGGCTGCAGACTTTTCTGGCCTGGCTGAGAAGTTCTGCTAGCCCTGGGTACTTGGTTAGGAAACGCTGTACCACCAGATTTAGGACGTGTGCTAGGCATGGTACATGCGTCAATTTACCCTTGCGTAGGGCGGAGAGAAGGTTGCTGCCATTATCACAGACGATCAATCCCAGCTGAAGCTGGCGTGGTGTTAACCATCTCTGCACCTGGCCCTGCAGAGCTGACAGAATTTCTATCCCGGTGTGGCTCCTGTCCCCTAAACAAACCAACTCAAGCACAGTATGGCTTCATTTTGCTTGAGCCATTGCATAGACCCTGTCAGGCATCCGTTTAACTGCCACTTCGCCAGAGACACAGAAGGAGGACGAGGAGGAGGAGGAAGAGGGAGAGGTGGTGGTGGTGGAGCAGACAGACCTCATACAAGCAGCTTTCTGGAGGCGTGGTGGATGAACAAGCTCCAGCACAGAGACCCGTCTTGGATCCCTCCCAGCTGCAATCAGAGTTACCCAGTGTGCCGTGAAGGAAATGTAACGACCCTGTCCATGCTTGCTGGACCACGTGTCTAAAGTCACATACACCTTTTTGCTGACTGCCTTTCCCAATGACTGGATAACATTGTTTTCCACGTACTGGTATCGTGCTGGAATGGCCTTGCGTGAAAAGTAATGACGTTTTGGAACCTGCCACTGTGGTACAGCACATTCAGCAAATTCACGGAAGGGAGCTAAGTCCACCAGCTGGAAAGGCAGCAGCTGCAATGCAAGTAATTTTGCTAAACTGGCATTTAGACGCTGTGCTTGGGGATGGTTGGGACTATATTTTTTCTTACGCTGCAGCAGCTGCGGCAACGTAATCTGGCTGCGTAAATCTTCAGCTGCTGGGATGATGTCACATTGTGAGGAAGGAGCTGGTACATCCATTACTGTAGCATCATTCCTGTCAGTGGAGGTTGTAGGCAATGACATGGCAGGACATACAGTAGGGGTAGAGGCAGATGAGGAGGAGGAGGACCTACGCAAAGTATTGCGCCAACGGGATGTGTGGCAGGTGTTCATATGTCGCCTCAAGCACGTGGTACCCAAGTGTCCGTAGTCTATCCCACGCTTCAGCCTCATCTGACATAGATTACAAATAGCAATGGTGCGCTCTGCTGCACATTTCTTAAAGAACTCCCAGACAACAGAGTTCCTACGTATGTGCTTTGAGACAACAGCGCTCTGCACCGGAGCAGCTCTGACATCTGATGCCTTGGACTGGCTAGTGCTACGGTTGGTCACAGAGGATGTTGTGCCATGTGTCTGCTGTACCTCCTCCTCCTCCTCCTCACTTGATTCCTCCATTTGATCTGGCACCCAGGTGGAGTCAGTGACCTCATCATCATTGTCATCTTCACTCCCTATCTCCTCGTCACTGGAGCCAACTTGGCAGTATGCTGGAGCTGCTGGGGCAACATGAGTGCTAGTTATTTGTGTGTCATCACTGGCACCCCCTTCCTCTAGGTTGATTATACTCCCTTCCTCAACCTCAGAGATTGAATCAGAGCACTGTACTTGCTGCGCATCCTCAAGCAGCATGTCACTGTCATTGTAGTCAAACAATTAGCTGACTCCTCGTGTGTGATAGCGAGGCTACGGCAGGAGTAGCTGTGGACATGGAGGCTGCATTAGATGCTTTGGCAGCTGAGGTGGACTATAAAGCATTAGAAGCCTGGCTGGCAGAGGACTCGGAGGACGAGGATGGCCTGGTTAGCCAGTCCACCAAATCCTCTGTATGTTGCTGCTGCTTAAGACGGCCAGCACCAGTTAGAAAGGACAAGCGTGCCCCTGCAGAGGATGCACCACGTCCACCATGACCAGAGGCACAGCCGCCCGACACAGGGACTGCTTGCCCTCTTATCTGTGTCTGAGAGCGTCTGCCTGTCCTTTTTGTTCTTTCAGACATGGTGAGTGATATATAGATTAAATATATACAGAACTCTGATTCAACTCTGGTATAA
The DNA here is from genome assembly GCA_009667805.1 of Leptobrachium leishanense. Lineage (NCBI taxonomy): Eukaryota > Metazoa > Chordata > Amphibia > Anura > Megophryidae > Leptobrachium > Leptobrachium leishanense. The sequence goes on along the minus strand of CM019070.1, from coordinate 101,505,971 downwards.
AGATTAAAGATTTAAAGAACTCTGGTATAACTCAGTGAGACACCCTGATAGCTGGCAGCCAGTGACAAGACACAGATTACAAATCTCAGACACCTCCTATAAATCAGTGAGACCCCCTGATGGGTGGCAGTGAGAAGACACAAATTACAAGTCTCAGAAACCTCCTATAAATCAGTGAGACCCCTTGATGGGTGGCAGTGAGAAGCCACAGATTACAAATCTCAGAAACTTCTTATAAATCAGTGAGACCCCTTGATGGGTGGCAGTGAACCCTCCTATAAATCAGTGAGACCCCTTGATGGGTAGCAGTGAGAAGCCACAGATTACAAATCTCAGAAACCTCCTATAAATCAGTGTGACCCCCTGATGGGTGGCAGTGAGAAGCCACAGATTACAAGTCTCAGAAACCTCTTATAAATCAGTGAGACCCCTTGATGGGTGGCAGTGAAACCTCCTATAAATCAGTGAGACCCCTTGATGGGTGGCAGTGAGAAGCCACAGATTACAAATCTCATAAACCTCCTATAAATCAGTGAGACCCCTTGATGGGTGGCAGTGAGAAGCCACAGATTACAAATCTCAGAAACCTATTAGTAATGTAGTGCTCACTCCTGGAGTAGCCGCTTAATTTGAACCTTGGGTCAGTCTCCCCGCACTAGGGAATAAATATACTCCAGCACCGTCGTGGATTTTATAAATTATATAGTTTACTGAATAAACTGGCATATAATGAGTAACACGGTATACGTATATATATATATACAGTACTTCATAATGCGGGAAACGCGCAGCGGAAAAGAAATACAATACTTCGTAATGCGAGAAACGCGCAGCGGAAAAGGAAAAAAAGTATTTTTAACCCCCTTAGTGGTTGGAGTGTGAGTCCCGTACAGGTTAAGTCCCAAGGAATGTATGTGTGTATTGGTACCCGGGTACAATATTCAACTGGCCAGTGAATTATTTATGAGGTATCTTCGACTAGTCACGTTGGGGCCCTGTGGGTTTTGAACAAACTGCAGCGTGCTTTAGTATTTTACAGTGGCCTGGAAGGCCTCTCACCCATCCGCCAGATACTCTGTGCTCCGCTCGACCCAGGACGTCTCTCCGCTCGATTTTGACTGGGATTCTCTGTGTCACCGGATCCGCTGTCTTGCTTGTCTGTATCTGCCACAAGATGTCCAGCTCACTGCCTGCACTCCCTGTTAGATCGTCTGCGGTTCTCCTAACTTGGGGTCCTTCAGTTTACTCTGTATCAGCGTGGGTTACTAGCGGTGGATCACTGGGTCTTCGTGTAATAAGAAGGGAAAAACCCGATCTCCAGCTCTGCTAGGCCGCACCTGCGCTCTGGCCTGGTCGTGATCACTCTCTCTGCTACACTTGCGTCTTGCTCCTCTCACTCCTCTGCGCGCTCTGCCAGCTCTTTCCACGAGGCTGCGGATGTCAGTGTCTCTCTCCCACCCACTTCCTGTTCCCGCCCGCAAAGCATGCTGGAAAATGTAGTCCCAATGTTCAGTGTCTTACATCGCGCTTGTCTCCCTCCGGTGGTCAAAAACAAGTACTACAATGACAGGGAATTTAAAACCAGCGCTACAGTAATCAGTGAGACCCCTTGATGGGTGGCAGTGAAACCTCCTATAAATCAGTGAGACCCCTTGATGGGTGGCAGTGAGAAGCCACAGATTACAAGTCTTAGAAACCTCCTATAAATCAGTGAGACCCCCTGATGGGTGGCAGCCAGTGAGAACACACGGATTATAACTAGGGATGCACCGATACCACTTTTTTAAGACCGAGTACGAGTACCGATACTTTTGTTCAAGTACTCACCGATACCAATTACCGATACTTTTATTTTATGTCATGTGACGCTTTCCAAGAAGAACAGACCTCCTATAAAGCCCCCAGGTCTCATGGATATTGCCCCAGCTCATGGATATCCTGCCCCCCCAGCTCATGGATATCCTGCCCCCCAGCTCATGGATAATTGCCCCCCAGATCATGGATAATTGCCCCCCAGCTCATGGATATCCTGCCCCCCTGCTCATGGATAATGCCCCCCTGCTCATGGATATGCCCCCCTGCTCATGGATAATGCCCCCCTGCTCATGGATACTGCCCCCAGCTCATGGATAATGCCCCCCTGCTCATGGATAATGCCCCCCTGCTCATGGATAATGCCCCCTGCTCATGGATATGCCCCCCTGCTCATGGATAATGCCCCCCTGCTCATGGATACTGCCCCCAGCTCATGGATAATGCCCCCCTGCTCATGGATAATGCCCCCCTGCTCATGGATACTGCCCCCAGCTCATGGATAATGCCCCCCTGCTCATGGATATTGCCCCCCTGCTCATGGATTGCCCCCCTGCTCATGGATATGCCCCCCTGCTCATGGATATTGCCCCCCTGCTCATGGATATTGCCCCCCGCACTCTCCGCTCATACTTACCTTCCTTCAGCGACGCCGGAAAGTCTTCGCGCGCCGCGCGCTCCTTGGAAGGTCCCCAGCCGTGACCATGTGATCGCGGCTGGGGTCCTCCAACGAGCGTGCGCGCGGAAACTTCCCGGCGTCTCTGAAGGAAGGTAAGTATGAGCGGAGAGCAGCTGCAGGGCCTGTCTGAATGCTCTATCTGCATTCAGACAGGCCCTGCAGCTGCTCACTTGGTTTATACTTACCTTCCTTCAGCGACGCCGAGAAAGTTTCCGCGCGTGCGCTCGTTGGAAGGACCCCAGCCGCGATCACATGGTCACGGCTGGGGACCTTCCAAGGAGCGCGCGCGCGCGCGAAGACTTTCCCGGCGGCGCTGAAGGAAGGTAAGTATAAACCAAGTTAGGAGAGGAGCTGCAGGGCCTGTCTGAATGCTGATAGAGCATTCGGACAGCCGCCGCAGCCCCTCGGATACCGGCAAGCCGGCTCAATGCCGGCTTCCGGTATCGGAAAAAAATATCAGGGGTACTGCACGAGTACCAAGTACTCCTGCAGTACCCGGTATCGGCACTGATATCGATACTAGTATCGGTATCGGTGCAACCCTAATTATAACAATTCCCAAATATTTTGTAGAAATTTGTGACCCCCAAAATACTGCATGGCACTGGATGTGTGACAAGACACAGATCACCTCAATTCCCAAATGTTTTGTAGAAATTTGTGAGACCCCCAAAATACTTGCTGGCAGCCAGTGACAAGACATAGAAGATCACCTCAATTCCCAAATGTCTTGTAGAAATTTGTGAGACCCCCAAAATACTTGCTGGCAGCCAGTAACAAGACACAGAAAATCACCTCAATTCCCAAATGTTTTGTAGAAATTTGTGAGACCCCCAAAATACTTGCTGGCAGCCAGTGACAAGACACAGAGAGATCACCTCAATTCCAAATGTTTTGTAGAAATTTGTGAGACCCCCAAAATACTTGCTGGCAGCCAGTGACAAGACATAGAAGATCACCTCAATTCCCAAATGTTTTGTAGAAATTTGTGAGACCCCCAAAATACTTGCTGGCAGCCAGTGACAAGACACAGAAAATCACCTCAATTCCCAAATGTTTTGTAGAAATTTGTGAGACCCCCAAAATACTTGCTGGCAGCCAGTGACAAGACACAGAAGATCACCTCAATTCCCAAATGTTTTGAAGAAATTTGTGACCCCCAAAATACTTGCTGGCACAGTGACAAGACACACAGCACCTAAATTCCCAGATATTTGGTAGAAATGAGACCCCCCAGACCCCCCCAGTAGCGTAGCAGACCAGCAGTAACAACACACAACAACAATCTCCTATGAAATCTCCTCTCAAATGCATGCTGAAGAGGTGTGTGGAAACCTTATATAGTGTGCTGCGGGACTTAGCTCTGTGAGCCCATGATTGGGCAAAATTTGCCCAATCAGGACTCTGAGCCGTGATTGGCATACTGTTGAACCTGTCTTACACCAGACCTGTGGTCAGGTGCAAGGCTGTAGCCAATTACGAGCTTCAGGCCAGTGTAAAAGTGCATTGTGGGCCATTGTGGTGCATTGTGGTCGAACTTGCTCCGAACACCCGGAAATGATCGGAGTTCGCGAGCTAACCGAACAGGCTAAATTCGGCCCGAACTCCGAACCGACCGGGCCGAACAGCTCATCCCTACACAGCAGTGCTCATATTGTGAATGATGTTGACCTAATATTTTCGTGCATCGTCTACAATTTGCCTCTTAGGACTTCCAGTTCTTTTTCTTACATCTCTTTCTATCTCTCTACTCTCTCTTTCTTTTTCTTCTTTGGGTCTGGGCAACCCTTCTCTCTTCTCTTTTCTTTTCTCTTCTTCTCTTTTTTACACATATCCTCATTTAAAGTATGAATATATATGTTTGTATTCATAATCACTTGTTTTATGGAAATAAAAACTACATTTAAAAAAAAAAAAAAGCCTCACTAAAAAATCCACGGAGAAAGTGACAAATAAATCTTCACAAAAATGCCTGTGGAGTTAGCTCCCCATCACCTCACTCACGTGACTCCAGTGATTCTTCACTGGACTCTCCAACTCACAGTATGCCAGCCACTCCCCTCTCTCTACCCAAGTCCCTTCGGGAACGGCTTTGAGTGTAGCTGATATCTTGGCAGCCCTGCCCCCATTTTGGACAAAAAACTGGGCAAACTTTCTGCCATGAATGAATCAGCACTGGCACAATTGACTTCTCAAGCCCATAGACTTACTGAAGTAGAGGAACGGGTTTTGACCCTTAACCCATTCCAAGAACAGATTGCCAAACAGGAATCACTAATTCAAGCACTATCTGATAAATTTGACTATCTAGACTCATCGCATAATTGGTCTCCTGGAGTCGGTGAAGGACCAGGCTCTCTAGGATTTGGCCTCTGGATGGCTACCGCGTCACTTGGGTACCAGGAAGAATTGCTACCTATTGCGGTGGGGCGAGAGCATTGCATGGCCCCAGACCTGAACCTAAAAGCAGGTCGTCCGCATATTGTGATTAGGGATGAGCTGTTCGGTTCGTACGGTTCTGAGTTTGCAGCGAACATAGCCTGTTCGTATGTTCGCGAACTCCGAACAATTCCGTGTGTTCGCCGCATGTTTGCCCACAATGCACCACAATGGACCACAATGCACTTTCCCACTGGCCTGAAGCTCGTAATTGGCTACAGCCTTGCACCTGACCACAGGTTCAACACTATGCCAATCACGGCTCAGAGTCCTGATTGGGCAAATTTTGCCCAATCATGGGCTCAAAGAGCTAAGTCTCGTTGCACACTATATAAGGTTTCCAAGCAGCGCTTCTGCACACATTTGAGAGGAGATTTCAGAGGAGATAGTTGTTATGTGTTCTTACTGCCGGTCTGCCACGCTACTGGGGAGGTCTGGGGGGATCTCATTTCTACCAAATATCTGGAAATTTAGGTGATCTGTCTCTTGTCACTGCCAGCAAGTATTTTGGGGGTCGCTCATTTCTACAAAATATTTGGGAATTGAGGTGATCTGTGTCTTGTCACTGCCAGCAAGTATTTTGGGGGGTCACAAATTTCTACAAAATATTTGGGAATTGAGGTGATCTGTCTCTTGTCACACAGCCAGTACCACGCAGTATTTTGGGGGGTCACTAATTTTTACAAAATATCTGGGAATTGAGGTGATCGGTCTCTTGTCACTGCCAGCAAGTATTTTGGAGGTCACTAATTTCTACAAAACATTTGGGAATTGAGGTGATCTGTGTCTTGTCACACAGCCAGTGCCACCCAGTATTTTGGGGATCACTAATTTCTACAAAATATTTGAGAATTGAGGTAATCTGTGTCTTGTCACTGCCAGCAAGTATTTTGGGGTCACAAATTTCTACAAAATATCTGGGAATTGAGGTGATCTGTCTCTTGTCACTGCCAGAAAGTATTTTGGGGGTCACTAATTTCTACAAAACATTTGGGAATTGTTATAATCCGTGTGTTCTCACTGGCTGCCACCCTTCAGGGGGTTTCACTGATGTATAAGAGGTTTCTGAGATTTGTAATCTGTGGCTTCTCACTGCCACCCATCAGTGGGTCTCACTAATTTATAGGAGGTTTCTGAGATTTGTAATCTGTGGCTTCTCACTGCCACCCATCAGGGGGTCACACTGATTTATAGGAGGTTTCTGAGACTTGTAATCTGTGGCTTCTCACTGCCACACATCAGGGGGTCACACTGATTTATAGGAGGTTTCTGAGACTTGTAATCTGTGGCTTCTCACTGCCACCCATCAGGGGGTCTCATTGATTTATAGGAGGTTTCTGAGATTTGTAATCTGTGACTTCTCACTGCCACCCTTCAGGGGGTCCCACATACTTCTAGCAGATTTATGCGAATTGTAATCTGTGGCTTCTCACTGCCACCCATCAGGGGGTCACACTGATTTATAGGAGGTTTCTGAGACTTGTAATCTGTGGCTTCTAACTGCCAGCTATAAGGGGGTCACACTGATTTATAGGAGGTTTCTGAGACTTGTAATCTGTGGCTTCTCACTGCCACCCATCAAGGGGTCTCACTGATTTTTAGGAGGTTTCTGAGATTTGTAATCTGTGGCTTCTCACTGCCACCCATCAGGGGGTCACACTGATTTATATGAGGTTTCTGAGACTTGTAATCTGTGGCTTCTCACTGCCACCAATCAGGGGGTCCCACATACTTATAGCAGATTTATACGAATTATAATCTGTGGCTTCTCACTGCCACCCATCAGGGGGTCCCACATACTTCTAGCAGATTTATGTGAATTGTAATCTGTGGCTTCTCACTGCCACCCATCAGGGGGTCTCACTGAATTATAGGAGGTTTCTGAGACTTGCAATCTGTGGCTTCTCACTGCCACCCCTCAGGGGGTCACACTGATTTATAGGAGGTTTCTGAGATTTGTAATCTGTGGCTTATCACTGCCACCCATCAGGGGGTCACACTGATTTATAGGAGGTTTCTGAGACTTGTAATCTGTGGTTTCTCACTGACACCCATCAATGGGTCCCACATACTTCTAGCAGATTTATGCGAATTGTAATCTGTTTCTTTTCACTGCCACCCATCAAGGGGTCACACTGATTTATAGGAGGTTTCTGAGATTTGTAATCTGTGGCTTCTCACTGCCACCCATCAAGGGGTCTCACTGATTTATGGGAGGTTTCTGAGATTTGTAATCTGTGGCTTCTCACTGCCACCCATCAGGGGGTCTCAATGATTTATAGGAGGTTTCTGAGATTTGTAATCTGTGGCTTCTCACTGCCACCCATCAGGGGGTCACACTGATTTATAGGGGGTTTCTGAGACTTGTAATCTGTGGCTTCTCACCGCTTCTCACTAGTCACTGGCTGCCAGCTATCAGGGTGTCTCACTGAGTTATACCAGAGTTCTGTAAATCTTTAATCTTTATACCAGAGTTGAATCAGAGTTCTGTATATATTTACTCTATATATCACTCACCATGTCTGAAAGAACAAAAGGACAGGCAGACGCTCCCAGACACAGATAAGAGTGCAAGCAGCCCCTGTGTCGGGAGACTGTGCCTCTGGTTGTGGTTGACATGGTGCATCCTCTGCAGGGGTACACTTGTCCTTTCTAACTGGTGCTTGCCGTCTTCTTAAGCAGCAGCAACATACAGAGGATTTGGTGGATTGGCTAACCAGGCCATCCTCATCCTCCCAGTCCTCTGCCAGCCAGGCTTGTAGTGCTTTACAGTCCACCTCAGCTGCCAAAGCATCTAATGCAGCCTCCATGTCCACAGCTACTCCTGCCGTAACCTCGCTATCACACATGGAGGAGTCAGCTGAATTGTTTGACTACAATGACAGTGACATGCTGCTTGAGGATGCGCAGCAAGTACAGTGCTCTGTTTCAATCTCTGAGGTTGAGGAAGGGAGTATAATCAACCTAGAGGAAGGGGGTGCCAGTGATGACACACAAATAACTGGCACTCATATTGCCCCAGCAGCTGCAGCATACTGCCAAGTTGGCTCCAGTGACAAGGAGATAGGGGGTGAAGATGACATTGATGATGAGGTCACTGACTGTCACGTCTCCGCCCTGCCTCCTGCTGGTGGTGGCAGGGATACCTGTTTGTTTTCATTTTCAGGCTGCAGGCCATCTGTTGGGCTTATTGTTCTGTGGTCACATGACCTGTTCTGCCCTATATATAGGGCCAGGATTTCCCTTGATCCTTGGACCGGGATAGTCTTTCTTATCCTAGTTCCTCCATGCTGTATGACTTTGATATTCTGTGTATGACCTCTGGCTCTTGTGTTTAGGATCTCTCGTTTGTCTAACCTCTGAAGTTATGATATTCTGTGTATCAACTCTGGCTCTTGTGTTTGGATCTCTCTTCTGTCTATCCCCTTTACCGTGCTTATATTAATCCGTGTATTAACCGCCTCGGTTTCTTGGATATTCTATTTGTGTCTTGTATATAAGTTCTTATGAGTTCATGTGTTTTCAGGTTGCAGCAACTGTTCCCTGGAATCTGTATACCTGCATTCATTGTATGTCTGGTTTATTTTTTGCACACCTTGCAGACCTAGCTTAGTTAGTATTTCGAGACCACCTTTCAAGGATCTCAGTCAGGGTTTAGGGATCTTTCTAGTTTCTGTAAATATCTTGGTTTATTCCCTGGAATCTGTATACCTGCCCTAAAGGCTTCAACCTCTGCAGCTTAACGGCTCCCCATCACACTATAGGGAGCTCACCATTACACTGACTCCACCTGGGTGCCATATCGAACAGAGGAATCAAGTGAGTAGGAGGGGGAGGAGGAGGAGGCACAGCAAACACAAGGCACAACATCCTCTGTGACCAACCGTAGCACTAGCCAGTCCAAGGCATCAGATGTCAGAGCTGCTCCGGTGCAGAGCGCTGTTGTCTCAAAGCACACACTCAGGAACTCTGCTGTCTGCTTGGAGATCTTTAAGAAATGTGCAGCAGACCCCACGTTTGCTATTTGTAATCTATGGCAGATGAGGCTTAAGTGTGGGAAAGACACCGGACACTTGGGTACCACGTGCTTGAGGTGACATATGACCTCCTGCCACACATCCCATTGGCGCAAAACTTTGCATAGGTCCTCCTCCTCCTCATCTGTCTCTACCCCCACTGTATGTCCTGCAAATGTCATTGCCTACAACCTCCACTGACAGGGATGATGCTACAGTAATGGATGTACCAGGTCCTTCCTCACAATGTGACAGCATCCCATCAGCTGAAGATTTATGCAGTCAGATTACGTTTCCGCAGCTGCTGCAGCGTAAGATAAAATATAGTCCCAACCATCCCCAAGCACAGCATCTATATGCCAGCTTAGCAAAATTACTCGCATTGCAGCTGCTGCATTTCCAGCTGTTGGACTCTGCTCCCTTCCGTGAATTTGCTGAACGTGCTGTACCACAGTGGCAGGTTCTAAAACGCCATTACTTTTCACGCAAGGCCATTCCAGCACTATACCAGCACGTGGAAGACAATGTTATCCAGTCATTGGGTAAGGCAGTCAGCAGCAAGGTGCATGTGTCACGGATCCCTCTGACTAACAAAATAGTGGTCCCTTTACGTAGACCGCTCTCTACCCTTCCGATCCTTGAATGGTCGGCAAAACTAGATAGACAATAAACCAGACAATAGATAAACAAGGGATAACACCAGACAGAGGTATAGAATAGAGTATTGTCACGAATCCCTCTGACTGCCAGAATAGTGGTCCCTTTTCGTAGACCGCTCTCTACCCTTCCGATCCTTGAATGGTCGGTAAAGCTAGATAGATAATTGATCAGGCAATAGATAAACAAAGGGAAACACCAGACAGAGGTACAGACTAGAGTATATGTTCTCCCTAGGACCTTAGTTATAACAGAGGTAATCTGATGTGTGCTTAGGGTGCCACATAGACTGACCTCGGTACCAACGTTAAGGGCAGAACCAAGAACGAGTAAATGCAAATACCAGGGGTTACACAGAATGGTTCGTTTGCCAATGCCAGGAGTCATACACAGAATGGTTCGTTTGCCAATGCCAGGGGTCATACACAGAATGGTTCGTTTGCCAATGCCAGGAGTCATACACAGAATGGTTCGTTTGCCAATGTCAGGGGTCATACACAGAATGGTTCGTTTGCCAATGCCAGGGGTCATACACAGAATGGTTCGTTTGCCAATGCCAGGAGTCATACACAGAATGGTTCGTTTGCCAATGCCAGGAGTCATACACAGAATGGTTAGTTTCCAGAAGCAAGGTCAGACACAGATATTAGCCAAAAAACACAAGAGCTCTGCGGGAAGTGAATACCACGTCAGGGCACTGGCGAACTAGTGAAGCCGGGTTTTAAACCCGGCGGTTCCGCGTCACAGCGCCAGGCTCCGCCCCCCGGCGTCCCACGTGAGCGCACCCCGTAGCGTTATCATTCGGCGCCTGGCCAGCGAGCAGCGAGGAATCTGCTGCCAGGCGCCCCAGTACTGGCCCATCCGTGACAGAACCCCCCCTCCACGGGCGGCCACTGGACGCCCCCAGGGGCACGGGGGTGCGCCAAATAGAATGCTTTTACCAAGCGAGGGGCATGGACCTCTGCAGCCGGAACCAAGAACGATCCTCCGGACCGTAACCTACCCAATCGACCAAGTACTGTAAGGAACCCCTAGACATCCTGGCACCCAGAATGGCTTCAACCTCGAACTCCTCCTCGCCCTCCACAGAAACCGGAGGCGGTGGAGCATGGACCTTGGTGTACCGGTTACATAACAATGGCTTCAAAAGGCTTACGTGGAAACACATTGTGTATCCTAATATGGGGAGGTAATGCCAAAGCATAGGAGACAGGGTTGAGTCGCCGCAGAATCTTATAGGGGCCGATATATCTAGGTGCCAACTTCATGGAAGGCACTAAGAGCTTGATATTTCGTGAGACAGCCAAACCCTATCCCCAACTTGATACACGGGTGCCTGCCTCCTGTGTCTGTCGGCCTTGGTTTTCTGGATGGCACTACTCTCCTCCAGTGCCCGTTTCACTCTCTCCCAAGTCTCTTTTAATGATGCCAGTTGCTCATCCAAAGCAGGAATCGTGTGGTATCAGGAAACGTAGCGGGGAGCATGGGAGGATCAAAACCATAAACAGTGAAAAAAGGAGAATGTCCTGTGGATTCACTCACTGCACTGTTCAGAGCATACTCTGCCCATGGTAACAGGTCAGACCAGTTATTTTGTTGTTCTGATATAAAACACCTCAGATATTTCTCTATGTTTTGGTTGGCTCGTTCTGCTGCTCCGTTGGTCTGGGGGTGATAGGCCGAAGAGAATGATAGGTCTATCCCCACGTTCTTACAAAACCCTCTCCAGAATCTGGAGATGAATTGGGTCCCCCTATCGGAGACGATCTCCAGAGGAACACCGTGTATGCGGACCACATTGGAAATGAATATGGGCACCAGTTCGGCTGCCGAAGGTAGTTTCCGAAGAGGAACATAGTGACCCATCTTGGAAAATCGATCTATGACCGTAAGTATCACTGTATTCCCTCTTGACTCAGGTAAATCTACTATGAAATCCATGGCTACATGTGACCATGGTCGTTCGGGGATCGGCAAAGGCTGGAGTAACCCAATGGGTGCTGTTTTGGGACTTTTCTGCCTTGTGCACACCTCGCACACTGCTATGTAATCTTTAACATCTCGGCGCAATGTGGGCCACCAGAGGAGTTTACTGATACTAGACACTGTCTTGGTGATACCCATATGCCCAGAAGTTTTATTGTCATGATAGATGTTAAGTACTTCCTCTCTTTCGTTCTCAGGTACAAAGAGTTTCGCAGGAGGTTTTTCCCCAGGAGCTGCACCCTGGACGGTCTGCAACCTTTTCACCAGAGGAGACGAGACATTAATCGTGGTAGAGGCTATAATCCTTTCCTGGGGTACAATGGGATGCTGATCTTGGATATTGTGTTCATAAGATTCATACTGTCTGGATAAAGCGTCTGCTTTAATGTTTCTGGACCCGGGTCTATAGGTAAGCACGAAATTAAAACTTGAAAGAAACAATGACCATCTCGCTTGTCTGGAATTTAAACGTTTAGCATCTCCAATGTACGTGAGATTCTTATGATCAGTTATGATAACGACGGGGTCCCTAGACCCCTCTAATAAGTATCTCCATTCGGCCAAGGCCGAGATGACTGCTAACAACTCTCTATTTCCAATGTCATAGTTCTTCTCTGCCGGGGACAATTTCCGAGAATAGAAGCCACATGGATGCAAGGGTTTGTCGGGTGCCTCCCTTTGGGACAAGACTGCGCCAAGACCTAGTTCGGAGGCGTCAACTTCTACTTGGAAAGGCAGAGCCGGATCTGGATGTCGGAGAACAGGGGCAGTAGTGAATGCTTGCTTAAGTGCCTCAAAGGCTTGAGTGGCTTGAGGTGTCCATTTCTGATTTCCCACTCCTTTCTTTGTCATGGCCGTGAGGGGAGCTATCAAGGCCGAAAAGTCTTTAATGAATCTTCTATAGTAGTTCGTAAACCCCAGAAACCTCTGAATGGCTTTAAGCCCTTGGGGTAGAGGCCAGTCAAGAATAGCTGAGAGCTTTTTTGGATCCATTTGAAAACCCTCAGGAGTTATTATATAACCCAGGAATTGCACAGTCACTATATCGAATAGACATTTTTCTAATTTACAGTACAATCCAGCCTTCAATAGTTTTTTCAATACTTGTTTCACGTGGGCGTGATGGGTCTCCACATCAGGAGAGTATATCAGGATGTCATCCAGATATACTATGACGAATTCTTGCAGAAAATCCCTTAAAGTGTCGTTTATAAGGTCCTGAAAAACGGCTGGCGCATTACATAATCCAAAGGGCATCACCAGGTATTCATAATGCCCGCTACGTGTATTAAAAGCCGTTTTCCATTCATGCCCCTTTTTAACCCTAACCAGGTTGTACGCTCCGCGTAAATCAAGCTTCGTATATATACGGCCCCTTTTAATCGATCGAACAATTCTGTTATGAGAGGTATGGGATATGCATTTCTTATGGTTATCCTATTCAAACCTCTATAATCGATGCAAGGTCGCAGATCTCCTTCTTTTTTAGAGACAAAGAAGAAACCTGCTCCTGCTGGAGAAGAGGACCTTCTAATGAATCCTCGCTCCAGATTCTCCCTTATGTATTCCTCCATAATGTCGTTTTCTTTTTGTGATAAAGGGTATACGTGTCCCCTAGGAGGCATCGTACCGGGGAGTAAATCAATGGCACAGTCATATGGACGATGTGGTGGTAGGACCTCAGTCCTGGCTTTGGAGAACACCTCCTTTAATGCCAAGTAACATTCAGGGACCTCTGTGGACAAAGGAGGGGCTGTGGCAATATTGAGACTACCAATCACATTGACTCTGCCTAGGCACTTAGACTGACAACCAAGACCCCAACTTTTTACGTCTCTCTGGACCCAATCGATAACCGGGTTGTGTTCTGTTAGCCATGGAAACCCAAGAACTACAGGACATGAGGGAGATTCGATAATTTGAAATCTTATTGTTTCATGGTGCAAAATCCCTGTTTTCATACATACATCGACAGTATCGTGAGTGATATGTGGGCAAGACAGGGGTTTACCGTCTATGGCCTCCACCATTAGAGGCTTCTCCTTCAGAACCAGAGGTAAAAGGTTTTTGGCAGCAAAATTCTTATCCATGAAATTTCCTGAGGCCCCAGAGTCTAAGAACGCCTCAGTCCTGAGGTGAACCCCCTCCCAGGTTAGGGAGATTGGTAACAGAATCCTGGATTTTTTTTTTCATTATCCACAAAGGAGGCATACAGAGAACCGATAACCTGGGTATTGGCTGTTCTTTGGCCCAGTTTGCCATATTCACCTCTGCTAACCCTGGGTCTCTGAGGACATTGAAGGCGGAAGTGATCTGCCCCTGCACAATAGAAGCAGAGCCCCTTTTCTCTTCTGTGCGCTCTTTCTGCTTCTGAAATACCCGTTTTTCCTATCTGCATGGGTTCAATGACTGGCATATCTGTTTTAGCATTCTCCGGGTTACCTGACGTACTGGTGTGTCTGGGTAATAAGGGTAAAGGAGGCAAGACCCTTCTGGGTCTGTCTCTGGGATGTCTCCTTTCCCTAATTTGATCGTCCATGGCTATACAAAAATCTATCAGGTGATCCAGATTCTCTGGTAACTTTAAGGGAGCCAGCTCAAACATGAAAGCCTCGTTCAAACCTTCGGTAAAGGCTAAGGTTAAAACGTCGTTCGGCCAAAGCACTTCTGAAATCAAAGTTTTAAACTCTATGGCATAGTCGGCGACCCTCTTATTACCTTGTTTAATGTGAAACAAGGATCTACCCGCATTGGTAGCCCTTCTAGAGGGATCAAAGGTACGTTTTAACTCGGAGGTAAAACCCTCATAATCATAGATGATGGGTTTCTTATTTTCCCACAACGGCGTAGCCCACAACAAAGCTTTCTCTGTTAAATGATTAATCAGATATCCTACTTTGGCTTTATCAGATATACAAGACCCTGGGTTGTTCTCAAACAAGATCTCAAGCTGAGTCAGAAAACCCCGGCATAGGCTTGGTGTACCATCATAGCGTAGAGGTGCCTTCATACCAAGCCTATGTCCTTCAGGGGAGACCGGACTGACCCTAGGTAATACTGGATCTGGGGGGTTTGTGGTACCTGTATTGGAGCGATTTAACAGGGTTTGCAGAGCGAGAGAAATCTGGTCCATTCTATGGTCCTGTTCCTCTTGTCTGGCTGCGATACGTGCCAACTGGTTAGAGAGGTCTGCGGGATCCATTGGCCCTGACGTAATGTCACGGATCCCTCTGACTAACAAAATAGTGGTCCCTTTACGTAGACCGCTCTCTACCCTTCCGATCCTTGAATGGTCGGCAAAACTAGATAGACAATAAACCAGACAATAGATAAACAAGGATAACACCAGACAGAGGTATAGAATAGAGTATTGTCACGAATCCCTCTGACTGCCAGAATAGTGGTCCCTTTTCGTAGACCGCTCTCTACCCTTCCGATCCTTGAATGGTCGGTAAAGCTAGATAGATAATTGATCAGGCAATAGATAAACAAAGGGAAACACCAGACAGAGGTACAGACTAGAGTATATGTTCTCCCTAGGACCTTAGTTATAACAGAGGTAATCTGATGTGTGCTTAGGGTGCCACATAGACTGACCTCGGTACCAACGTTAAGGCAGAACCAAGAACGGAGTAAATGCAAATACCAGGGGTTATACACAGAATGGTTCGTTTGCCAATGCAGAGTCATACACAGAATGGTTCGTTTGCCAATGCCAGGGGTCATACACAGAATGGTTCGTTTGCCAATGCCAGGAGTCATACACAGAATGGTTCGTTTGCCAATGCCAGAAGTCATACACAGAATGGTTAGTTTCCAGAAGCAAGGTCAGACACAGATATTAGCCAAAAAACACAAGAGCTCTGCGGGAAGTGAATACCACGTCAGGGCACTGGCGAACTAGTGAAGCCGGGTTTTAAACCCGGCGGTTCCGCGTCACAGCGCCAGGCTCCGCCCCCCGGCGTCCCACGTGAGCGCACCCGGTAGCGTTATCATTCGGCGCCTGGCCAGCGAGCAGCGAGGAATCTGCTGCCAGGCGCCCCAGTACTGGCCCATCCGTGACAGCATGTGACTTTAGACACGTGTTCCAGCAAGCATGGACAGGGTCATTACATTTCCTTCTCGGCACACTGGGTAACTCTGAATGCAGCTGGGAGGGATCCAAGACGGGGCTCTGTGCTGGAGCTTGTTCATCCACCACTCCTCCAGAAAGCTGCTTGTATGAGGTCTGTCTGCTCCACCACCACCACCTCTCCCTCTTCCTCCGCCTCCTCCTCCTTCTGTGTCTCTGGCGCAGTGGCAGTTAAACTGATGCCTGACAGGGTCTACGCAATGGCTCAAGCAAAAAGAAGCCATACTGTGCTTGAGCTGGTTTGTTTAGGGGACAGGAGCCACACCAGGATAGAAATTCTGTCAGTTCTGCAGGGCCAGGTGCAGAGATGGTTAACACCGCGCCAGCTTCAGGTGGGAATGATCGTCTGTGATAATGGCAGCAACCTTCTCTCCGCCCTATGCAAGTGTAAATTGATGCATGTACCATGCCTAGCACACGTCCTAAATCTAGTGGTACAGCGTCTCCTAACCAAGTACCCAGGGCTGGCAGAGCTTCTCAGCCAGGCCAGAAAAGTCTGCAGCCACTTCAGACGGTCATTCCCAGCAAGCGTTCGCCTGGCAGAAATTCAAAGAGAATTCCACCTTCCCACAAACCGTCTGATCTGTGACATGCCCACCAGGTGGAACTCGACATTAGCAATGCTGCAGCATCTGCACAAGCAGCAGAGGGCTATCAACGAGTACCTGTGTGAGTATGGCACAAGGACAGGTTCAGGTCAACTTGGTTCCCCCCCCGCAGTGGCTGATGATCAAGGATGCATGCACTGTACTGTCACCATTTGAGGAGGCAACGAGGATGGTGAGCAGGGACAGTGCATGCATCAGTGACACAATTCCTTTAGTGTTCCTGCTGGAGCACACTCTGCGGGGAATTATAGATGTGGCTCTAGAGGCAGAGCAGCGGGAGGAAGAGGAGGCCTTCCCTAGCTAACAAGGCAGGCCCGGATTAAGATCTCTATTGGCCTGGAGCTGAATATTTTGGCGGGCTTTTTTGTAATTTAGTGAAATGAAAAAATTTTTTGGTTATTTAATAGTGCAGATACGGGTATATCTAACCAGACAGATGCTGTGCAATCACAATCATTTAAAGAGTGTAAAAATAGTTTTTTTCCCATTTTATCATCCAAACCTTTGTGGTTATATATTCTATAGGACATTCCTGTTAAAATGTGAACTGGGAACCTGTTTCTGCATTTTTCTGAGAAAACATAAAATTTTAACCAAAATTTGTTTTAAAAAAAAGATATATTTCCCTTGTGTTTTGGAACATTTTTTTTTTACGAATAATATAATAATATAATAATAATAATGTATAAACCACTGACTTTGCTCGCAGAGTGGGAAATGAGAAGGTGAGTAATGGCAGTGGTATTGCTCATTTTATACGTGACAAATGAACAATGCCATCACTTTGGAACTAAAAATAAAGAAAATTAGTTTTTTATTTTAGATTTTACATGGTCAGGTTTGGTATTATTGCAAAGGCCAGACTCTGCCCTGTCCAATGACACCTCACTTGACCTTGTGAGGTGTAAATATTAGTGACGCAGGGGTCCAAAGTCCCCAGCAGTACTCTTCGTCGCAGTGCGGTGGATTAGGTTTTAAAATGTAAAAATTCATAACAATGGATTGTACCATCACCCATCACCTCCACACTTGTTGGTGACTTGAGAAATGTGATGGTTAGTTAGTGCAGCATCATTGTTACTTTATAGTTGAAAAATGAAAAATATTACTGTTGGAAAGAAAAAACTAAATATTTATTATTTTATTTATTTTACTTAAAACCTGGTCATGTTTGATATCATTGAAAAGGGCATACTCTGGCCTTTCCAGTGATATCTCAATTGACCCTGTAGCTGCTATGGAGTTGGAGATACAGGGGTCCAAATGCAGACATAGTTATCCTTTCTCTGGGCCTATTCTGAGGCATGGGCCTGGAGTTGCTGCTCCATCTGCCCCTATGTTAATCCGGCCCTGTCTCAAGGCCCCAGTCTTTCCGCAGACAGCATTCCAGTGGGTCCTCCTCAGATCAGACAGGAGGAGGATGGGGAGGAGGAATATTTAAGAAGTGGGGGCATTGAAGGTGGGGATTCCTCAAGGGATGGTTTTGTGTGCCCAGAAACACAAGGGCTAGTGCGTGGCTGGGAGGAGGAAGTGCACGATGGGGTCATCCTCATTGACCAGGAAGACTCGGAAGCTAATGCCACCTCCATCCTACGCTGCATGGGCTCCCTTATAATGCAAGGCCTGCTAAAGGACCCCAGGATTCGTGCTATCAAGGAGAGGGATCATTACTGGTTGGCAACCCTTCTTGATCCACGATACAAGGGTAAAGTTGCAGAGCTCATCCTGCCCACACAGAGGGAGCACAGGATGAAAAAACATGAGGATGCTCTAAAGCGACACTTGTGTAACACCTTTCCAGGCACTGGTAGGTTACCAAGTGATGACACACGTGCTTCTGAGACTGCGGATGATCAGAGGAATAGTGGTGAAGGCCAGGGCTGCTTGACTGATGCATTTTTAATTTTTTTTAGTACACGACGCCCAGGGACGTCAAATGTAGGCACCCATTGCCAGCGTCTTCACCATATGGTGCAGGACTACCTAGGGGCAAGGGCAGACCTGGATACCTTTCCAGCAGATGATCCACTGGTTTACTGGGTGTTGAGATTGGATCACTGGCTAGAATTTAGCCAATATGCTATGCAGCTACTAGGTTGCCCTTCATCTAGCGTGCTTTCTGAAAGGACGTTCAGTGCTGCTGGAGGTTTTGTCACAGATAAAAGAGTGCTTCTGTCCACCGACTCTGTAGACCGGCTGACAATTATAAAAATTAATCAGTCCTGGATCAGCAGCTATCAACCCCCTGATGCTGAAGTAACGGAATAGATCGGGGATGTCTTCTGCATTCACAAAACCTTCAGCACTGAACTCTTCCACAATACCCCAATACCAGTGTGAAGGCACTTGCTGCCATGAAAGGCACCATATTTGGCTGCAATGACGCCTGTGCCACATTTATATCATTTTAATTTTTTGAGCCGCAAGGTCCACCCCTGCATTCTTCCACAATACTACAGAGGGGTTACTGTATGATGGTACTTGCTGGCCTGGCAGTCTGGCACCAAAAGCACAATATCTGGGTGCACTGACGCCCATTACCAGATTCATATCTTTTTAATATAGGACCGCAAGGTCCACCCCTGCATTCTTCCACAATACTACAGAGGGGTTTCTGTATGATAGTACTTGTTGGCCTGGCAGTCTGGAATTGTTCTAATCGGTGTGTTCTCACTCCCAGCAACTATTTTGGGGGTCAGTCATTTCTACAACATATCTGGGAATTGTTCTAATCTGTGTGTTCGCACTCCCAGCAACTATTTTGGGGTCAGTAATTTCTTCAAAATATCTGGGAATTGTTCTAATCTGTGTGTTCTCACTCCCAACAACTATTTTGGGGAGTCAGTAATATCTACAAAATATCTGGGAATTGTTCTAATCTGCGTGTTCTCACTGCCACCAAGTATTTTGGGGAGTCAGTAATTTCTACAAAATATCTGGGAATTGTTCTAATCTGTGTGTTCTCATCCCAGCAACTATTTTGGGGTTAGTAATTTCTACAAAATATCTGGGAATTGTTCTAATCTGTGTGTTCACACTGCCTCCAAGTATTTTGGGGGGGTCAGTAATTTCTACAAAATATCTGGGAATTGTTCTAATCTGTGTGTTCTCACTGCCACCAAGTATTTTGGGGAGTCAGTAATTTCTACAAAATATCTGGGAATTGTGGTAATCTGTGTGGTCTTCCAGAAACTATTTTGGGGGTCAGTCATTTCTACAAAATATCTGAGAATTGTTCTAATCCTTGTGTTCTCACTGCCACCAAGTATTTTGGGAGGTCGGTAACTTCTACAAAATATCTGGGAATTGTGGTAATCTGTGTGTTCTCCCAGCAACTGTTTTGGGGGTCAGTCATTTCTACAAAATATCTGGGAATTGTTCTAATCTGTGTGTTCTCACTCCCAGCAACTATTTTGGGGTCAGTAATTTCTACAAAATATCTGGGAATTGTGGTAATCTGTGTGTTCTCCAAGCAACTATTTTGGGGGTCAGTCATTTCTACAAAATATCTGGGAATTGTGGTAATCTGTGTGTTCTCACTCCCAGCAACTATTTTGGGGTCAGTAATTTCTACAAAACATCTGGGAAATATTCTAATCTGTGTGTTCTCACTCCCAGCAACTATTTTGGGGTCAGTAATTTCTACAAAATATCTGGGAATAGTGATAATCTGTGTGTTCTCACTCCCAACAACTATTTTTGGGTCAGTAATTTCTACAAAATATCTGGGAATTGTTCTAATCTGTGTGTTCTCACTCCCAGCAACTATTTTGGGGGTCAGTAATTTCTACAAAATATCTGGGAATTGTTCTAATCTGTGTGTTCTCACTGCTTCCAAGTATTTTGGGGGGTCAGTAATTTCTACAAAAAATTTGGGAATTGTGGTAATCTGTGTGTTCTCACTGCCACCAAGTATTTTGGGTGGTCAGTAATTTCTACAAAATATATGGGAATTGTTTTAATCTGTGTGTTCTCACTCCCTGCAACTATTTTGGTGTCAGTAATTTCTACAAAATATCAGGGAACTGTTCTAATCTGTGTGTTCTCACTCCCAGCAACTATTTTGGGGGTCAGTAATTTCTACAAAATATCTGGGAATTGTTCTAATCTGTGTGTTCTCACTCCCAACAACTATTTTGGGGAGTCAGTAATATCTACAAAATATTTGGGGAGTCAGTAATATCTACAAAATATCTGGGAATTGTTCTAATCTGTGTGTTCTCACTACCACTAAGTATTTTGGGGAGTCAGTAATTTCTACAAAATATCTGGGAATTGTGGTAATCTGTGTGTTCTTCCAGCAACTATTTTGGGGTCAGTCATTTCTACAAAATATCTGGGAATTGTGGTAATCTATGTGTTCTCACTCCCAGCAACTATTTTTGGGGTCAGTAATTTCTACAAAATATCTGGGAAATGTTCTAATCTGTGTGTTCTCACTCCCAGCAACTATTTTGGGGGTCAGTAATTTCTACAAAATATGTGGGAATTGTGGTAATCTGTGTGTTCTCACTACCACTAAGTATTTTGGGGAGTCAGTAATTTCTACAAAATATCTGGGAATTGTTCAATCTGTGTGTTCTCACTGCTTCCAAGTATTTTGGGGGGTCAGTAATTTCTACAAAAAATTTGGGAATTGTGGTAATCTGTGTGTTCTCACTGCCACCAAGTATTTTGGGTGGTCAGTAATTTCTACAAAATATATGGGAATTGTTTTAATCTGTGTGTTCTCACTCCCAGCAACTATTTTGGTGCCAGTAATTTCTACAAAATATCAGGGAATTGTTCTAATCTGTGTGTTCTCACTCCCAGCAACTATTTTGGGGGTCAGTAATTTCTACAAAATATCTGGGAATTGTTCTAATCTGTGTGTTCTCACTCCCAACAACTATTTTGGGGAGTCAGTAATATCTACAAAATATTTGGGGAGTCAGTAATATCTACAAAATATCTGGGAATTGTTCTAATCTGTGTGTTCTCACTGCCATCAAGTATTTTGGGGAGTCAGTAATTTCTACAAAATATCTGGGAATTGTGGTAATCTGTGTGTTCTTCCAGCAACTATTTTGGGGGTCAGTCATTTCTACAAAATATCTGGGAATTGTGGTAATCTATGTGTTCTCACTCCAGCAACTATTTTGGGGTCAGTAATTTCTACAAAATATGTGGAATTGTGGTAATCTGTGTGTTCTCACTACACTAAGTATTTTGGGGAGTCAGTAATTTCTACAAAATATCTGGGAATTGTTTTAATCTGTGTTTCTCACTGCTTCCAAGTATTTTGGGGGTCAGTAATTTCTACAAAAAATTTGGGAATTGTGGTAATCTGTGTGTTCTCACTGCCACCAAGTATTTTGGGTGGTCAGTAATTTCTACAAAATATATGGGAATTGTTTTAATCTGTGTGTTCTCACTCCCAGCAACTATTTTGGTGTCAGTAATTTCTACAAAATATCAGGGAATTGTTCTAATCTGTGTGTTCTCACTCCCAGCAACTATTTTGGGGGTCAGTAATTTCTACAAAATATCTGGGAATTGTTCTAATCTGTGTGTTCTCACTCCCAACAACTATTTTGGGGAGTCAGTAATATCTACAAAATATTTGGGGAGTCAGTAATATCTACAAAATATCTGGGAATTGTTCTAATCTGTGTGTTCTCACTGCCATCAAGTATTTTGGGGAGTCAGTAATTTCTACAAAATATCTGGGAATTGTGGTAATCTGTGTGTTCTTCCAGCAACTATTTTGGGGGTCAGTCATTTCTACAAAATATCTGGGAATTGTGGTAATCTATGTGTTCTCACTCCCAGCAACTATTTTGGGGTCAGTAATTTCTACAAAATATCTGGGAAATGTTCTAATCTGTGTGTTCTCACTCCCAGCAACTATTTTGGGGGTCAGTAATTTCTACAAAATATCTGGGAAATGTTCTAATCTGTGTGTTCTCACTCCCAGCAACTATTTTGGGGGTCAGTAATTTCTACAAAATATGTGGGAATTGTGGTAATCTGTGTGTTCTCACTACCACTAAGTATTTTGGGGAGTCAGTAATTTCTACAAAATATCTGGGAATTGTTCTAATCTGTGTGTTCTCACTGCTTCCAAGTATTTTGGGGGGTCAGTAATTTCTACAAAATATGTGGGAATTGTGGTAATCTGTGTGTTCTCACTCCCAGCAACTATTTTGGGGGTCAGTAATTTCTACAAAATATCTGGGAATTGTTCTAATCTGTGTGTTCTCACTCCCAACAACTATTTTGGGGAGTCAGTAATATCTACAAAATATTTGGGGAGTCAGTAATATCTACAAAATATCTGGGAATTGTTCTAATCTGTGTGTTCTCACTGCCATCAAGTATTTTGGGGAGTCAGTAATTTCTACAAAATATGTGGAATTGTGGTAATCTGTGTGTTCTTCCAGCAACTATTTTGGGGGTCAGTCATTTCTACACAAAATATCTGGGAATTGTGGTAATCTATGTGTTCTCACTCCCAGCAACTATTTTGGGGTCAGTAATTTCTACAAAATATCTGGGGATTGTTCTAATCTGTGTGTTCTCACTCCAGCAACTATTTTGGGGGTCAGTAATTTCTACAAAATATGTGGGAATTGTGGTAATCTGTGTGTTCTCACTACCACTAAGTATTTTGGGGAGTCAGTAATTTCTACAAAATATCTGGGAATTGTTCAATCTGTGCGTTCTCACTCGCAGCAACTATTTTGGGGGTCTGTAATTTCTACAAAATATCTGGGAATTGTGTTAATCGGTGTGTTCTCACTCCCAGCAACTATTTTGGGGGTTAGTAATTTCTACAAAATATCTGGGAATTGTTCTAATCTGTGTGTTCACACTGCCTCCAAGTATTTTGGGGGGGTCAGTAATTTCTACAAAAAATTTGGGAATTGTGGTAATCTGTGTGTTCGCACTGCCACCAAGTATTTTGGGTGGTCAGTAATTTCTACAAAATATATGGGAATTGTTCTAATCTGTGTGTTCTCACTTCAGCAACTATTTTGGTGTCAGTAATTTCTACAAAATATCAGGGAACTGTTCTAATCTGTGTGTTCTCACTTCCAGCAACTATTTTGGGGGTCAGTAATTTCTACAAAATATCTGGGGATTGTTCTAATCTGTGTGTTCTCACTCCCAACAACTATTTTGGGGAGTCAGTAATATCTACAAAATATTTGGGGAGTCAGTAATATCTACAAAATATCTGGGAATTGTTCTAATCTGTGTGTTCTCACTGCCACCAAGTATTTTGGGGAGTCAGTAATTTCTACAAAATATCTGGGAATTGTGGTAATCTGTGTGTTCTTCCAGCAACTATTTTGGGGGTCAGTCATTTCTACAAAATATCTGGGAATTGTGGTAATCTATGTGTTCTCACTCCCAGCAACTATTTTGGGGTCAGTAATTTCTACAAAATATCTGGGAAATGTTCTAATCTGTGTGTTCTCACTCCCAGCAACTATTTTGGGGGTCAGTAATTTCTACAAAATATGTGGGAATTGTGGTAATCTGTGTGTTCTCACTACCACTAAGTATTTTGGGGAGTCAGTAATTTCTACAAAATATCTGGGAATTGTTCAATCTGTGCGTTCTCACTCGCAGCAACTATTTTGGGGGTCTGTAATTTCTACAAAATATCTGGGAATTGTGTTAATCGGTGTGTTCTCACTCCCAGCAACTATTTTGGGGGTTAGTAATTTCTACAAAATATCTGGGAATTGTTCTAATCTGTGTGTTCACACTGCCTCCAAGTATTTTGGGGGGGTCAGTAATTTCTACAAAAAATTTGGGAATTGTGGTAATCTGTGTGTTCGCACTGCCACCAAGTATTTTGGGTGGTCAGTAATTTCTACAAAATATATGGGAATTGTTCTAATCTGTGTGTTCTCACTCCCAGCAACTATTTTGGTGTCAGTAATTTCTACAAAATATCAGGGAACTGTTCTAATCTGTGTGTTCTCACTTCCAGCAACTATTTTGGGGGTCAGTAATTTCTACAAAATATCTGGGGATTGTTCTAATCTGTGTGTTCTCACTCCCAACAACTATTTTGGGGAGTCAGTAATATCTACAAAATATTTGGGGAGTCAGTAATATCTACAAAATATCTGGGAATTGTTCTAATCTGTGTGTTCTCACTGCCACCAAGTATTTTGGGGAGTCAGTAATTTCTACAAAATATCTGGGAATTGTGGTAATCTGTGTGTTCTTCCAGCAACTATTTTGGGGGTCAGTCATTTCTACAAAATATCTGGGAATTGTGGTAATCTATGTGTTCTCACTCCCAGCAACTATTTTGGGGTCAGTCATTTCTACAAAATATCTGGGAATTGTGGTAATCTGTGTTCTCACTGCCACCAAGTATTTTGGGGAGTCAGTAATTTCTACAAAATATCTGGGAATTGTTCTAATCTGTGTGTTATTACTCCCAGCAACTATTTTGGGGGTCAGCAATTTCTACAAAATATCTGGGAATTATTCTAATCGGTGTTTTCACTCCCAGCAACTATTTTGGGGGTCAGTAATTTCTACAAAATATGTGGGAATTGTGGTAATCTGTGTGTTCTCACTGCCTCCATGTAATTTGGGGAGTCAGTATTTTCTACAAAATATCTGGGAATTGTTCTAATCTGTGTGTTCTCACTCCCAGAAAATATTTTGGAAGTCAGTAATTTCTACAAAATATGTGGGAATTGTGGTAATCTGTGTGTTCTCACTACCACTAAGTATTTTGGGGAGTCAGTAATTTCTACAAAATATCTGGGAATTGTTCAATCTGTGCGTTCTCACTCGCAGCAACTATTTTGGGGGTCTGTAATTTCTACAAAATATCTGGGAATTGTTCTAATCTGTGTGTTCTCACTGCCTCCAAGTATTTTTTGGGGGGGGTCAGTAATTTCTACAAAATATCTGGGAATTGTGTTAATCGGTGTGTTCTCACTCCCAGCAACTATTTTGGGGGTTAGTAATTTCTACAAAATATCTGGGAATTGTGCTAATCTGTGTGTTCTCACTCCCAGCAACTATTTTGGGGGTTAGTAATTTCTACAAAATATCTGGGAATTGTTCTAATCTGTGTGTTCACACTGCCTCCAAGTATTTTGGGGGGGTCAGTAATTTCTACAAAAAATTTGGGAATTGTGGTAATCTGTGTGTTCGCACTGCCACCAAGTATTTTGGGTGGTCAGTAATTTCTACAAAATATATGGGAATTGTTCTAATCTGTGTGTTCTCACTCCCAGCAACTATTTTGGTGTCAGTAATTTCTACAAAATATCAGGGAACTGTTCTAATCTGTGTGTTCTCACTTCCAGCAACTATTTTGGGGGTCAGTAATTTCTACAAAATATCTGGGGATTGTTCTAATCTGTGTGTTCTCACTCCCAACAACTATTTTGGGGAGTCAGTAATATCTACAAAATATTTGGGGAGTCAGTAATATCTACAAAATATCTGGGAATTGTTCTAATCTGTGTGTTCTCACTGCCACCAAGTATTTTGGGGAGTCAGTAATTTCTACAAAATATCTGGGAATTGTGGTAATCTGTGTGTTCTTCCAGCAACTATTTTGGGGGTCAGTCATTTCTACAAAATATCTGGGAATTGTGGTAATCTATGTGTTCTCACTCCCAGCAACTATTTTGGGGTCAGTCATTTCTACAAAATATCTGGGAATTGTGGTAATCTGTGTTCTCACTGCCACCAAGTATTTTGGGGAGTCAGTAATTTCTACAAAATATCTGGGAATTGTTCTAATCTGTGTGTTATTACTCCCAGCAACTATTTTGGGGGTCAGCAATTTCTACAAAATATCTGGGAATTATTCTAATCGGTGTTTTCACTCCCAGCAACTATTTTGGGGGTCAGTAATTTCTACAAAATATGTGGGAATTGTGGTAATCTGTGTGTTCTCACTGCCTCCATGTAATTTGGGGAGTCAGTATTTTCTACAAAATATCTGGGAATTGTTCTAATCTGTGTGTTCTCACTCCCAGAAAATATTTTGGAAGTCAGTAATTTCTACAAAATATCTGGGAATTGTGGTAATCTGTGTGTTCTCACTACCACTAAGTATTTTGGGGAGTCAGTAATTTCTACAAAATATCTGGGAATTGTTCAATCTGTGCGTTTTCACTTGCAGCAACTATTTTGGGGGTCTGTAATTTCTACAAAATATCTGGGAATTGTTCTAATCTGTGTGTTCTCACTGCCTCCAAGTATTTTTTGGGGGGGGGGTCAGTAATTTCTACAAAATATCTGGGAATTGTGGTAATCTGTGTGTTCTCACTCCCCGCAACTATTTTGGGGGTCAGTAATTTCTACAAAATATCTGGGAATTGTGGTAATCTGTGTGTTCTCACTCCCAGCAACTATTTTGGGGGTTAGTAATTTCTACAAAATATCTGGGAATTGTTCTAATCTG
The DNA here is from genome assembly GCA_009667805.1 of Leptobrachium leishanense. Lineage (NCBI taxonomy): Eukaryota > Metazoa > Chordata > Amphibia > Anura > Megophryidae > Leptobrachium > Leptobrachium leishanense. Next base: position 101,479,204 of record CM019070.1, on the reverse strand, counting down.
TGTGTTCACACTGCCTCCAAGTATTTTGGGGGGGTCAGTAATTTCTACAATAAATCTGGGAATTGTGGTAATCTGTGTGTTCTCACTGCCACCAAGTATTTTGGGTGGTCAGTAATTTCTACAAAATATATGGGAATTGTTCTAATCTGTGTGTTCTCACTCCCAGCAACTATTTTGGTGTCAGTAATTTGTACAAAATATCAGGGAATTGTTCTAATCTGTGTGTTCTCACTCCCAACAACTATTTTGGGGAATCAGTAATATCTACAAAATATTTGGGGAGTCAGTAATATCTACAAAATATCTGGGAATTGTTCTAATCTGTGTGTTCTCACTGCCGCCAAGTATTTTGGGGAGTCAGTAATTTCTACAAAATATCTGGGAATTGTGGTAATCTATGTGTTCTCCCAGCAACTATTTTGGGGTCAGTAATTTCTACAAAATATTAGGGATGTGCGTTTCGGGTTTCGGAATTTTGGAACTTTCATGAAATTTCCCTATTCGTGTTTTCGGATGCGGCCGAATTTCCGAATCTTTTTAGATCCGAAAATGTCCGAACCGAAAAGTTTTCCGAGCCGAAACGAAATATTTTCGGAATTTTCGAATGGACTTGAAATGTGTAAAATCGAAATTTATTTTCGGTCTATTCATCATTTCGGTTCCATTCGTGATTTCGGTTCCATTTCGGTAATTGTGGACATCATATATTTAACTCTATTACCGGTTATATCACTTGTTTTTTTTGTTTCCAATGATCCGATAATTCGGCCGATCCGAAAATTCGTAATCTGGTCGGATCCGATTCGTTCGCGGGTCGCGCATGGTCGCGCGCGCGCGCGGATGTCGTAACTTTATTGAGCCATTTTTGTAGGCAATTGCCAAAAAATATAGAAATTCTTTAAAATGGCTGAAGGAAGAGACCGAGAGTCCCATTTGGACACCTCCTCATCTGATTCCACCCCAGAGACACCCAGGAAGAAGCAGGCCAGTAACATGGCGTTTGAGGAGATGTTGGAGCTTGTACGTATCTTCGATCTTAAAGATTATGATTGCTGTTAGGGACCTTACGGCAGAAAGAAAACTTCACGAAAGAATCGTATCCTAGAAAAGCTACGCACCACCATTTTGGAGTTGTTCGGGAAGGACCGGACGAAGGACCAGCTCCGCAAACGCTGGTCGATCTGAAAACGTGTGAGCAGGAGCAGCTGAGGCGCATCCGTCGCGTCATAGCGAAACGTAAGTGTCATGTTATATTGTAAAGCGCTGCACAAACTGTTGGTGCTATATAAATCCTGTATAATAATAATAATGTGCTTGCATGTGCTAATGTGCACAGAAATACGTTGATTTATCTAGTCCTTTTTTCATGCAATGTGATTGTGTATAGCTTTGCGTTTTCACGACTCGTCATACATGCATTTTTGCCATAGCTCTTCCTTTTTGTGATTTTACGTATTCGTGAAAATTGTGACATTTGATGTATGTAGATGAAATTACAATGCTGGATTTCTTTTGGCACTGTGTGTACTGTAGTGTGTTGGGGGGGGTTGTTGTGATTGAGTGATGCATACGAGATGACCCGCAGCTTGCCCAATATTGGCTCCCACCTGCGCATCAATAAAAATCTCTGCGTCTTTGCTAAGTGGTAGGATGGGACATGTAGTTCTTTTGAAAGTGCATCCAAACAGAGCCGCGTTCAATACGTCCTCAGCAGCTGCTGAATTGTTGCAGCGCAGCAATTCAGTTTGCTGCAGCAGTGTCATTATTGAACGCTTTAGATGCAAATTTCAAAACAAAATGGCCGATTTCTGTTGTTTCTGCAATATCCACAGTTTTATTAGCAGAAACTGAAAGTGAAACTGAGGCTGAGGCCTTCTATAAAATAACTAAAAGCAGTCGCACAATGCGTTTTGTACGCACACAACACAAATAATAGTTTTTATTGAATAAACGTAATGTTTACATCTGAAAAAAATATATAATTGAACGGTGATATATGTCTATGTGCAGGGGAAATAATAAATAAATATTTTGTGACTTTAGAACTATGAGATGGGAGTAGTGGTGGGTCAAGCTGGTAGTGGGGTAGTGGAGGGGTGTCGCAATACTTTCGGCAATATATTGTATAGATATACCATTTTTTCCAGTCTGCATTATTTACGTGTTATTTTTTGGATTTGGCAGAAGACAGGAAGAAGGCAGCAGCATCTGCCCCGGCGGGCACCAGTGCCCCAGTGGAGGAGGAGGAGGAGCCACGGGCGTCCACCAGCGCTGGTATATACGGTTTTATTTTGCAACGACTTTTGGTCAAAAACAGAAACATTTTTTGTTTACTGTATTTTGATTAATTTTTTTTATGTATAGCACAAGAGGAGCAGGAGGAGGAAGAGGAGGAGCAGGAGGAGGAGCAGGAGGAGGCCGCCAGCACTGGTATTTATTATTATTATTATTCTTCTTTATTTATAAAGCGCCAGCATATTCCGCAGCGCTGTACAATAAACACAGTATAGACAGGGTTACAATACATTGAACAACATTTGACAAACAGTACAGGAGGAGATGAGGGCCCTATTCCCGTAGGAACTCACAATCTGGGAGGGTTGGGGTTGGAAACAGGAGGAGAGGACTGTAAGGTGAGAGTGATTGATTGTTGTGTCAGTGAGTTGGGTGGTAGGCTTCCCTAAATAGGAATGTTTTAAGGGAGCGTTTGAAGGAAAAGAAGTTAGGGGAAAGTCTGACAGTATGAGGGAGAGCGTTCCAGAGAGTGGGGGCTGCGCGTGAGAAATCCTGCAGTCTATCATGGGAAGAGGTGATGTGGGGAGAAGCTAGGCGCAGGTCACTGTTTGACCTTAGGGAGCGGGCTGGGGTGTATTTGGTGATTAGTGAGGACAGGTAGTGGGGAGCTGAGTTAGTGAGGGTTTTGTAGGTAAGGATAAGGATTTTGAACTTAATTCTGCAGTGGATGGGGAGCCAGTGAAGGGACTCGCAGAGGGGAGCGGCAGAGACAGAGCAGCGGGTGAGGTGAATTAGCCTGGCGGAGGCGTTCAGGATGGATTGTAGGGGGGAGAGGCGGGACAGAGGGAGGCCAGATAAGAGATTATTGCAATAGTCGAGTCGGGAGATTACCAGGGTGTGTATGAGTTGTTTTGTGGTGACAGCGGTAAGAAATGGCCGAATTCTGGAATATTACGCAGTTGGTATCGGCAGGAGGAGGAAAGAGACTGGATGTGGGGAATGAAGGAAAGAGCAGAGTCAAGTGTAACTCCAAGACAGCGAACTTGGTTTGATGGGGAGATGGTGATATATAGTATATACTACTGTTATATTTTTTCAAGACTTTCAGTCAAAAATAGAAACCTGCTTTACTTACTGTATTTTCCTTCTTTTCATTTATTGGATATATAGAAGGAGAAGCCAGACGGGAGGCGATCGGCGAGCTACGCCTGGCAGTTACCTCCATCGACGCCATACAGGAACTGCTCCAGGAACTGCGGGAGCACATAAACAATGCCGCAGACATCCTGGAGCAGCAGTGAGACCAGTGGCAGCCTCCTCCCGAATGTCACCGGAATGTGCCTCAACTGCTCCTGCTCGCGTGCCTTGAGGTCGAACCAGCGTTTTCGGAGATGGTCCTTCGTCCGGTCCTTCCCGAACAGCTCCAGGATGGTGGTGCGTAGCTTGTCAAGGATACGATCCTTGCAGGTGTTATTCTTCCTGCCGTAAGGGCCCTTACAGCAATCATAATATTTGTAATCCAAGATGCGGACCAGCTCCAACATCTCCTCAAATGCCAGTAACTGTTGGGCAGTTTGCCATCCTTGGCATGTTCCCTTCCCTATGTTGTAAATAAATTTTCTATTTTTTCTATATTTTCCTGTTTTGTGCGTTGCTTTTCCTTCCTTAATAAGTTAATATGTATTGCTTAGTTTCCACACTGTTAAAATTATATGTACATAAATGTATTGACATTTCTATGGACCCTTTGTCATAAATTTGTCAACATATTTGTGGCCATGAATGTGACTGTGCCAGGGGCGGACTGGGCCGGGGGGCAGGGTGGCAAGCGTCCCCCCGGCCGAATCCGAACCCATAAGGCCGATATTGTGTGGTAAAATATGTTCGTCGTGGTGTAATAATTTTTTTTAATTCAGCCGCAGCCGGCGCAGCGCCACTCAGGTCCTGGCCGGCCGCGCAGAAGCACTGGCGCCGGCCCCGCCCCCCCACGTGATGCCTCCGCGCCACCTCATCCACGTGATGGGACTGGAGCGTGCAGGCCGGCGGGCGTGGCCGACAGCCGTCAGTGACGTCGTCGGGGGAGCATCAATGCATCATGATCATCAGACCCCCTGCGTGAGTGGGACTCAGTGCGCAGCTGCCAGGCATCGCGACGCAGAGGCTGCTTGGACTCCTTGGAGGACGGAGGTGTATTCATTGCCTGGCCGTGGAGGAGGGATCATCACCCACAGAACTTGATGAGAGTCAGACTCAGCATTGCAAAATTTATATTGGTGAGTGTGAGTGAGTGGGTGCCCTGTGCATGGCGGGCCGGCCGCATCCCACACTCTCTGACCTCTCAAGCCGGCTCAAGCGTAGACTCAGTAGTAGCAGCTCACGGCCTCACGCACCTGTGGGTGCTGGGCCTGGCAGTGCTGGCTGGTGATATATGAACTGTCTTGGGCCTGCCCTGGCTGGCTGAGTGAAAAGTCTGGAGACGTTCACTCAGTCACTGGAGGAGTGGAGGGACACACGTCAATAAATTGGGGGGGGGGAAGAGTGGAGACCCGGGGAGTTAATAAATTTAATGAGGGGGGGGCTTGGGGTGCCTGGCCAGGGAGTTAATAAATTGAATGAGGGGGGGGCTTGGGGTGCCTGGCCGGGGAGTTAATAAATTGAATGAGGGGGGGGCTTGGGGTGCCTGGCCGGGGAGTTAATAAATTGAATGAGGGGGGGGGGCTTGGGGTGCCTGGCCGGGGAGTTAATAAATTGAATGAGGGGGGGGGGCTTGGGGTGCCGTGCCTGGCTTGAGGGAGGCTGAGCCTGTGAGAGAGAGCCCTAGTCTGGAGCGGTGGACCTGGAGCTCAGCAGGTTAATGAATTGAGGGGGGGCGGCCTGCTTGGTGAATAATTGAGGGCCTGAGAGCTCTCTGGGCCCCAGGGACAGGGTTAATAAATTGAGGGGGGGACAGGCCTGCTTTGGGGGAAAGAGAATAAGTGAGGGCCTGGCCTGAGGCTGAGAGCCCTCTGGGGGTTAATAAATTGAGGGGGGGGGCGCCCTGGCCTGCTTTGGGGGAGATTCGGAGAATGAGTGATGTGAAGGCCCTGCCTGAGGCTGAGCCCTCTGTGGGAGTTAATAAAAGTAAGGGGCCCAGGCAGCTCCCTCTAGTGGCGGATACAAAGTATGGCCAGACAAGCAGCTCCCTCTCCTCCTAGTGGAGGATGCAGAGTATGACAGGCAGGCACCAGTACAGAAAAAGTTTTTAGCATGTTCTATTTTTTTAATATCAAGTATATGATAGTCCATTCCATTTAATGGTGAGAAAAATTATGTGGGTACAACAGTGTACAGTAAATGAGTACAAGATAATTTACAGCTAAACACAAATCACAAAAAGTTAATGTCTGTGTATATCTGGCTCTGATACTAACCAGTGCCACACCACACATCCCTACAGTAATGTACAGTATCTTAAACCTGAAAAGTGATTTACAGCTTCTCACATATGCCGCAGGGACCTTCTGTGCAACGGCGCAGCGCAGCCTTAGCTGCTGAAATGCAATTTAGTTACAGTTGGTCTATTAGCAGCACACAAAGTAGAGAGTTTGCTTCAGGGTGTAGTTTATCTGTATGATCCGATTAATTTATAGCCTGTTTTAATATAAAATAGTGCAAATTTATGTTCTAAATGTGCCACTGCCAAGTATACTGTTCTTTGTATATATTGTGTATACTTGACCTGGATATAATAGCCTTGGTTTCTCATTCCTTATATGCAATACTAATTATTACTCCCTATTTGTTTTCTGTTCATGAAGCCGTTTAGCTTGTTCCATATTCATCTTTCATAACTATGGAGAGCAAAACATCAAAAAGTAAGGAGAAAGGCGGTGCTCAAAAAGTTCGCGAGAAAAGGACTAAACAACTTGAAATAGCAGGAAAGGATCCTAAGCAAATGAAATTATCATTTGCAGCGCCAGCGGTGAGTTGAATTTCATTAAAGTATTAAACGGATATGAATCTTGATAAATTGATCCATTGAAGATGCTAATAAAAGCTGTTTAAGTTCAGTGCTATGGAATATGTTGGTGCACTGCTATATATAAATAACTGTAATTATTAATTTAACTTGAAATGAATACTTCAGTAAGTTGTATTTGCTGCTAAAGCTCACTGTCTCTGAAATGCAACATCCAGGCCCTATTGGTGGATGAATGACAGTGACACTTTTGCATCTTGGAAGAAAATGTTGCTTTAATTAGGACTGGGGCATTTATAAATAAAAAGAAATATATATGTTAAATTCCTGATTCAATTTTTAACTACAAAGTCCCTTTAACTTGGAGTTTCTCTTTTTGGCTCTGTGTGAATTCTCTCTTTTCTAGACTGCTCTTCTATCTTTTTTTTTTTACCTTTTTATATCATGGCTTTTATTTGTTTTTTTTTGTTTTTTTATTTTTTCTTAGGGTTCTGCTGCAGCAGTATCTAAAACACCAGAGGTGTGCACAGAACCAGACAGTGCACAAAGTTCAGATGCTTTAATCGAAGCAGAGCCAGAGTTGGACTCGGAATGCAGCTCTGAAATGATTACTTTGCAACAGTCACCCAGTCCTTGCTCTGCAACTGCAAGTCTTCAAGATATAGAAGGTTGTAGAACAGAAGCAGAGCCTGCAGTTTCTGATGTGCTGTTCGAAACCACTAACACTCGTTTTAGTCTTCCTTCTACCTGTGCAACTGTGGAAAAAATAGCATTTGTGGAAATGCATCCTATCCAGCCAAGTAATACCGAGTGTGACGATCTTCCCTTTAAAGACTCTGATTTTTATTTTCGTAAAAATGTAAATGGAGACCTTATTAGGCGCTCCTGGCTTACTTGCAGAGTTAGCAATAGGATGGTTGATGCGTATTTTTGCAGTATATGCATTGCATTTTCTAATTCTACTTCACCATTCGTTAGTGGCTGTACAAATTTTAGGCATTGCTATCAGGCTGTTAACAAACATGAGACATCAAAATCTCACTGTGATGCTGTAAATACGTACTTTACTATAAAAAAGGACAGAAATATTGATACATTAATAAACCGGGCACATGCTTCCAAAAAAAAGAAGGATATACTTCAGAATATTGAAGTAATGAAACGCATCTTGATATTGTCAAACTGCTGGCAAAACAAGGATTACCTTTTCGTGCCCATGGAACTAATGAATCATTGTACAATTTGAACAATTGTGAAATTAATCATGGGAACTTTTTAGAGATAGTTTTATTTCTTTCAAGTTATGATGATCCACTTAAAAATCATATTGAAAAATGTGTTTTGGAAAGTGAACGTAGGAAAAAACTGCGAACCAGGAGACTCCTGACAAAAAAGACAGCTGGTCGGGGATCTCTTGTGACATTTTTGTCATATAATACCGTAAAAAAAGTAATCAGGGCAATCGTGCAGAGCATGAAGACATCAATAGTGTCTGAAATTGGAGAGAAGAGATTTAGTATACAAGTAGATTCAACGCAAGATGTTGGAGTAGTTGACCAAGCTACAGTGGTAGTTAGATATGTGAAAGAGGAATTGGTTAAGGAACGTCTTATCTCTGTTTTACCAGTGAAAGACGCATCAGGAAGAGGACTCAATGAGCTCTTAAAGTCAAGTTTTCAAGTTCTAGGATTGAATTACAAAAAGATAGCAGGGGAATCGTTTGATGGAGCAGCAAACATGAGAAGTGCTTATGTGGGTTTGCGTGCTCAGATTGCCAAGGAAGTGTCCAACTCTGTTTACATTTGGTGCTATAGTCACCTCTTAAACCTGTGCATCAGTGATTGCTGTGATGTTCAAGAAGCCAAAAAATTTTTGGTCTCCTACATCGGTTAGGAACTTTTTTTGGAGATTCTCACAAGAGAATGAATGTTTGGAGGGAACAGCTTGAAAAGCGACATGGTCATGAAAAAATGCTCAGGCTGCAAAAAATTGGAGAGACAAGATGGTGGGCTAAAGATAAAGCCCTCAACTGGCTGTTTGGTGAAAAACACTCTCTATTTTTGGACACACTAGAAGTTTTATTGTTGGTTTCAAAACTTACACAGTCAGATTCAAAAACAACTTCTGAGGCTAGTTCTCTGTCAGAAAACCTTTGCAGGTTTAGACCATTTTAACAGCACAATTTTTTTGTCTGTTTTTGATGTTGTTGGACCTGTTTCAAAATATCTGCAAACAAGTGGTCTAGACTATATGGTGGCCTGGAAAAATGGTAGAAACTGCAGTTAATCAACTTAAAAAAATAGAATATTCACAATTGAAGAAAAAGCAAAACACTTTGCAAATAAAGTGAATGACCTGATGGTAGAAAGAGAGGGCCTTGATTCAGTGGAAGTTGAAACAGAGCTCCAACAGAGGAGAATTACGAGAACAAAGCGTATGGCTGGAGAATCCTCCATCGATGAGCAACCAATTAGTCAAATCCAACGTTTTCGAGTTCATGTTTTCAGGCCAGTTTTGGACCAGATTATAGGAAGTATGACTGAGAGATTCTCTGAAAATAAACAGCTAATTTTGGACTCCCAATATTTGGATCCTCGTTCCTTTGACAAAATTCGAAAAGATCCAAATGTGTTAGAGGCAGGAGCGCTACAGAAAATTTCTCAGTTGGCAGAAGTGGATGAGTCCTCTCTGAAAAGTGGATTATTGAGTTTTGCCAACTTGTTTCCACAACTTGCAGAAGATGAGAGTAGGAAGCAAGACCTTGTTCTTGTTAGTTCTGAGGAAAGTGACGATGAACAGGATGATAATCCTGTTAATACTGGTGGTGCTGCTGCTGCTGATGATGAGTGGGGTTCTTTTACAGATTGTGTGGATCCAGAAACAAAATGCAAATCATGTAAAAAATGTTTTCTTTGTTGCCACAGATTTCTTAGAAAGTATTGTCTTTTCTCTGCTGCTTTTGAAAATCTCTCTGTTGTGTATGAATACCTGCTAACGCTCTCTTTCACTCAAGTGGCATGTGAAAGGGCATTTAGTAAGTTAAAACTTATAAAGACTCGATTGAGAGCCACAATGGGACAAGAACTTCTTGATGCACTTATGATCATGTCAGTTGAAAGGGATCTTTTGGAACTTGTTCATTTCCCTGATGTTCTGGAAAGAATCCGTAGCACCTCTCCTTTGATGAGGTCTTTGTTAACGGAGTAAAAAATGATCTGTCCAAATGGGAGTAGTATCATATCCACAATACATCCTAATATGTTCTTCAGAAGCCAGTTATAGCAAGTTTACCATTTGAGGGTGTTATGTGTCCTTGGTTTTTATTTAACTACAAATAATTCTAAAGTTAATATTTGGTTCGTGTAATAGATTTGTTTGCTTATTTGATTCTCAAAAGTAAAAATATTGATTTCTGTATTGTGGCTAATTTATGATGTGTATATTTAAATATATATATATATGTTCTATAATTATTTTAAACAGTAATAAACTGTTATTTATTACTTAATTTGCTTCCCGTGTTTGTTTTTACTTAAACATGGGCCCGAGTTGCGGAACTCTGGGCCTCTGTGTAGTGCTTGCCACCCGGGCCAAAAGTTGCCAGTCAGCCCCTGGACTGTGCACATTCTACACTTCCTGCCTGGCCAAAAAATGTCACACACTAACACAACCTTGTTGTACTGCCTTGAGATTTGATTACCGACGTGGCATGGTTTTGTTAAGCTTAGGCGATGTCACAACAACACGGATTTTTGTCCACAGTCACATTCATTGTATAACCAACAATTTATCAAAAAAATATTGATGGCAGCACTGCGTGAAGTCTTCTCCGACACAACCCAAATATCCTCAGTGCGGCTCAGGTCTAGTTTATTTGTCCCTGTTTGCAGCTTCACGCAACACCTCCTCCAGGGGTCAAGTCCTGGGAAAAAAGTGAGGGAACTCACCCACGAATTCCACAACCTCTATTACCTGAAGAAAAAATATATATAATCACGAGTATAGCCTGACGAGCCGGTGATACCATTTTTATTGGGTTAACTTTACATTTAAAAGACAAGCTTTCAAGAGTGTAAACTGGAAACTATACTGATCAGTGAAAGGTATCACTACGTACAGGTATACTCGCGATTTTGGCAACTGGACTAACGCGTTTATATATAATCTATATATATATCCAGGCACAGACCCCCCAAAATTATATACACAGCACTGGACCCCCAGAATAATATACACGGCCCTGGTTATATGGATATATTTTCCCAGTTCACATGGATATAATTGCCCCAGCTCTCATGGATAATGCCCCCAGCTCTCATGGATAATGCCCCCAGCTCTCATGGATAATGCCCCCAGCTCTCATGGATAATGCCCCCAGGTCTCATGGATATTGCCCCCAGCTCTCATGGATATATGCCCCAGCTCTCATGGATATATGCCCCAGCTCTCATGGATAATGCCACCAGGTCTCATGGATATTGCCCCCAGGTCTCATGGATATTGCCCCCAAGTCTCATGGATAATGCCCCAGGTCTCATGGATATATGCCCCAGGTCTCATGGATATTGCCCCCAGGTCTCATGGATAATGCCCCAGGTCTCATGGATAATGCCCCCAGCTCTCATGGATAATGCCCCCAGCTCTCATGGATAATGCCCCCAGGTCTCATGGATAATGCCCCCAGGTCTCATGGATAATGCCCCCAGGTCTCATGGATATTGCCCCCAGCTCTCATGGATATATGCCCCAGCTCTCATGGATATATGCCCCAGCTCTCATGGATAAATGCCACCAGGTCTCATGGATATTGCCCCCAGGTCTCATGGATATTGCCCCCAGGTCTCATGGATAATGCCCCAGGTCTCATGGATATATGCCCCAGGTCTCATGGATATATGCCCCAGGTCTCATGGATATTGCCCCCAGGTCTCATGGATAATGCCCCAGGTCTCATGGATAATGCCCCAGGTCTCATGGATATATGCCCCAGGTCTCATGGATAATGCCCCCAGGTCTCATGGATAATGCCCCCAGGTCTCATGGATATTGCCCCCAGGTCTCATGGATATTGCCCCCAGGTCTCATGGATAATGCCCCAGGTCTCATGGATATATGCCCCAGGTCTCATGGATATTGCCCCCAGGTCTCATGGATAATGCCCCCAGGTCTCATGGATAATGCCCCCAGGTCTCATGGATAATGCCCCAGGTCTCATGGATATATGCCCCAGCTCTCATGGATATATGCCCCAGCTCTCATGGATAATGCCCCCAGGTCTCATGGATATTGCCCCCAGGTCTCATGGATAGTGCCCCCAGCTCACCTCTCTGCGACCGGCAAACACGTGCTTCCTGTTAGAACGGCCGCTGACAGGAAGTGCAGCCGCTCGCCTGGGATCGATGAAACAGCCAGGCGAGCGGCTCCACTTACTGTCAGCGGGCCGTTCTAACAGGAAGCACGCGGCTGCCGGCAATGTGCGGTGGCCGCCTGCTCCAGCCTTTCGGGCTCGGGCCACAGCGGGAACGCTGCGTTCCCGCAGCGTTCCCGCTGTGGGAGAAGTGTGGGAATGCCGTTCCCGCGCGTTCCCACTCGACTCGAGCCCTGACCTCCTCCCAGCTATGAGCTCACTCTCTCCCACCGCTGCCCGCTAAGGCGCTGCCCGCCAACATGGCAGGAAGACAACAGCGTGGGGGAACGGCAGCTGCCGACAGTCCCAAGACCTCGTCACAATGACGTCAGTTCTGGAGTTAACCCCTAACTGCGACCAATGGTGGAGATAGGGGGTTCATTGGAACCCCCTATCTCCCGATCCGCGGCAGCTATCGGTTGGTTAATGTTTGGTATCTTTGGATCGACCAGAGCATGGCCTTTCCAACAATACCAAACATGACAATGTTAAGATTTTTTTTTTTATATTTTAATTTTTTATAAACAGGTTTTTTGTTTTGTTTTGTTAATGCAGCAATATTGTTCCCATTTCAATTATAATGTGAACAATGATGCTGCACTAAGGATTTTTGTATGGAGTGCGTTTGTTAAAAATAGTGTAATTTTCACCCAAAAAAAATATAACAAGTCCCCTTTTCAATTATTTTTAACAAACGCAACTCATAAAACATAACCGCAAACACGCGCATGTTAAAATGTGAAAAAAATACTTTACACCTTGTAAAACAAACATTGAAAATTCAAATTTTATTGCATTTTTTGTTATACAGACAGGACATGACGCATACATATGATAATGATATATTATGAATCATCTGCCGAGTCTGCCGGAAAGAACGATATAGTCTGGGTCATATTATAAAATAAGGCTTCAAAAAACGCATTTAAACAAGAGGAGCGAAACTGTTAAAAATTAGCTCAGCAGCAGACCACAGCACCGCACACAGGCGTGAAGGGAAGCCGTGAAATCACTCAGCAGCGAAAGGGTTAATTTTTTATTTTTTCTGTTTTAAATCTTTTTTTTTTTTCGTTTCAGATCATTTTGATCAACTATTTTTCCGTTTTAAAACCTTTTTGTTCTGGTTTTTATTTTTAAAGTCAGACCATTCGGGTCAGTTTAGCGTTTTTTAAATCGTTTTGTTCATTTTTTTTGGTTCCTTGGCTTTCATACCATTTTTTAATGTGATTAAATAAAGTTGTAAAATGTATATTCATAAGAAAAAAAGGATCTTTATTTAAAAAAAAAAAAACACGATAGAATCGCCAGAATTATCGTATCGACAGAATGAATTATTGGATCCGAAAAACAAACCAAAAATTTATTATAAAGAAATATATAAAGTATAAAAAAGTAAACCATAGTAGTTTACATCAAAACGAATAGAGTTAGACAGCTTTGAAACGAGGAGAACAGACGTTCCGAAAAAATGAAAATTTCCGAAATCACGAAAAGTCGATACAAAAAACGAGCTAAGTGACACGAAAATACGAAAAATGGTCGATATTCCGAAAAAATTATGTACACGAAAAACGAATCGAGCCGAATCGAAACAGAAATCGGTCGAAACGAGCCGAATCGAAAAGTTTGGAAATCCGAAAAATCGAGTCGAACCGAAAAGAAAATCGGTGCACAAGCCTACAAAATATCTGGGAAATGTTCTAATCTGTGTGTTCTCACTCCCAGCAACTATTTTGGGGGTCAGTAATTTCTACAAAATATCTGGGAATTGTTCTAATCTGTGTGTTCTCACTCCCAGCAACTATTTTGGGGGGTCACTAATTTCTACAAAATATCTGGGAATTGTGGTAATCTGTGTGTTCTCACTGCCACCAAGTAATTTGGGGAGTCAGTAATTTCTACAAAATATCTGGGAATTGTTCTAATCTGTGTGTTCTCACTTCCAGCAAATATTTTGGAAGTCAGTAATTTCTACAAAATATCTGGGAATTGTTCAATCTGTGCGTTCTCACTCGCAGCAACTATTTTGGGGGTCGGTAATTTCTACAAAATATCTGGGAATTGTTCTAATCTGTGTGTTCTCACTGCCTCCAAGTATTTTTTGAGGGGAGGGGGTCAGTAATTTCTACAAAATATCTGGGAATTGTGGTAATCTGTGTGTTCTCACTCCCTGCAACTATTTTGGGGTCAGTAATTTCTACAAAATATCTGGGAATTGTGGTAATCTGTGTGTTTTCCCAGCAACTTTTTGGGGTGTCAGTCATTTCTACAAAATATCTGGAAATTGTTCTAATCTGTGTGTTCTCACTCCCAGCAACTATTTTGGGGTCAGTCATTTCTCCAAAATATCTGGGAATTGTTCTAATATGTGTGTTCTCACTCCCCAGCAACTATTTTGGGAGTCAGTAATTTCTACAAAATATCTGGAAATTGTTCTAATCTGTGTGTTCTCACTCCCAGCAACTATTTTGGGGTCAGTAATTTCTACAAAATATCTGGAATTGTTCTAATCTGTGTGTTCTCACTCCCAGCAACTATTTTGGGGTCAGTAATTCTACAAAATATCTGGGAATTGTGGTAATCTGTGTGTTCTCCCAGCAACTGTTTTGGGAGTCAGTCATTTCTACAAAATATCTGGGAAATGTTCTAATCTGTGTGTTCTCACTCCCAGCAACTATTTTGGGGGTCAGTAATTTCTACAAAATGTCTGGGAATAGTGATAATCGGTGTGTTCTCACTCCCAGCAACTATTTTGATGTCAGTAATTTCTACATAATATCTGGGAATTGTGGTAATCTGTGTATTCTCCAAGCAACTATTTTGGGGGTCGGTCATTTCTACAAAATATCTGGGAATTGTGGTAATCTGTGTGTTCTCACTCCCAGCAACTATTTTGGAGTCAGTAATTTCTACAAAATATCTGGGAATTGTTCTAAGCTGTGTGTTGTCACTCCCAGCAACTATTTTGGGGGTCAGTAATTTCTACAAAATATCTGGGAATTGTTCTAATCTGTGTGTTCTCCTAGCAACTATTTTGGGGTCAGTAATTTCTACAAAATATCTGGGAATTGTTCTAATCTGTGTGTTCTTACTCCCAGCAACTATTTTGGGGAGTCAGTAATTTCTACAAAATATGTGGGAATTGTTCTAATCTGTGTGTTCTCACTCCGAGCAACAATTTTGTGGGTCAGTAATTTCTACAAAATATCTGGGAATTGTTCAATTCTGTGTGTTCTCACTCCCAGCAAGTATTTTGGAGGTCAGTAATTTCTACAAACTATCTGGGAATTGTTCTAATCTGTGTGTTCTCACTCCCAGCAACTATTTCGGGGGTCAGTCATTTCTACAAAATATCTGGGAATTGTGGTAATCTGTGTGTTCTCACTCCCAGCAACTATTTTGGGGGTCAGTCATTTCTACAAAATATCTGGGAATTGTGGTAATCTGTGTTCTCACTGCCACCAAGTATTTTGGGGAGTCAGTAATTTCTACAAAATATCTGGGAATTGTTCTAATCTGTGTGTTATTACTCCCAGCAACTATTTTGGGGGTCAGCAATTTCTACAAAATATCTGGGAATTATTCTAATCAGTGTTCTCACTCCCAGCAACTATTTTGGGGTCAGTAATTTCTACAAAATATCTAGAAATTGTTCTAATCTGTGTGTTCTCACTCCCAGCAACTATTTGGGGGGTCAGTAATTTCTACAAAATATCTGGGAATAGTGGTAATCTGTGTGTTCTCACTCCCAGCAACTATTTTGGGGGTCAATAATTTCTAGAAAATATCTGGGAATTGTTCTAATTTGTGTGTTCCTACTCCCAACAACTATTTTGGGGGTCAGTCATTTCTACAAAATATCTGGGAATTGTGGTAATCTGTGTGTTCTCACTGCCACCAAGTATTTTGGGGAGTCAGTAATTTCTACAAAATATCTGGGAATTGTGGTATTCTGTGTGTTCTCACTGCCACCAAGTATTTTGGGTGGTCGGTAATTTCTACACAATATCTGGGAATTATTCTAATCTGTGTGTTCTCACTCCCAGCAACTATTTTGGGGTCAGTAATTTCTACAAAATATCTGGGAATTGTGGTAATCTGTGTGTTCTCCAAGCAACTATTTTGGGGGTCAGTAATTTCTACAAAATATCTGGGAATTGTTCTAATCGGTGTGTTCTCACTCCCAGCAGCTATTTTGGGGGTCAGTAATTTCTACAAAATATCTGGGAATTGTTCTAATCTGTGTGTTCTCACTCCCAGCAACTATTTTGGGGGTCAGTAATTTCTACAAAATATCTGGGAATTGTTCTAATCTGTGTTTTCTGTCTCTCAGCAACTATTTTGGGGGTCAGTAATTTCTACAAAATATCTGGGAATTGTTCTAATCCTTGTGTTCTCACTGCCACCAAGTATTTTGGGAGGTCGGTAAATTCTACAAAATATCTGGGAATTGTGGTAATCTGTGTGTTCTCCCAGCAACTGTTTTGGGAGTCAGTCATTTCTACAAAATATCTGGGAAATGTTCTAATCTGTGTGTTCTCACTCCCAGCAACTATTTTGGGGGTCAGTAATTTCTACAAAATGTCTGGGAATAGTGATAATCGGTGTGTTCTCACTCCCAGCAACTATTTTGATGTCAGTAATTTCTACATAATATCTGGGAATTGTGGTAATCTGTGTATTCTCCAAGCAACTATTTTGGGGGTCGGTCATTTCTACAAAATATCTGGGAATTGTGGTAATCTGTGTGTTCTCACTCCCAGCAACTATTTTGGAGTCAGTAATTTCTACAAAATATCTGGGAATTGTTCTGAGCTGTGTGTTGTCACTCCCAGCAACTATTTTGGGGTCAGTAATTTCTACAAACTATCTGGGAATTGTTCTAATCTGTGTGTTCTCACTGCCACCAAGTATTTTGGGAGGTCAGTAATTTCCACAAAATATCTGGGAATTGTGGTAATCTGTGTGTTCTCCCAACAAATATTTTGGGGGTCAGTCATTTCTACAAAATATCTGGGAATTGTGGTAATCTATGTGTTCTCACTCCCAGCAAGTATTTTGGGGTCAGTCATTTCTACAAAATATCTGGGAATTGTGATAATCTGTGTGTTCTCACTCCCAGCAACTATTTTGGGGTCAGTAATTTCTACAAAATATCTGGGTATTGTGGTAATCTGTGTGTTCTCCAAGCAACTATTTTGGGGGTCAGTAATTTCTACAAAATATCTGGGAATTGTTGTAATCTGTGTGTTCTCACTCCCAGCAACTATTTTGGGGGTCAGTAATTTCTACAAAATATCTGGGAATTGTTCTAATCTGTGTTTTCTGTCTCTCAGCAACTATTTTGGGGGTCAGTAATTTCTACAAAATATCTGGGAATTGTTCTAATCTGTGTGTTCTCACTGCCACCAAGTATTTTGGGGTCGGTAAATTCTACAAAATATCTGGGAATTGTGGTAATCTGTGTGTTCTCCCAGCAACTATTTTGGGAGTCAGTCATTTCTACAAAATATCTGGAAATGTTCTAATCTGTGTGTTCTCACTCCCAGCAACTATTTGGGGGTCAGTAATTTCTACAAAATATCTGGGAATTGTGGATAATCTGTGTGTTCTCACTCCAGCAACTATTTTGATGTCAGTAATTTCTACAAAATATCTGGGAATTGTGGTAATCTGTGTATTCTCCAAGCAACTATTTTGGGGGTCAGTATTTCTACAAAATATCTGGGAATTGTGGTAATCTGTGTGTTCTCACTCCCAGCAACTATTTTGGGGTCAGTAATTTCTACAAAATATCTGGGAATTGTTCTAATCTGTGTGTTCTCACTCCAGCAACTATTTTGGGGGTCAGTAATTTCTACAAAATATCTGGGAATTGTTCTAATCTGTGTGTTCTCCTAGCAACTTTTTGGGGTCAGTAATTTCTAGAAAAATATCTGGGAATTGTTCTAATCTGTGTGTTCTCACTCCCAGCAACTATTTTGGGGGTCAGTAATTTCTACAAAATATGTGGGAATTGTTCTAATCTGTGTGTTCTCACTCCGAGCCAACAATTTTGTGGGTCAGTAATTTCTACAAAATATCTGGGAATTGTTCAATTCTGTGTGTTCTCACTCCCAGCAAGTATTTTGGGGGTCAGTAATTTCTACAAACTATCTGGGAATTGTTCTAATCTGTGTGTTCTCACTCCCAGCAACTATTTCGGGGGTCAGTAATTTCTACAAAATATCTGGGAATTGTTCTAATCTGTGTGTTATCACTCCAGCAACTATTTTGGGGTCAGCAATTTCTACAAAATATCTGGGAATTGTTCTAATCGGTGTTCTCACTCCCAGCAACTATTTTGGGGTCAGTAATTTCTACAAAATATCTAGAAATTGTTCTAATCTGTGTGTTCTCACTCCCAGCAACTATTTGGGGGTCAGTAATTTCTACAAAATATCTGGGAAAGTGGTAATCTGTGTGTTCTCACTCCCAGCAACTATTTTGGGGGTCAATAATTTCTAGAAAATATCTGGGAATTGTTCTAATTTGTGTGTTCTTACTCCCAACAACTATTTTGGGGGTCAGTCATTTCTACAAAATATCTGGGAATTGTGATAATCTGTGTGTTCTCACTGCCACCAAGTATTTTGGGGAGTCAGTAATTTCTACAAAATATCTGGGAATTGTGGTATTCTGTGTGTTCTCACTGCCACCAAGTATTTTGGGGGTCAGTAATTTCTACACAATATCTGGGAATTGTTCTAATCTGTGTGTTCTCACTCCCAGCAACTATTTTGGGCGCCAGTAATTTCTACAAAATATCTGGGAATTGTTCTAATCTGTGTGTTCTCACTCCCAGCTACTATTTTGGGGTCAGTAATTTCTACAAAATAACTGGGAATTGTTCTAATCTGTGTGTTCTCCTAGCAACTATTTTGGGGTCAGTAATTTCTACAAAATATCTGGGAATTGTTCTAATCTGTGTGTTCTCACTCCCAGCAACTATTTTGGTGGTCAGTCATTTCTACAAAATATCTGGGAATTGTTCTAATCTGTGTGATCTCACTGCCACCAAGTATTTTGGGAGGTCAGTAATTTCCACAAAATATCTGGGAATTGTGTTAATCTGTGTGTTCTCCCAGCAAATATTTTGGGGGTCAGTCATTTCTACAAAATATCTGGGAATTGTGATAATCTGTGTGTTCTCACTCCCAGCAACTATTTTGGGGTCAGTAATTTCTACAAAATATCTGGGAATTGTGGTAATCTGTGTGTTCTCCAAGCAACTATTTTGGGGGTCAATAATTTCTACAAAATATCTGGGAATTGTTCTAATCGGTGTGTTGTCACTCCCAGCAACTATTTTGGGGGTCAGTAATTTCTACAAAATATCTGGGAATTGTTCTAATCTGTGTGTTCTCACTCCCAGCAACTATTTTGGGGGTCAGTAATTTCTACAAAATATCTGGGAATTGTTCTAATCTGTGTTTTCTGTCTCTCAGCAACTATTTTGGGGGTCAGTAATTTCTACAAAATATCTGGGAATTGTTCTAATCTTGTGTTCTCACTCCCAGCAACTATTTTGGAGGTCGGTAAATTCTACAAAATATCTGGGAATTTTGGTAATCTGTGTGTTCTCCCAGCAACTGTTTTGGGAGTCAGTCATTTCTACAAAATATCTGGGAATTGTTCTAATCTGTGTGTTCTCACTGCCACCAAGTATTTTGGGTGTTCAATAATTTCTACAAAATATCTGGGAATTGTTCTAATCTGTGTGTTCTCACTCCCAGCAACTATTTTGGGGGTCAATAATTTCTACAAAATATCTGGGAATTGTTCTAATCTGTGTGATGTCACTCCCAGCAACTTGTTTGGGGGGTCAGTAATTTCTACAAAATATCTGGGAATTGTGGTATTCTGTGTGTTCTCACTGTCACCAAGTATTTTGGGGGTCTCGTTTCTACAAAATATCTGTGAATTGTGGTAATCTGTGTGTTCTCACTGCCACCAAGTATTTTGGGGGTCTCATTTATACAAAATATCTGGGAATTGTTGTAATCTTTGTGTTCTCACTGCCACCAGCAATTTTGGGGGTCAGTCATTTCCACAAAATATCTGGGAATTGTGGTAATCTGTGTGTTCTCACTGCCACCAAGTATTTTGGGGGGTCTCATTTCTACAAAATATCTGGGAATTGTTCTAATCTGTGTGTTCTCACTCCCAGCAACTATTTTGGGGGTCAATAATTTCTACAAAATATCTGGGAATTGTTCTAATCTGTGTGATGTCACTCCCAGCAACTTGTTTGGGGGGTCAGTAATTTCTACAAAATATCTGGGAATTGTGGTATTCTGTGTGTTCTCACTGTCACCAAGTATTTTGGGGGTCTCGTTTCTACAAAATATCTGTGAATTGTGGTAATCTGTGTGTTCTCACTGCCACCAAGTATTTTGGGGGTCTCATTTATACAAAATATCTGGGAATTGTTGTAATCTTTGTGTTCTCACTGCCACCAGCAATTTTGGGGGTCAGTCATTTCCACAAAATATCTGGGAATTGTGGTAATCTGTGTGTTCTCACTGCCACCAAGTATTTTGGGGGGTCTCATTTCTACAAAATATCTGGGAATTGTTGTAATCTTTGGGCTCTCACTGCCACCCATCTGGGTGTCTCACTGATTTATAGGAGGTTTCTGGGAATTGTAATCTGTGTCTTCTCACTGCCAGCTATCAGGGGGTCCCACATACTTCTAGCAGATTTCTGCAAATTGTAATCTATGTCTTGTCACTGGCTGCCAGCTATCAGGGTGTCTCACTGAGTTATACCAGAGTTCTGGAAATATTTAATCTTTATACCAGAGCTGAATCAGAGTTCTGTAGCATATCTCCAATTTTTATAACAGAGTTGAATCAGAGTTCTGTATATCTTTAATCTATATATCACTCACCATGTGTCAGAAAGACCAAAAAGGACCGGCAGACGCACCCAGACATAGATATGAGGGCAAGCAGCCTATGTGTCGGGAGGCTGTGCCTCTGGTCATCGTGGACGTGGTGCACATTATTTGGGTGCACTGCCACTGACGCCTATATTACCAGATTTATATCATTTTAATATTTGACTGCAGGGTCCAACCCTGCACTCTTCCAGAATACCACAGAGGGGTTATGTTACGTTCCCTCCAGTCATGCCCACTGGTCATGAGTTCTTCTCAACCCTTTTTGATTATAGGGTTAATCTGGCTGGTTCTCCGCCCCTGGAGTCTCAGCGTCTGACTAGACCTGTGGTCACATGACCTGAACTGCCCTATATAATGGCAGTCAGTACAATGGCTCTCTGATACAGTATAGTTCTGCTTTGCTGAGTTCCTGAATTTGTCTTTTATATCTTGATATCTTGGTTTTTTGACTTCTGGCTACTTATCCTGACCATTCTTCTGATCAACCCTTGGTACCGTCTATTGGGATTTCTGGTTTAAGACTCCTGGCCTGGTATAGTGACTATTCTCTTGCTTTATCCCATTTTGTGTTTTGTATGTGTGGTCTTCAGGTTCTGGTTTGTTTGTACCACACTACAGACTCTTTATGTTTCTGGTTCTGGTGTAAGACCTACTCTAGTGTTCTGTGTCTGTATCAAGTGCAGCAATTTATTGTTTTTGTAGAGACCACCTCAAGGATCTCTTTCCAGTGCTTTTTGTTGCTAGATCCCTCCTGTCTAGTCTGGTTTAACCCTGTCCTCGTGTATGTTTCCCACTCTGTGTAGATTAGAAGGCCATCCAAAGGACCTTACCCCAGAGCAGGGCGTTCCTCGTGGGTGTACAGTCTTGTCTTGTTATTTCTGTATTTAGTGTACAGGGTCCTGCAATATGCAGAACACATACCAGCCTAAAGGGCTTAAAACACTCAGCAGCAAGGACCCCCTTCCCTTTGGCACATGAGGGGGGCCACCGTAACATTATACTGAATCCACCCATGCATGCTGGTATGTGTTCTTTGTTAACCCTTTCGCTGCTGAGGCGTTTCACGCCTCTGTGTTGAGCTCATTTTTACCTGTTTCGCTCATCTTGTTTAAACACGTTTTGAAGGCTTATTTTAGTATATGACCCAGACATATTATATATCGTTCTTTCCGTCAGACTCGGCAGATTCATAATATGTCATTATATGTATACGTCATGTCCTGTCTGTATATTATAACAAAAAATGCAATAAAATATGAATTTTCAATACTTTACAACGTGTAAAGTGTTTTTTTTTCACATTTTAACATGCGAGCAATTGCGGTTATATTTTGTATGGGGTGCGCTTGTTAAAAAAAATTTGAAATGGGGTCTCGTTACATTTTTTTGGGGGAAAATTAAGCGATTTTTAACAAACGCACCGCATACAAAAATCATTGGTGCAGCATCATTGTTCACATTATAATTGAAATGGGAACAATATTGCTCCATTAACAAACCAAAAAAAGAAAACTATATATTTTTATTTTTAAAAAAAACTTTTTTCATGGTCATGTTTGGTATTGTTGGAAAGGCCATGCTCTGGCCGATCCAACAGTATCAAACATTAACCCCTAGCCACCATGGATCGGAAGATAGGGGGTTCATTCCCCTTCCAAACCGTGCCTGCCTTAACTGTGTGACAGCCGGCGATCGGGAGAGAGGTCCGAAGGACCTCCCCCCCCCTCCCTTTTAAGGCGCCTCCTTCGCACACGCGGGGGGGGGCTCCTGAATTAGATGTCATCGTGCCGCCGCAATGACATCTAATAGTGCCGGCAGTGGTCCCGGATGCAGGGCTGACATCGAGGATGTCAGCCCGCACCGGGGGGCACAGCGATTGGCCGGAACCCGGCCGATCGCTGGCCGCAAAGGGAGGACGTGCTCAGCGCGTCCTCTGCACGCAACCCTACCTGAGCACGTCCTCCGCAGTGAAAGGGTTAAATTCTATGCTGCAAATTGTGTTTAACGTGCTTACTGAACTGCATAAGGTCATGGAGTCTCTGGCTTTTCACCTGCAGTAATTAACCACTTAGCACCACCCGGCAGCACAAGTATTCCCATGTCAGAGAAGGAAAGGTGCAGGCTTTATAATTTATCTGTTTATTGTGCCAGTGGGCTGCACACTATTAACAGCTGCCCACTAAAGCCCGTGCGCCCCGAGGCTGGCAAGTTGCCCGTGCACCCCGAGGCTGGCAAGTTGCCCGTGCACCCCTAGGTTGGCAAGTTGCCCACTGTGCCCACATCCCACAGTCAGGTCACCAAGGCCAGGTCCCGTCAAGTATCCAAGGTAATCAGACCCCCTGTACCGTCCAGGTTTAGGAGAGCCCTTTCTAGAGTAAACAGACCTGTGGAGAGGGCAAATGATGTTAATGACTTTGCTGAATATTCTGACTATGGGTCAGATGGTGCCAGGCCCCGTACTGGGTCAGATGGCATCAGACCCTGCCATGTATCCAAGGTCAGACCCCCCCTTTACTGTCCAGGCCTAGGAGAGCCCTTCTAGAGGTAACCAGGTCTGTGGAGGGTGCAACTGACGCTCCAGACCCAGCTGAGCTTTCTATTTCTAATGTCGAAGAACAAATGGAGTACGACTCCTTCTCGGCCATAGGGTCAGATGAAGATGAAGCCATGGAAATTGCTCCCATTGGGGCTTCCCGTATGTGGTCTCCCCATACGGCCAGACACCCTAATGGTGGTCCAGGGCATCATATTATTACAGGCTGTAGTGCCTGTGGTGCTGTACGCCTATCCGTGTCAACCACCACAATCTCGAAGTCCTGCGCCGAAGCCGCAATGTTTATGTCTGGTAAAAGGTCCACTGTGCCTTTGTCCCACAGTCCTGGCGATATACCCGTGATGTCTGTTGCGGGCTACGTGCCACCCAAGATACCTAAATCTGGCGCAGTGCCAGCGGTGCTACCTAAACCTGGCGCTGTGTCAGTGGTTCCAGTGGGCGCTGAGCCCTTTATGCCAAGTGTGGGCGCTGAGTCAAGCTGTGTGTCAGCAGTGTCAGAGATGCCCGATCCAGGCACAGTACCCGAGTCAAACTGTGTGCCAGCGATGCCCGATCCTGACACAGTAACCGAGTCAAGCGGTGTGTCAGCAGTGCCCGAACCTGGTACGCTGCCAGTTCTCATGTCTGAGCCTGGTGCGGTGCCAGTTAAGTCAGTTCCTGGCGGGAAGCCAGTCAAGAGTTCTACTGGTGAGATGCCAGTGTTGTCTGGTTCAAGTACCGAGAGGTCTGTCGTGCCTTCCATGTCGAGCTGCAAGGCAGTTGTTACCCCTGTGTTGAGTCACAGGCCCACTGTGCCCATGTCCCACAGTGGGTCCACCGAAGTCCAGTCTGGTAGTGCCTCCACCAGTGCTAAGTCTCAGTCTAATCCTGTTGTCACGCTTTGTTTTAGGCCCGAGGAAGCCACGTTCTGTTCTGTACCCGATGAGACTATACTCCACTCCATTTTTGAGGAAATCCAGGATTCCGGTAGTCTGACCGGCACCAAGTGGTCCAAATCGAGCCCTGTGCCCAAGGGTTATGTACGAACGCCTTCTGGGGTCTTGTTTCGTGAGGCACACTTGTCTGTGCTCCAGAGACACCCCAATATCTGGAGGAGGATGGAGGATTCTGACTCCGATGACCGCCTCTATGACACTGACTGGGACCTGTTGTGACTGGTGTTAGTGCCTTGTGTCATGGTTTCCAGGTCTTGTTTTTTGTTTGTGGGTGCCGGGAGTCACCCATGTGACGGGGGGATAATGTTACGTTCCCTCCAGCCATGCCCACTGGTCATGAGTTCTTCTCAACCCTTTTTGATTATAGGGTTAATCTGGCTGGTTCTCCGCCCCTGGAGTCTCAGCGTCTGACTAGACCTGTGGTCACATGACCTGAACTGATCCAGTATAGTTCTGCTTTGCTGAGTTCCTGAATTTGTCTTGTATATCTTAATATCTTGGTTTATTGACTTCTGGCTATGTATCCTGACAATTCTTCTGATCAACCCTTGGTAACGTCCTATTGGGATTTCTGGTTTAAGACTCCTGGCCTGGTATAGTGACTATTCTCTTGCTTTATCCCATTTTGTGTTTTGTATGTGTGGTCGTCAGGTTCTGGTTTGTTTGTACCACACTACAGACTCTTTATGTTTCTGGTTCTGGTGTAAGACCTACTCGCAAGGCATCCAGTGGTTTGTGCTGGTTGCAGCATAATCTGTTTCTAGTGAAGTGCTCCCCTGCAGGTTGTAGACTATATTCCTGTCAAGTCTATGTAACGTTGGGGGCTTCCAGCCCTACCTGTGTGCTTGAGGACAGCAAGTCTGATGCTGCTCGCTGACCACTGCCCAGTTTAAATGGAGACAGGCAGGGAGGTGATTGCATGAGGTGTGGCTTGAGTAGGGGGCGTGGTCTGGTGAAGGTCTTTATAAACCCTCAGTATAGTTTCAGAAGTTGCCAGATCGTGGTTATCCATATCCTGAGCTCCTTGTACCTGACTGCTATATTGATTTAACCTGTTACTGACCTCTGCTTGTGTTCTGACCATTCTGCCTTCTGTTGCCCTAGACTATTTGCTTGTACTACGCTACTGCTCTGATACCGACCCGGCTATTCCATTTGACCATTCTGAACTCTGTATTCCTGATTCTGGCTCAGCTGACTCCTCTCCGTATTGTTAACCCTTTTCTGTCTAGCTAGTTTACCTGGCCAATTCTAAGGACCAGACAGATAGGGATCATTCACAGCTACACTGTTGGTAGCTTCTGGGTTTTGTGGAGTGTTGGGGGTTAAGTACTGCATGGTGGGATCCGGGAACCGTGACATTACGATCTGGCTAATATGGATCCCGCAGATTTAACACAGCACTTGGCTACCTTTGTATCCAGGCAGGATGAGCAGGATCATAGGATGGATCAGTTTGCCATTGCCTTACAAACTATCCTGAATCGTACTGCACACCTGGAACCAGTTGGGGTTGCACCCCCGCCTGCTATACCTGTGCCCCATGTCGTTCAGACATCCCAGGTACACATAATGAGGCAGCCAGTACATAGTGAGCAAGCAGTAATTCTAGAGGTGCTGGAGATCCTGAGAGGGGCTAACAAGCTCATTACTCAGCACCTGGATATCCTGTATGCAAGGTTGCTGCAACCTCCTAGGGACGTCTTCCCAAAGGAGCCTGTTCCAGTTAAAGGTTCCAGAGGACCCCTGACCCTGGAGGAAAGGGTATGGAGGAAGACTCAGGGCTTATGCTTTTATTGCGGTTCTTTCCTGCATAAAAGAATGGACTGTCAATTGCGCCCCCAGAAGTTACCCTCCATGTTCCAGCCTTACCAGGCCCCAGAGTCCACTGCCCTGCACGTCGCAGGACGTCCAAAATCCACTGCCCAACAGGGAGAGACCAGGTGTAATGCCCAGCAGTGGGAAGTCAAGAGTGCTGTCCTGCAGCATGAACAATCTAAGGTGGCTGCTCAGCAGCACAAAGAATCTGAGTCTGCTGTTTGTCAGCTTCAAGTCCTGTCCATGTCTACTGTGCCTAAGCTAGCAGTTCCAGTCAAGAGTGCTGTCCTGCAGCACGAACAAATCAAGTCCACTGCCTCACAGTGCGAGATCTGGTCCACGTTAACCAGTTTGAGAGCCAGTCCACTGCACAGCAGTTCAAGAGACAGTGCCAAGCCAAGGTCACCACTCCACAGTGCCAAGCCAAGGTGGTTGCAAAGCACTGTGAGATCAAGATTGTTGCCGAGCCGGTAGCTGCCAAGCCACGCTCACCCGAGCCGGTAGCTGCCAAGCCACGCTCACCTGAGCCGGTAGCTGCCAAGCCACGCTCACCCGAGCCGGTAGCTGCCAAGCCACGCTCACCCGAGCCGGTAGCTGCCAAGTCACGCTCACCCGAGCCGGTAGCTGCCAAGCCACGCTCACCCGAGCCGGTAGCTGCCAAGCCACGCTCACCCGAGCCGGCTGTTGCCAAGCCACACTCACCCGAGCCGGCTGTTGCCAAGCCACGCTCACCCGAGCCGGCTGTTGCCAAGCCACGCTCACCCGAGCCGGCTGTTGCCAAGCCACGCTCACCGAGCCGGCTGTTGCCAAGCCACGCTCACCCGAGCCGGCTGTTGCCAAGCCACGCTCACCCGAGCCGGCTGTTGCCAAGCCACGCTCACCGAGCCGGCTGTTGCCAAGCCACGCTCACCCGAGCCGGCTGTTCCAAGCCACGCTCACCGAGCCGGCTGTTGCCAAGCCACGCTCACCCGAGCTGGCTGTTGCCAAGCCACGCTCACCCGAGCTGGCTGCTGCCGCCATGTCCGAGTCGCCGCAGAGCCGTGCTGTTGCTGCCATGTCCAAGTCACCACAGAGTCGTGCTAAAGGCGCTGCCCCTCCTGTCCTTGCCAAGGGTGCTACCCAACCGGTCCACACCAAGGGCGCTGCCCCACCGAGCCCAGTGGTTCCAGTCCAGTCGCCGCAGAGCCGTGCCAAGGTCCCTGACCCACAGATCCGTACCACTGGTGCCGTGTTCGTGTTGCCGCAGTGCAGAGAGGACACTGTTGCTGTCCATTCCGCGTCCTGTACCAGGGGTAGGAGATGCAAAAGGACTGGTGCCAGTGCCTTCCAACCTGGACCCAGCTTTGGCTCCCAAGAGGTCTGTACCTCAGGCCCGCAATCCCGAGAGTCGAGTCCTGTCCCTGCTGGATGTTTCCGAGCCTCTAACGGTGCTATTATATGCCTTGAGGACCGAGAGGTGTATGAGAGGGCTCTACGTATCTACAAGACCCATTGACTTTTTTCTTGTCATTTTTCTTGTCCTCTTTTGAGCATCCGGCGTCTGCTCGTGGAGAGGGGGGTACTGTAACGTTGGGGGCTTCCAGCCCTACCTGTGTGCTTGAGGACAGCAAGTCTGATGCTGCTCGCTGACCACTGCCCAGTTTAAATGGAGACAGGCAGGGAGGTGATTGCATGAGGTGTGGCTTGAGTAGGGGGCGTGGTCTGGTGAAGGTCTTTATAAACCCTCAGTATAGTTTCAGAAGTTGCCAGATCATGGTTATCCATATCCTGAGCTCCTTGTACCTGACTGCTATATTGATTTAACCTGTTACTGACCTCTGCTTGTGTTCTGACCATTCTGCCTTCTGTTGCCCTAGACTATTTGCTTGTACTACGCTACTGCTCTGATACCGACCCGGCTATTCCATTTGACCATTCTGAACTCTGTATTCCTGATTCTGGCTCGGCTGACTCCTCTCCGTATTGTTAACCCTTTTCTGTCTAGCTAGTTTACCTGGCCAATTCTAAGGACCAGACAGATAATGATCATTCACAGCTACACTGTTGGTAGCTTCTGGGTTTTGTGGAGTGTTGGGGGTTAAGTACTGCGTGGTGGGATCCGGGAACCGTGACAGTCTAGTGTTCTGTGTCTGTATCAAGTGCAGCAATTTATTGTTTTTGTAGAGACCACCTCAAGGATCTTTCCAGTGCTATTGGTGCTAGATCCCTCCTGTCTAGTCTCGTTTAATCCTGTCCTCGTGTATGTTTCCCACTCTGTGTAGATTAGAAGGCCATCCAAAGGACCTTACCCCAGAGCAGGGCGTTCCTCGTGTGTACAGTACAGTCTTGTTATTTCTGTATTTAGTGTACAGGGTCCTGCAATATGCATAACACATACCAGCCTAAAGGGCTTAAAACACTCAGCAGCAAGCATCAGGGGAAAAAGACCTTTCCACTTCTTTCACCCCATCGCAATGGGCAATGGCGCACATATTCGCTGCAGGGGCATCTCGCTGTGCCACTTTAATCGAAACACCTGAGGGGGGCCACCGTAACCGGTTACTGTTGCCGACACTAAAGGCCCAATTTTAAAGCACCTATTGTTACTTCCATCCAAAGCCTGCATAAGTTTCACCATAATTTAGCCAAAAAAATCACTAAACTTGTTCTGCGTGTCCTAAAATGTCTCCTTTTTTAATACAGACTGCCACCCCAAGCAGTTGTTTATGAATAGATTAAAGGAAAAGCGTTTACCGTCATTTTGAAACGTCATTTTTTTTGTTTTTAAATGTTTCTATACATCCTACAAATCCGCCACTTCACGGGCAGGTTGTGGGGACCTCCTAGACACGATATTTGAAGGAATTTTTCGTTTTTATTTTTAACCCTTATTTCATGGAAAACTCATTGTCCCTTTAAAAACGTTTTTATTTAAACTTTTTGTCCTTGTTTCCTGTCCCCCAGGGCACTACCCGGACCTCCATACACCTTTTATGGCAAATATCTTGCATATATGCCCTCTTGCAGGGCACTCTAAAAACCGAACTTTTGAGTCCCATTGAGTTCGGTTCGTGTTCGAACTCAACAATTTTGAAATTGTTCGAGTTCGAATGCGAACCGAACACGGGATTGTTCGGCCCATCCCTACTCTTGACCAGTTAAAGTCAAACAAATTGCACTTTCTTTTACATTTGCTATAGAGAGGAAATCGTATAGCGGGGAAGGGTAGGGAGGAAAAAAAGGGATGGGTCAGGAAGTAACCTTTCAGCATCGTCTCTGTGAAAAGGCTGTCTCTACAAACCCGCGTGGCTTACTATAAGAAACGGCTCAAAAACGGAATCCGTCCTGAGTCTTAGTATGTCACAGACCGCAGGCTTTGTAGATCTTATGTATGTCCCATATTGCCCATGGGTCACGCTTAAGGGGACTAACACCTCCAGCCGCCAGTACTCTAGAATCAAAGGAATGGTATTGGCCTAGCATGGACACTACCTGCTTTTGCGTTGGGACTACAACCATTTTCCAATAAGGAGCATTGTCGAAGATACGATAATAAAGAGCATTTTCAAGTGTGGGCGCGGGAGATGTATCATGCCGAGCAGTAGGACTTCTGGGGAGCAAAGAATAGTGCTGCCCAGTACCTCTGAAGTTGAGCAATACCGGACCACAGGGGGTACAATCGCAGGACAGTGCCATCAGATATGGCCCATGGTACCCACATCCGAGGAACATCTCCAGCAGAGGGTCAAAGTGGTGCAATCGGTGAAGCGTGAGGTACCAGCAGTAATTTCCTTTGTGTTTCGATTAAAGTGGCACACCGAGATGCCCCTGCAGCGAATATGTGCCCCATTGCCCATTGCGATGGGGTGAAAGAAGTGGAAAGGTCTTTTTCCCATGATGCTTGAAATGTCCATCTAGTCGCCCCAGCCGGGGTCATGAGTGTCTGATAAAATAGTGAAATAGGTTTAGTAGTAGAATGCGGGTCTAACCAAAACAGCTTTATTTCTGAAAGGAGCGGGAGGGTGACTGCTCGATTTCA
Source organism: Leptobrachium leishanense (assembly GCA_009667805.1). Taxonomy (NCBI): domain Eukaryota; kingdom Metazoa; phylum Chordata; class Amphibia; order Anura; family Megophryidae; genus Leptobrachium; species Leptobrachium leishanense. The sequence goes on along the minus strand of CM019070.1, from coordinate 101,449,335 downwards.
GATAAAAATACAGTTGTAAATATGACCAGAACAATGCGGGTGGCGCTTTGTATTTCATTTGCACTGAGTGGAAGGACAGGATGGCCGACATTGTAAATAGATGATGGAGATGAGTGACCCCCAGACGGAGCCAGGGTAGTGCCTGAAAGTGTGGGAGGAGGTAGGTCAGAGAAGTGAGTGGGGTGGCCATGGACAATGGGATGTGGTGCATGAAGAGGGGAGAGTGTCAATCCCATATCTTTAGTAACAGGGGCCTGGAGGACAAAAGAGAGGGGAGGCATGGTCTGTGTTTCCGGGGTACCCAGAGTAAATCGGTCAAGGCATGACCGGGTGGTGAAGGCCGAAGCTATGACTATCCACTGTGGCAAGGGGTGGACATGGGCAATTTCGGATAAAGATGCTAGGCAGGACGCCCAGTGGTACCTGTGAACATGAGACACATTGAGGCCCCCATCCCTATATCTATAGTATAGTAAACTTCTGGGCACCCTGGGTCGTTTGTTTTTCCAAATGTAAGTCATGCGGAGGGATTGTAGATTATCAAGGAAGGATCTGGGCAGTGGTAATGGCAGATATCTAAAGAGATTAGGGCTGAAACAACTAATCGATTAATAGACAACTAATCAATGATTAAAATAGTTGTCAACTATTTCCATTATTGATTAATCTGTGTCGATTAATCGTCCTGTATACAGCACACACTGTTTAGAGTCAGACTGAGTTAAACGTAAATAACCTCAGCTTTGGCACTGATTGGGGAAGATGCGCCACTGCTTTACTAGGTATGATTTAGTTTTAGGGTTATGTCAGAAACAACCAGTTTGTTTTTATTCCGTTTACAACAGTAGCAGAAATATAACACAAACAATAGGATACTGCCACTGGGTGAAGGAGCTGTATGCCTGTGTTTTATCCTTATTTGAAGCTGGAGTCCTGTGCCACCACCCCACCCTTCCTGCCACACCCTCTTTGGTCGGGAACTGCCATTCCCTCCCTTTTGGTCTGGTCCCTTTCCCCAAACTCACTCCCACGTGCAGATCCGATCTTTTGTCCATACCCACTCCCTCTCACAATCAAATCAAGGCACTTGATCAAAGTCACTCCTCCACCTCAGACCTCCAGTCCCTCCTCCCACAGTTTGTTCACGAAATTCTTTAAAAGGGACAGTCTAGACTTCCAGGAGGCGGACCTGAGTAATGGCCGCATCTTAATGCAGCTCCGTTAATGAGGGTTTCCATCCACTGGCATCCGAGGCACCCCTGCCTGTAACGCCACTGCACACAGATTATCCCCCTCATCATCCCCGGAGGTCCGTGGGACAGATTTTGGCTGTCCCATACCCGCACGGCTGTGTGGGTGCGCAACCCTTTAGTAGGCCCGGACCAGACCCTGGCTGATTTGGTTGGACTGTTGTCAAACTCGTTGGAGTGTGCGTACCCCTTCTCCCCCGCTCCCCACCAACTCAAGCGCTGTGTGTTGGGGCGCCCGACCGCTCCCCCTGCACTGAGTCCTATCTTCTTGCCGCCGCGCACTCGGGCCTTTTTGGTGGTGCCTGGATCGGCGCACGTGGATGGATAACGGCTGCTTCCGGTGGGCCCTCCCCTGATCTTCCCCATCCTCAGAGGGCTCCGTCCTGGGTCCGGGCCGGGTTTCTTTTACTCTGCATGCGATTCTGCTGGGCTGGACAGGAGAGTGTTCGATCCTTCACACGACCGCACGCAGGCTCCAAGGTGAATATTTATTTTTTTCTTTTCCCTCTTCAAACACTTTTTCAGGTGATCCCACTTGGGCCCTCAACCCCCCATTAATTTTTTACACACTCGCCCTTTCCTTCAGACGAGTGGGACTGCTACTACATATCGGGAGCGGATATTTTTCTTTACACCATAAATTTATTTATTTTTAATTCCGCTGCAACATAATTTTTCTGGTGGATCCGGTGGGGTCCACTGCATCAGTACTTTTCAAATTTTTCAGTATCTTCGCTCCTGGAAGTTACCTTTTCAATTTTTTTGGTGGTCCCTGCTGGGCCCACTATCTTTGAGCATTCAATTTTTTGGTGGTCTTTGTGCGGCCCACTACCTCTATACACCAAATTTTTTCTTGATCCCACGTTCCTATTTGTGACATAACTCTCTTAAACCATAACTTTTAATAGCTGTGCATACAGACCGCCACAACCTGATAATCTTCAGATTTTTTTTTCTGTTCTCCCACGCTCATTTTCCAACATGGACAAATTTGCTGCATCTGCCTTCAAGTCCTTCAAGTGTCAAGTGGCCAAGGGTCAGGGAACCCTGGTGCAGGCCAAATCCCCAACCAGGTCCTGTTCGGAGCTGGGAAGTGCACCATCTAGTCCGCAACAGACAACTATGCCACCAAACGCCGCTCAGATGGCTGAGTTTGCTGCAATGCTCTCACCGTTACTAGATGAAAAACTGGGCTGTCTGTCGTTGTCCATCGACCTGGCACTGGCCCAACTTACTTCTCAAGCCCAACGTTTAGCGGAGGTGGAGGGCAGACTATCTACATTAGAGGATGGGCTCACTCCTCTTCGGGCAACTGTGGAATCGCACGACTCACTTCTTTCAACCCTTACTGGACAAAATCGATTTGAAAAACAGAAGCCGCAGAAATAATTTACGCATTGTGGGTCTCCCTGAAACCGTGAAGGGCCCGCAACTTCAACACTTTGTTACCACTTGGCTTCCCACGGCCTTGGGCATCTCTGGCAACATACCACTGATTGTTGAGCGGGTTCATAGACTAGGGCCTGATCTCTCTCCATCACTGAATCAACCTCGCATGGTCATATTTAAGTTGCTCAACTTCATGGATAAAATCAACATTCTACAGGCGTACAGAAAGGCTGGTACACTGGACTACCAAGGGACTACCTTACGCCTTTTCCAGGACTTTTCGGCGTCCTTAGGGGCCGCCACAGAGCGTTTGCACCTGTCTGTTCAAAGTTGGCGACGGCCAACATCAGATTCACCCTTCAATATCCGGCGCATCTTCGGGTTCATCTTCACGGACGGGTCACTTTCTATTTCAAAAGTTCGAGTTCGAACTCGAACCAAACTCATTGCAAGTCAATGGGACTCAAAAGTTAGATTTTTAGAGTGCCCTCCAAGAGGGCATATATGCAAGATATTTGCCATAAAAGGTGTATGGGGGTCCGGGTAGTGCCCTGGGGGACAGGAAACAAGGACAAAAAGTTTTTAAAAAACACTGTTTTAAAGGAACAGTGAGTTTTCCATGAAATAAGGGTTAAAAATAAAAATGAAAAATTCCTTCAAATATCGTGCCTAGGAGGTCCCCATAACCTGCCCGTGAAGTGGCGGATTTGTAGGATGTATAGAAACATTGCCATCAGAGACCCACACATGACACCTAGCCACCCTTAAGGGGTTAAAATGCACAGGGACTGGCTACTATCCTATTAGATGAGGGAATGTATTATATGTATAAAGCAAGGTATATATGACAACGGATAGTGAGAGACTCTAGGGACTCAGCTTGTACGCTTTATGATAGACATTTCTAACACAATAATAATTATATGCTCACATAGGCCCTTCGGGAGAGGTACATGACATACAAATACTGGAATATTACGTTTAAATCTAAGTGTGATACAGATTTTATTAAGCCCTTGATGACAAATGACGTAATATCTACATCATTAATAGACATGTGCACAGCATAAAATTTAGTTTTGAACTAATGGATTATTCCTAAAGTGCAATTTATTTAGTTGCTAAAGAAATTCGTTTTCAGTTCTTTAGTATGAAAACTAATTTCATTCATCCGAAAACCAGTGGATTCAATTACTATTGTAGTGGCTCCTCAGAGGGCTGAGATCGCTGCTTGTTACAGTATCATTCACTCTCAGCACAATGTGCCAGGCAAAGCTGTTACAGTAACTGACTGCTGCTCATCACAGTGCTCAGAGTTTCAGTAAAACTAGTAAATAATATTTTTATATATAACAGGTTATAACAATATTATTTTCTTGTTTTACTGAAACTGAGCGCTGTTAGTCAGTTACTGTACCAGCTGAGCCTTATACATTGGCTGCTTGTTATATTATCTCTCAGTACAATCTCAGTGCTCACAGCCACTAGATTTAAAGGGCTAAAAAAGGCTCCTCTCTGTATAATGTATAGAACATTCTCCTGCATTATTTAATACCCCTCTCTGTATAATGTATAGAACATCCTCCTCAATTTATACCTTTCTCTCTATAATGTATATAACATCCTCCTGCATTAAAACCCCTCTCTGTATAATATATATAACATCCACCTGCATTAATTAATGCCCCTCTCTGTATAGAACATCCTACTGCATTGGCATGTGGAGGGTGTAGAACTTCGGAATGCAATCCAGCACAGGAGAGGGAACTTTTACTTAAACTTTATCTCTGTGGGGGAGACACAGGAATATAAAAGCAGGGGAGCGGGAAAATATTAACATAAATCGGTCTGAAAGTTCAGAGAAGAGATGACTGGTGCAAATTTATTTTTAGAATAAAATAAAGCACTTTAAATCCAGGGAAAACATTCAAATAAATCACACTGAAGGCTCATAATGACAGAGTAACTGTGAGAGCTGGATACTAAATGTATCAGATGTAAAAAACTCTTTAACAAGCAGCACTGGGAGAGGAGAGGGACTTTATATAAAACGTGTATTATAGTTGTGGGAAAGTGCTCCTGGCAGTGGCGGAAGTACCAGGGTCGCAGCGGTCGCAGTTGCGACCAGGCCCTGGCATTCCGCCACTGGAGGGGGGCCCAGCGCCTGCCGCCAGATTCCGGCAAAAAGCGCCGGAATCTGTGACCGCGCGCTGGCCGTCCCTCTCCCTACGCGAGCGGCCGCTGATATGCAGCTTGGCCGCTCACGTGGGAGAGAAACTACCTGACCAGCGCACGAGACCTCGCGCTGATCAGGTGGTTTCCGGCGAGCGGCCAAGCTGGATGTTTCCAGCGGCCGCTCGCCAAGGAGAAGACGCCGGAGGAGAAGACGCCGATGGAGCCTGCCCGGGGCCAGCAGAGCAGGTAAGTAAGAGCTGGGGCAGAATATCCATGAGCTGGCTGGGGCAGTATATCCATGAGATGGGGGCAGTATATCCATGAGATGGGGGCAGTATATCCATGAGATGGGGGCAGTATATCCTTGAGCTGGGGCAGTGAAAGGTATTTTAATATGATAGGTAGTGTGAATCCACCCCCCCCCATTATAAGTGTCAAACCCTGCAAGTCTTTTACTTGCATAGGATGTTAGCCTGTGGAATTTAGCCATTTCCTTTGTGTGCAGGAAGGGGTGTGTGAAAAGTGTATGCTAGAAAAAGCCATCTCTGAATCAATATAGTAATTTTTGGCTCACTGTTGGTTAAACTCTGACGTAGAAATGTATCTGTATGCTGATTGGCTATAAGTTCTTTGAAATCTAATAAAAGACCTGTCTAAGGAAGGATATTTCAGACAGGACTGACGCTACATTGCTTTGTGGCTGATTTTGTTGTCTCTCGCCATGGTGAAGCGCCGAGCCCTGTTTTCAACTTTGATATATGAGAAGAAACTTGAAAAAGGTTTATTGAAATTTCATAAATGGTAATTATTATAGGGAGTTTGTTTTGTTTGCTTTAAATCCAAATTTATCAGGCAGAATATCCATGAGCTGGCTGGGGCAGAATATCCATGAGCTGGCTGGGGCAGAATATCCATGAGCTGGCTGGGGCAGTATATCCATGAGCTGGCTGGGGCAGAATATCCATGAGCTGGCTGGGGCAGTATATCCATGTGTTGGGGCAGTATTTCCATGCGCTAGGGCAATATATCCATGTGAGGCCTGGGGGCAATATATGTCCATGTGAGGCCTGGGGGCAATATATGTCCATGTGAGCTGGGGGCAATATATGTGTCCATGTGAGCTGGGGGCAATATATGTGTCCATGTGAGCTGGGGGCAATATATGTGTCCATGTGAGCTGGGGGCAATATATGTGTCCATGTGAGCTGGGGGCAATATATATGTCCATGTGAGCTGGGGGCAATATATATCCATGTGAGCTGGGGACTATACTATCTTTTTTTATATTGCAGGAAAAAAAAAGGTAAAAATATGGATCTTTTTTTGGGGGGGTTGGGGGGCCTTCATGGATTCTTGCACCGGGGCCCTCAGGTTTCTAGTTACGCCACTGGCTCCTGGATAATATAAAATGTATCAGACCTAAGCCCCTATTATGCAGAGCGGGAGGGGAGATAACACATGTTTTATAAAGTCCCTCTCTTCTCCCAGCGCTGCTTGTTATAAAGGGGCTTTAACTATCCAGTTCTCCTCTGTCATTAGCTTTGTGTGATTTTATTTGAATGTTTTCCTTCTCCAGCTGCTTTTATCATCTTAAGTAAAGGTTTCCTCTCCTGTACTGGCTGTCTGTGCTGCGAGTGAGTATTCTGGAGCTCTATCACTGTCAGATTTTCGGGTAGGGGTCAGGAAGGATTACACATACAAACCTTTTCTGTAGCTTTGCGTTGTTGCGCTCTTCATTGCTGGTCTCCTTCACTCATCAATTTAATGTCACAAAAAGGACTGAAACTAAAATGTAGTACATTTTATTTTAGTTTCTTTCGTTTTTGTACTGAGTAGTTTCGTATCTCTTGAGTCATACAAAAACTAAATTATCCCAAAATTCGGACTAAAACTAATGCACATGTCTAATCATTAATGATTGGCTTTACAGAGTCCTGGTCTTTAAGGGGTTAAACAGCATATCAGAGGATTATATAGTAGAACACTTCTTAGAATTCAGAACAAGCACAGTGTTTGTTCATACATGTGCGGGAGCCACAACCAGTCTGCAGGCAATGTATCAAATTCATGAGACCAGACAATTAGAAGCACATGTTATTTCCAAACACTAATTAAACACCTGTTTACGCCGTTTGAGAGCACAGGTCATTTAGAGGTGAGAATCTTTGCACCTAGACATTAGGTAGTTTTTTTAATTCAATATCTAATAAACCGTTGCTTATAATATTCTGCAGTAAAGAGTGTCTTTATTTCTAGATTTTTTTTGTATTTTTTTTAAGCATTTTTTATACTTTTTTTTAAAAAAAAAAAAAATTTTAGAATTGCCAACGTTCGAGTCGAACTCCAAACTGATCGAACCGAACAGCTCATCCCTACACTGGACACTAAACCCTGTTGTTCGGAGCCACGAACATTTGGACAGGTTTCAGTTGTGTCTGCGGGACGCCGTTTGTTGTTGGTACTACCGTATTGTTTACTACTCCTGTTCACTCACTGGCTAACCCAATTTCTTTCAGGTGCAGATGTTTTTATGTTTTCTCTAGGTTGTTTATAGATAAAATATCTTGATTGCCCTTATACATATTCAACGACAGGTATTGACGTCTACCGTTGTATTTGGAGTGGGGTCCGTGGCTGGGACGGCCCCAACCCCCCTTTATTGTTGCTCTTTACTCAACATCTTCTCAAACATGATTATGGCATCCCCGTGATACATGTCTCAAATACTACACTCCCACCCTCCTATTGACCCCCAAATTTTCACATGCAATTCCTTCAAAATAGTGTCCTGGAATGTAGAAGGTCTTAACTCACCGATGAAGCGCAAAAAAGTAATACAATATTTAAAAAGGTTAGACCCGGACATTGTTTTTCTTCAGGAAACCCACTGGACTAAACCAGATCAGGCGCTGTGGGCCCCATGGGTGGGATATCTGACGTCTTCGGTTTACTCCCAAAAATCAAGAGGCACTGCCATTCTTTTACACAAGAGACTCCCGTATTCTGATCTGGTAGCAGTTAATGACGCAGAGGGAAGGTACTCGGAACCGTTCTAATTACTTAACATTTACGCCCCTAATAGCCCAAATTTGGCATTCTAAAAAACACTACTCCCGTTACTCCACCTCCATGATTCTTCTCGCAGAATAGTGGAAATAGTTTTTAACGACGTACCAGATGCAGTACTTGACCGTGCTCCGGGCTGTGTGCTACAGAGAGGGCGTTTGCAACCAACAGGTCCGGCTCTTCTCCTTACTCATTTTGACTTGGTTGACATCTGGCGCATGCATAACCCAACGGGTAGGGACTTCACATTTTATTCTGACCCTCACAAATCGTTTTCATGCCTAGACTTTTTTTTATTTCGGACTCCCTCACTTGTCATGCATTGCATACCGCGATTGGCCCGATAGCGCTTACTGACCATGCGCCGGTCTCACTGGAAATGACATTAGGAACCCCGCGGCCCGTCTCCCGGAACTGGCGCTTCCCTTCCCATCTTAAGTCGTCCGGTACATTTACATCACATGTCGAGCTTGCCTGGCATAATTATACGGACGACAATATTGAACATGTAGAGGATGTCAATCTATTCTGGTCGACGTCCAAAGCGGTGCTCAGGGGACAGATAATGGAGTTTGCAGCCTGGAAAAGGAAGGAGGACTCTCAGCAGATTGCTAAGGCCCACTTGGATTTGCTCAGGAGTTATAGAACTTATTTGGCCGACCCAACTTCTGTAACCTTGCAAGAGTATAAGCAAGATAAATCCAGGTACGACACACTGACTACCAATCGCGCGCAAAGTACATGGCAACATTAGAAATCCAGGTTATATCATTTTGGTAATAAACATGGTCGTCTGCTGGCTAATCTGGTTCGCTCTCAGACACAAACCAGACCTTTTATATCTCAGATTAGGATTGCGGACGGGACCTTGTTTACGGATCCAATAGATATCGCCGACTATTTTCGAACGTATTTTGCAGATTTTTACAAGGCAGGTCCTGACAATTGCGCATTTTTCATAAAGCACAGAACCAAAAATGTCCCCGACTGACCGTGACGCACTATCAGCGCCCATTACACACACTGAAGTCCAAAACGCGATTACTTCACTTAAAAACGGGAAGACTCCAGAACCGGATGGGTTTGGGGTGGAATATTACAAGCTCGGTGGTCCCAAACCTGGTCTCACTTTATAACAATATTCTGCAAAGGGAGGAACCTCCTCCGACTTTTAATGAGGCCAGAGTGGTGGTTATCCCCAAGCCCGGAAAGGATCCTACCTTGGTCACCTCCTACCGACCTACTGCGTTACTAAATACTGACTTGAAACTGCTCTCTACCATAATGGCCTGCCACCTGCAGAAACCTCTAGCTCGCCTTGTGGGCCTCCAACAAACTGTGTTTCTTGCTGGCCGACATTCTACAACTAAAATACGCAAAGCTATAGCAGCCATATGGTCCTCCTCCCTTACTCCACATGCCACAAATCTTCTATTGAGCTGCGACGCCGATTAAAGCATTTGATAGGATATCCTGGGCCAGGGACTGACTGGCAACTTTTGGCCCAGGGGGCAAGTATGACCCAGAGGCCCATAGTGCAGCAACTCAGGCCCTTGTGTATGAGCGTTCTCACAGAGCTCCACAGCAATATAACTCTCATACACAGTGTACATTACTGTGAGTTTTATTGCTGTGGAGCTCTGATACAGTAATGTGCAGTGTATCACAGAGCTCCACAGCAAAAAAACTCCCTCATACACACCGCACATGGATATATACTGGCCCCAGCAGCTCACACATGGATATATACTAGCCCCAGCAGCTCACACATGGGTATATATAGGCCCCAGCAGCTCACACATGGGTATATATAGGCCCCAGCAGCTCATACAAGGATATAATACCCCCAGCAGCTCACACAAGGATATAATGCCCCCAGCAGCTCACACAAGGATATATAATGCCCCCAGCAGCTCAAACATGGATATATAATGCCCCCAGCAGCTCAGGGGCCTGGTTTTGGCAGGCAAGTTCCAAAACAGTGTAAAACATAACTTTTATTAATGATAATAAAATCATAAAGACAAGAAAATTTATTTGAAAGCACCTACTTGTCATAACTAACGATTCATAAATCAAAGGAATGTTAACACAATAACTGCCAGGAACACACAACAATTCACCAAATATAAACTTTTGTAGATTATATCAATACCATGTTCGCTCAAAAAAACATGTTCCTTTGCTCTGGGTGGGAAGGAAAAAATAAAATCACTCAAAGGAGCAATCCAAAAGGTTTAATACTTATAAGAGTTAGCTAACTGGTATAGATCATTCCAGATTTGGTAGGTTACTGTCCCTAGCTAGCACACACCTTTTTAATTACATTTTAGAATTTTTATAGTTAGTTCTCGACAACAATGCCTGGAGAGTAAGGAGAGAGGGAGCAGCCTGTCTGCACAGGGGGGAGAGAGACACACTGCTGTATGAGTTTACGTCTCCTGCAAGCACATGGGTAGAGAGCTACACACTTGGCACACATGGAGGCCGGCCATATGAGATGTTAACTCAGTGTGTTGTGTTTCTCTCTCTCCCCCCCCCTGTGGAGACCGACTGCTTCCTGCTCACACACTCTCCTGTCAACAGCACAGGGAGAGGGAGAAACACATACACACTGCTGTACAGGTTTACATCTCCTACAGTCTCAGTGTGTACAGATGTGTGTAGCTCTCTACCCCTGTGCTTACAGGAGTTCTAAATGCACGAGATGTACCTGCAGCCCAGGGCTCTGCATGGAGAGAAACTGATGTGAAGGCAGCACACAGGGAGGAGGGAGGCGGATGGAGGCAGCTGGAGGAGCCCTAGGACCTCTGGCCCCGCAGCCGCCGACTTGAATTGTCTCTTGCCTCTTCCGGGTCTCTTACGACACACAGACCAACGGAAGCTGCTGGAGACACGTGACTCCCGAGTCCTACGCGAAAAATATTTAAAAAAAAAAAAACACACAACGGCCCGGGGGCGCTTGCCCCTCTGCCTCCCGGCCCAGTCCGCCCCTGTCCTGGGCTTATTTAGAGCGCTTAATTAAGTTCCACCATTTTGGAAAGATATTCTTGACCCTGTTTCGCGCGCTCTACTGCAAACCTTCCACAGTGATCACTGTGAACGGACTTAATTCTGCCTCCTTCGTGCTAGAGAGAGGGACTAGACAGGGATGTCCCTTATCGCTGTTACTGTTTAACCTTGCCTTAGAGCCCCTCCTCCGTATTAGAGGTATGCCCGTCAATCTCTGGTATCAGTTTGTCCCCCTCTGTGACGCTGAAGGTGGTGGCTTTTGCAGACGACCTGCTACTGTTTCTCTCGAACCCTGCGTCTGCTACTCTGCCGTTGTTCGCATTATTTGATTCCTTTTGCACGGCTTCGGGTTTCCAAATCAATTACACTAAATTGGTCGCTTTATCCCTGGGGTCGACACTGCAAGGCACATGGCTTAGCCAATTTCCCTTTTCCTGGGCCACCACACCTTCCATTAAATACCTAGGAGTCATCCTACCGCCGGACCTTTCCCAATTATATATATGTTACGGGTAAAACCCGAAGTGCGGTTAATCCTAGGATTACCCAGGTAATCCTAGCATTACCCAGGCCTCATTAGCAAAAATCCGAAGTGAAATGAAATTTCTGACTTTACCCGGGTAATCTGCAAAGTATCCAGTGGCCTCTGGGTATCCTGCTTTTCTGCGCTATTTTAACTGGGTAATTCACACATTACCCTAGTGTTGCTGGATAAAGTGTCCTGTGCAACGAAACATCGCACTTTATCCGGGTAATCTGCAAAGTATCCAAACGCCTCTGGGTACTCCGCTTTTCTTGGGTTTTCAGCAGCTTACAGGTGACTGAATTCCGAGGATTACCCGGATAAAGCTGCAAACTGTCATCTGACTGATAACAAAATAATGTTTTTTTGTTATTTTTAATGAATTTGTATCCACGGTCACAAACCACACTAAATAACCATAAGGATACTCTGTGCAGTAATTGTCTGAAAATTTATTTATGAAGATTAAAGATCTTAATGGTTATTATGTTTTATAAATGATATATAAGCACATATGACACATAATAAAGATCACGTAACGCTTTCACATTCATATAAGAAACATATCCTGTTACTCTGTATATTCATTATATCCGCAATACATTTTAATGTTTGTCTTTTGCCATTTTTGTTGATAATATCCCTTGATAATAGCAAAATTCAATGTTACCCAAGCGGGGTTGGTTGCTCTGCAGATTACCCAGGTGAAGCTGTGGATAGTCCTCAGATTACCCGGGTGAAGCTTCAGACTTGCACATTATTTTGGTAAAGTGCGGATTTTTCAGCTCTTCCAGGCTGTTACCCAAGGGCAGTTGGTTACTCCTAAAATTACCCCGGTAAAGTCTGAAATTTTCTTTTGTTTTGCAGCTTTACCCAGCGGTTTTGGGTAATGTCAGGATTACCCGGGTAATCCTAGGATTAACCGCACTTCGGGTTTTACCCGTACGGGTAAAGCCCGGAGTGCGGTTAATCCTAGCATTACCCAGGTCGTCATTAGCAAAAGTCTGAAGTGAAATTTCGGACTTTACCCGGGTAATCTGCAAAGTATCCAGAGGCCTCTGGGTACTCCTGTTTTAACTGGGTAATTCACACATTACCCTAGTGTTGCTAGATAAAGTGTGGTGTGCTACGAAACATCGTACTTTATCCGGGCAATCTGCAAAATATACAATCGCCTCTGGGTACTCGGCTTTTCTTGGGTTTTCAGCAGGTTACTGATGACTGAATTCTGAGGATTACTCGGATAAAGCTGCAAACTGTTATCTGACTGATAACAAAACGTGTGGTGTTTGGTTAATGTTTAACGAAATTGTATCCAGTCACAAACCTCACTAAATAACCGTCATGTAACTCCGTGCGTTAATTGTCAGAAAATGTAAATTTATTTAAAGATAGTATATAAAGATGGTTATTATGTTTTATAAATGATATATTAGCACATATGACACGTAATAAAGATCACGTAACTTTTTCACATTCATATAAGAAATGTATCCTGTCACTCTGTATATTCGTTAAATCCTTAATACGTTTTAATGCTTGTCTTTTGCCATTTTCATTGATAATATCCATAGATAATAATTGGATGCTCTGCAGATTACCCAGGTGAAGTTGTGGATAGTCCTCAGATTACCCGGGTGAAGCTTCAGATTTCCACATTATCCGGGTAAAGTGAGAATTTTTCAGCTCTTCCAGACCGTTACCCAAGGGCAGTTGGTTAGTTTTAAGATTACCCGGGTAAAGTCTGAAATTCTCATTTTTTTGCAGCTTTACCCAGCCGTTCTGGGTAATGTCAGGATTACCCAGGTAATCCTAGGATTAACCGCACTTCGGGCTTTACCCGTAACATATACATTATATCTTAACATTTAACTCAAACTAAGATGCTCCTGGACGCTTGGAGTTCTCTCCCTTTGTCCTATCTAGGACGAGCGGCGCTTATTAAAATGACCTTATTCCTCAAATTGCTCTATCCCTTGCAGGTTTTGCCTCTCCTATTGAAGCCCTCGGATCTCAGGATATTACATAGGCTCTATGCGGCATTCTTCTGGCAAGGTAAACAAGCTCGCATTCCACTTCCTGCTCTCCAGCAGTCACTGGCTATGGGAGGGATTAATTTTCCGACTATATTTGATTATAATTTAGCGGCCCTATACCATTATGCTGCGAATTGGTTGAATGGTACCTCACACTTCGTAACCTTACAGATCAAACAGGCATTGCTCCCCCTCGTCTTCTCTATCGGTATTCCTTCATCGAAGCTCCCCCATTGTCCCACCCGGCCTACGTTCTAACCCATTATTGTCCTCTACAAAATTGGCCTGGATTAAGATTCGAAGATGCCTTCAGCTGGTATGACAAACTACTTTATGGTCCCCTATCCTTCATAGCTGTCACTTTCAAAACGCCTCTCCCGCTCCAATTTTCCACACTCTGGCCCACCGTGATTTCACTCATCTTCACCACTACATCAGAGTGTCGGGTTTACCGTATTCCTATACGGCCCTAAAAGACCAAATTGCACCAAATTTAGACATTCATCCGGTATATTATTTGAGAGCTCAAACAATTTCTCCTTACCCAACTGACTGCACTATCACCTAATGATTTAGCTAATCCGCTTGATCGCTACCTGAAAGGTAGAACGTAACGGGGTGATACCAGAAATGGAGAAATGGAGGGAAAAAAGTGGGGGCAGTAATGAGAGACCAGAGGGTTTACCCCTAAATATGAATAAACTTCAGTTACTCTGATGTGGCCATCAGGGTACTAGTGTCTCTCAGAGACCAAATTAAAATTTAACTTTTATTAAACGATATAAAAGAGAATCAAACAAAACCATATACATAAACTGACAAAGTTCACAAGACAATAATAAAACCAAATCTGCTGAAAAACATGTGTATATACCAGCAGAAGCAGTGATTGGCAAGCTGTGCAGCAGGTCACCTATATAAGGTCACGAAAATAGTTGGATGGTGGAAGAGGTAATAGTGAGCTGCTTGCTTGTTTTCAATCAAAAGGTACACTGATATACTGCAGGTCAATGAGCAGAAGAACAAATTCTGCTGTAAAGGGGTGTGTATATATACACCAACCAAGGCAATGAATGACAAAGAACACAGTAAATGACCTTCGAGGATCATTTCAAGGTGCTATAGCAAGACATATTAGAAAAGTAATAACAGTTTGCTTGTTGTCGATCAAAGGTCACAAATATGTAACAGGTAAATGAGCAGAAAAACAGGTCTGCTGAAGGTTAATATGTATGCATAACAACAGAGGCAATAAATTACAATGAACACGATAAATGACCTTCAAGGATCATTTCAAAGGTGTTATGGTAGAAAAATTTATTAATGTTAACTGTGTTGAAATGACAAAACACTGCGCATGGAAGGCAGAAAACACAATGGAATGAGCAGAAGGAACAAAGCAAGGATCTCCAATGGGGAGTTTAACTCAGGTAACCCAATACAAAAATGCTCGGAGATATACTCAATTAAATATTGCCAGAAGGCATCAAAAAGCGTATGGACGATCAATGGTTCAAATCTCCAAGCATGTATTTAGAAGGTGGAGTTGGAGAGTTCCTGCCGACGAAGTGCACCCATGTGTATATACCAGCAGGAGCAGTGATTGGCAAGCTATGCAGCAGGTCACCTATACAAGGTCACAAAAAATAGTTGGATGGTGGGGAAGAAGTAATAGTGAGCTGCTTGCTTGTTTTGAATCAAAAGGTACACAAATATACTGCAGGTCAATGAGTAGAAGAACAAATTCTGCTGTAAAGGGGTGTGTATATATACACCAACCAAGGCAATGAATGACAAAGAACACAGTAAATGACCTTCGAGGATCATTTCAAGGTGCTATAGCAAGACATATTAGAAGAGTAATAACAGTTTGCTTGTTGTCGATCAAAGGTCACAAAAAAATGTAACAGGTCAATGAGCAGAAAAACAGGTCTGCTGAAAGGTAATATGTATGCATAACAACAGAGGCAATAAATTACAATGAACACGATAAATGACCTTCAAGGATCATTTCAAAAGTGTTATGGTAGAAAAAATTATTAATGTTGACTGTGTTGAATGACAAAACACTGCGCATGAAAGGCAGAAAACACAATGGAATGAGCAGAAGGAACAAAGCGAGGATCTCCAATGGGGAGTTTAACGCCATTTCCATAGAGAAGACAAATAATTTTTCCCACCAAGCAAGATGGGAAAAATTATTTGTCTTCTCTACGGAAATGGCGAGATTCTCCATGTATGTCAAAAACTGGATGCGTTATATTGACGACATCCTGTTTCTTTGGCAGGGCTCCATCGAGATGTTACACGAATGGTTGGCCCTCTTGAACACTAATGAGATTGGACTTAGCCTTACTCTAGTAATTGGTGGTAACAGTATTGAATTTCTTGATCTCAACATCACTATTAACTCCGATCTAGAACTGATTACCACACTTCATCGCAAAACAACTGCAACTAATAATTTTCTAAATTGGTCCTCTCATCATCCTCAAAATCTTAAGAGAGGGATACCAATTGGCCAATATCTAAGGGCCAGACGCAACTGTACGTCTCTAAAAGACTTCCAATTAGAAGCAAATCTTTTAAAAGACATGTTTCTATCCAAAGGTTATCCAAGGAAATGCTTAAAAAAAGCGTACCAAAGAGCACTTTCGACTCCTAGGGATGAACTCTTGATCCCGAAAAAAAGAGATGTTACAACACCTATAAGATTCATTGCGGACTATGACAATGGTTGGTCCCAAGTAAAATCTATTTGCGAAAAATATTGGCCCATTTTACACATGGAAAAATCTTTAAAAAATGTTCTTACCCCTTTTCCTTCATTCACTGCAAGAAGGACCAAAAATCTAAGTGATAAATTGGTCCACAGTTTTTTACAACCAGGAAAAGCTACACGTACCTGGTTACAACAGCCTAAAGGTGTCTTTCAATGTACCCACTGTAAAGCTTGCAAGTTTGTTCATAAATCCAAACAATTTTCTAGTAACATTACAGGGCGTCATTATGACATCAGACAATTCATGAACTGCTCTAGCCAGGTACTGGTTTATCTCATCACTTGTGAATGCGGAATCCAATACGTTGGCAAAACGATCCAGCAATTTAAACGCCGTATACTCCAACATGTCAACTCTGTCTATAATAGTCTTGAGACTTCGGTTTCTAGACATGTTCGACATCAACATAATTCTGACCCCTCATGTTTGTCCTTTCAAGCCATCGAAGGGATGGTCTGTGGACCACGTAAAGGTAATTTGGATAAAAACCTTTGTCAGAGAGAGTCTTATTGGATATACACGCTTAAAACTTTATATCCACACGGTTTAAATGAAGATTTTAACTATACGCCATTCATTTGACTATCATGTTGTTTTCCTATTTATTTATTTACTAGTTGTAAAGCCTGCCCAGAGGGCAGTCTATTGTGGATATACTGCCCCTGCTCATGGATATACTGCCCCAGCACGTGGATACTGCCCCAGCACGTGGATACTGCCCCTGCACGTGGATACTGCCCCAGCCTGCCCAGAGGGCAGTCTATTGTGGGTATACTGCCCCAGCTCGTGGATACTGCCCCAGCACGTGGATATTGCCCCAGCATGTGGATACTGCCCCAGCATGTGGATACTGCCCCAGCACATGGATATTTGCCCCCAGCACATGGATATTTGCCCCCAGCTCATGGATTTGCCCCCAGCTCATGGATTTGCCCCCAGCTCATGGATTTGCCCCAGCACATGGATTTGCCCCCAGCTCATGGAGTTGCCCAGCTCATGGATTTGCCCAGCACATGGATTTGCCCCAGCTCATGGATTTGCCCAGCACAATGATTTGCCCCCAGCTCATGGATTTGCCCCCAGCTCATGGAGTTGCCCAGCTCATGGATTTGCCCCCAGCTCATGGATTTGCCCAGCACATGGATTTGCCCCAGCTCATGGATTTGCCCAGCACATGGATTTGCCCCAGCTCATGGATTTGCCCAGCACATGGATTTGCCCCCAGCTCATGGATTTGCCCCAGCTCATGGAGTTGCCCAGCTCATGGATTTGCCCAGCACATGGATTTGCCCCAGCTCATGGATTTGCCCAGCACATGGATTTGCCCCCAGCTTATGGAGTTGCCCAGCTCATGGATTTGCCCAGCACATGGATTTGCCCCAGCTCATGGAGTTGCCCAGCTCATGGATTTGCCCAGCTCATGGATTTGCCCCAGCTCATGGAGTTGCCCAGCTCATGGATTTGCCCAGCACATGGATTTGCCCCAGCTCATGGAGTTGCCCAGCTCATGGATTTGCCCAGCACATGGATTTGCCCCAGCTCGTGGATTTGCCCAGCACGTGGATTTGCCCAGCTCGTGGATTTGCCCCCAGGTCGTGGATATGGTCCCCCAGCTCGTGGATATGGACCCCCCCAGCTCGTGGATATTGACCCCCCCCCAGCGCTCATACTTACCTGTCGAGTGCCGCCAGGGAAGTGAAGATTTCCCCGCTTCCGGTCTTTGAAGGACCCAAGCCGCGGTCACGTGACCGGGGCTTGGGTCCTTCAAAGCGGAAGCGAGGGAACTTTCCCTTCGCTGCTCGGGGGACCCGTTAGATGCACACAGCAGCCGGGTAGAGGCTGCGCTCGCAGCCTCTACCCGGCTGCCGCGCGCATCCAACCCCCCGAGCGGCGGAGGAAACTTTCCCTTCGCCGCTCTGGGGTTGGATGCGAGCGCAGCCTCTACCCGGCTGCTGTGTGCATGTGTAACCGCCGCGGCGAGCCGGCAGCCGGCTCGTGCCGCGGCGGTTGCATGCGCGCGCAACCAACCGCCGCTGGTTGCGCGCGCATGCGCAGTAAGGCTTTGGCGACGGACAGCCAAAGCCTTACTCTTTTATTATATAGATTAAGATTTACCTTATTCCATTGTCAGACATTTTCTATTACATTTTTTGTTCTTTGTTATTTGCCTGTTTAACTTTACTACCAGAATTAATAATACTATCTATTCACTATTCATGATTTTTTGTTTATTCTAATTTATGATGAGTTTATCAACATCTATTCTATCATTACTATACTTTTTTCAGTTTCATAGACGGTTTCACATTTGTCATATTTCCGCCTTCTGGTCCATTTATTATCAATGACCAGTTTTCTGCCTTTATTGACATTTTTTCAACTGAGTGGCAATTTTTGTCTTATCCATCATTTAAGAATCCATATAATGGTTTCTATTGTCATCATTTTTTCAACATTTATATTTCTGTTAGTCATTATTTCTCCAACATCTATGTGGTGGATTCTATTAATTGATATCCTATATATGCAGCCTTTGGCTAAACCTCTCATGATGTTGGATTATTTATATTTAATGGACAGCTCAATAATACATGCATTTTAAATAGTCCATGTCGATAATCCATTATTACCTTGTAATCATCAGGATATAACATCAATTTATCACTTGTAGATCTATGCTATATATGTCACCATTGTTGCTTATTCACATTTTTTTAGTTACGTTATTCCTAAGATTCATTTGCACATCTTCATTTTTATTTATTTATTCATATCTTTTTTTGAACAAGTATTCCTCCTTTGTATACATATATTCATATTTCTAATTTTTCAACTTCAATAGGTGGTTATACCCATGTATCCACTGAGCTCTAATGAGTTAAGTTATACTCACCCCTAAGATTTTCGAGCTTATCAACTAATCACTCCGCTGTATACTTGATTAGGCGGTGTGTTTAAAGCGTGAGGATTAACTCACGTCTAACATTTTTGCATAGTCCTGGTAATTATTATTTTTTACGTATCTACACTTTTCAACCAGCTAATTTTTATAGGTTGCTATACCTTTATACCCATTCTCAATTTGAGCAATTATGAGTGAGGTTAAACTCACCTCCAAGATCTTCTAGCCCATTAATTCATCACTCCGCTATATACTAGATTATGCGTCTAAGTGTGGAGACTGATCTCTGTGTATCTTGTTAGCTACTGTGTTGTAACATAGTATTTGGCAACATATCAATGTGTCATCATTTTCGTGACTCAATGTTGCCAAAATTCTTAGCGGTAATCCCATTGCACATGTAGTTATTGTTGTTATTATTGCTTTTTACTGCTTTGCACTAATTCTGGTGATTTACATTTGGATCATGATTGTTTATTTTCCTGATTGGTACTTGTTGGTGACGCTACTTTGATCGACTCCTGTGGCTATATCGTGGTTGGGCCGCTATACAACAATGCATTTGAATTACCACCTGTTCAGGCAGATGCCATGGGCAGTGATTTCTATTGGTTGCTCTACCTGTCAATCTCTTGGATAGGCAACTGTTTGGACCACTCGCTACCTTGTTTTTTCATTGGTTAATTTACTAATCAGGGCGGAACCTGACTCATTTAAACAGCCTTCTTTCTCCTCAGCCCGTAAGCACTCCTGACGAGCCATTCTCGGCGAAACGCGCGTCGGGTGCACTTCGTCGGCAGGAACTCTCCAATTCCACCTTCTAAACACATGCTTGGAGATTTGAACCATTGATCGTCCATACGCTTTTTGATGCCTTCTGGCAATACTTAATTGAGTATATCTCTGAGCATTTTTGTATTGGGTTACCTGAGTTAAACTCCCCATTGGAGATCCTCGCTTTGTTCCTTCTGCTCATTCCATTGTGTTTTCTGCCTTTCATGCGCAGTGTTTTGTCATTCAACACAGTCAACATTAATAATTTTTTCTACCATAACACTTTTGAAATGATCCTTGAAGGTCATTTATCGTGTTCATTGTAATTTATTGCCTCTGTTGTTATGCATACATATTACCTTTCAGCAGACCTGTTTTTCTGCTCATTGACCTGTTACATATTTGTGACCTTTGATCGACAACAAGCAAACTGTTATTACTCTTCTAATATGTCTTGCTATAGCACCTTGAAATGATCCTCGAAGGTCATTTACTGTGTTCTTTGTCATTCATTGCCTTGGTTGGTGTATATATACACACCCCTTTACAGCAGAATTTGTTCTTCTACTCATTGACCTGCAGTATATTTGTGTACCTTTTGATTCAAAACAAGCAAGCAGCTCACTATTACTTCTTCCACCATCCAACTATTTTTTGTGACCTTGTATAGGTGACCTGCTGCATAGCTTGCCAATCACTGCTCCTGCTGGTATATACACATGGGTGCACTTCGTCGGCAGGAACTCTCCAACTCCACCTTCTAAATACATGCTTGGAGATTTGAACCATTGATCGTCCATACGCTTTTTGATGCCTTCTGGCAATATTTAATTGAGTATATCTCCGAGCATTTTTGTATTGGGTTACCTGAGTTAAACTCCCCATTGGAGATCCTTGCTTTGTTCCTTCTGCTCATTCCATTGTGTTTTCTGCCTTCCATGCGCAGTGTTTTGTCATTTCAACACAGTTAACATTAATAAATTTTTCTACCATAACACCTTTGAAATGATCCTTGAAGGTCATTTATCGTGTTCATTGTAATTTATTGCCTCTGTTGTTATGCATACATATTAACCTTCAGCAGACCTGTTTTTCTGCTCATTTACCTGTTACATATTTGTGACCTTTGATCGACAACAAGCAAACTGTTATTACTTTTCTAATATGTCTTGCTATAGCACCTTGAAATGATCCTCGAAGGTCATTTACTGTGTTCTTTGTCATTCATTGCCTTGGTTGGTGTATATATACACACCCCTTTACAGCAGAATTTGTTCTTCTGCTCATTGACCTGCAGTATATCAGTGTACCTTTTGATTGAAAACAAGCAAGCAGCTCACTATTACCTCTTCCACCATCCAACTATTTTCGTGACCTTATATAGGTGACCTGCTGCACAGCTTGCCAATCACTGCTTCTGCTGGTATATACACATGTTTTTCAGCAGATTTGGTTTTATTATTGTCTTGTGAACTTTGTCAGTTTATGTATATGGTTTTGTTTGATTCTCTTTTATATCGTTTAATAAAAGTTAAATTTTAATTTGGTCTCTGAGAGACACTAGTACCCTGATGGCCACATCAGAGTAACTGAAGTTTATTAGCTAATCCGCTTGACACACACCTGTTAACCCGCCCTTTGTCCCCCCTCTACCTCTGCTATATACACTCTCTTGCAATCTTCACTACCTACCAAGCTCCCATGGATAGGGATGAGCCGATCACCCCCGAGTTCGGTTCGCATTCAAACTTGAACTTTCCAAATGTTCGAATTCGAACTCGTACTCAATACAAGTCAATGGGGCTGAAAATTCAATTTTTAGGGTGCCCTCCAAGAGGGCATATATGCTAGATATTTGCCATAAAAGGTGTATGGGGGTCCGGGTAGTGCCCTGGGGGACAGGAAACCAGGACAAAAAGTAAAAAAAAAACGTTTTTAAAGGGACAGTGAGTTTTCCATGAAATAAGGGTTAAAAATAAAAATGAAAAATTCCTTCAAATATCGTGCCTAGGAGGTCGCCATAACCTGCCCGTGAAGTGGCGGATTTCTAGGATGTATAGAAATATGTAAAAAACAAAAATGACATTTCAAATGACGGTAAATGCTTTTCTTTTTAATCTATCCACAAACAACTGCTTGGGGCGGCAGTCTGTATGAAAAGAGGAGACATTTTCGGACACGCAGAATAAGTTTAGTGATTTTTTTTGGCTAAATTATTGTGAAACTTATGCGGGCTTTTGGACGAAAGTAACAATAGGTGCTTTTAAAATTGGGCCTTTAGCGTCGGCAACAGTGCCGTCACACAGTAAGCCCTCTGAGGATATGAATCTGATATAGGCGTCAGTGGCAGTGCACCCAAATATTGTGCCTTTGGTGCCAGGCCAGCAAGTGTCATCATACAGTAACCCCTCTGTGGTATTGTGGAAGAGAGCAGGGGTGGACCTTGCGGTCAGGGCCAGTGCTAGACTATTTTGCGCCCTAGGCAAGACCAGCTACTTGCACCCCCCCAAAAAAAAACGACACAACATGAAACGGCTAAATTTCTTTTTATTTAAGAATAAAGTTTGAAAAGCGCCAATAGTAAAGGTAAAATAAATATAAATAAACTGTATTAAACCATTTTAAATTAACTCTACTAAACCAAATTAAAATTAACTGTATTGAACAAATATAAATTAACAAAAAAAAAAAAAGAGTTGTCACGTAAGTTTCAGTTTCAGACACCTCAAAATTTCACTTTGCGTGCCTTATCCTTTGCAAATTTTCATCATGCGAATATATATATATATATATTGCCAATTCACATCATGCGTATATATATATATATTGCCCAGGCCAGCTCACATCATGCGAATATATACAGTCAGGTCCAGAAATATTGGGACATAGACACAATTCTAACATCTTTGGCTCTATACACCACCACAATGGAGTTGGAATGAAACAAACACAATGTGCTTTAGCTGCAAACTGTCAGCTTTTAATTTGAGGGTATGTACATCCAACTCCGGTGAATGGTGTAGAACTTACAGCAGTTTGCAGATGTGCCTCCCACTTGTTAAGGGACCAAAAGTAATGGGACAATTGGCTTCTCAGCTGTTCCATGGCCAGGTGTGTGATATTCCCTCATTACCCCATTAACAATGTGCAGATAAAATGCCCAGAGTTCATTTCAAGAATCTGTTGCTGTCAACTCTCAAGATGAGATCCAAAGAGCCTTCACTATCAGTGAAGCTCATTCTTCATCATTAGGCTGAAGAAACAAAACAAACCCATCAGAGAGATAGCAAGAACATTAGACGTGGCCAAAACAACTGTTTGGAACATTCTCAAAAATAAGGAACGCACCAGTGAGCTCAGCAACACCAAAAGACCCGGGAGACCAAGGAAAACAACTGTGGTGGGTGAATGAAGAATTCTTTCCCTGGTGAAGAATTCTTTCCCTGGTGAAGAAATCACCCTTCACAACAGTTGGCCAGATCATGAACACTCTCCAGGAGGTAGGTGTATGTGTGTCAAAGTAACAATCAAGAGAAGACTTCACCAGAGTAAATACAGAGGGTTCACCACACTGGACAATGACCCAAAACATACTGCAAAAGCAATGAGTTTTTGAAGGGACAGAAGTGGAATGTTATGCAATGGCCAAGTCAATCACCGGACCTGAATCTCACTGAGCATGCATTTCACTTGCTGAAGGGAAAATGCCCCAAGAGCAAGCAGGGACTGAAGACCGTGGCAGTAGAGGCCTGGCAGAGCATCACCAGGGATGAAACCCAGCGTCTGGGGATGTCTATGCTTTCCAGACTGAAGTCTGGAAAGCATAGACATCCCCAGACGCTGGGTTCATCCCTGATTGACTGCAAAGGATTTGCAACCAAGTATTAAGAAGAGAAAGTTTGATTTATGATTATTATTCTGTCCCATTACTTTTGGTCCCTTAACAAGTGAGAGGCACATCTGCAAACTGCTGTAAGTCCTACACCGTTCACCTGAGTTGGATGTACATACCCTCAAATTAAAGCTGACAGTCTGCAGTTACAGCACATTGTGTTTGTTTCATTACAACTCCATTGGGGTGTTAGAATTGTGTTGATGTCCCAATATTTCTGGACCTGACTGTGTGTATATATATATTGCCCAGGCCAGCTCACAACATGCGTATATATATTGCCCAGGCCCAGGCCAGCTCACATAATGCATACATATATATTGCCCAGGCCAATCCCCTGGTGGAGATAGGGGGTTCATTTGAACCCCGATATATCCAGGCATCTAGGGGGTCCCTGGAGGGTGTCAATCGAAAGGCCTGAGCATGGCCTTTCGAATGATACCTAACATGACCAGGTATAAAGTAAAAGAAAATAAAAACATGTTTTTTTTTTTGTGTTATTTTTATTAATGCAGCAATATTGTTCACATTTCAATTATAATGTGAACGATGATGCACTAATGATTTTTTTTCTATGGGGTGTGTTTGCTATAAATCACGTAATTCCCCCCACAAAATGTACCAAGTCTTTCTAATTTTTGTACAAGCGCACCCTATAGAAAACATAACCGCAAACGCTCATGTGCTAAAATGTGAAAAAAAAAAACACTTTACACACTGCATATGATTAAAAATTCAATTTTTATTGCATTTTTTGTCATAATATACAAGCAGGACGTATACATATAAAAATGATATATTATGAATCTGCGGAGTCTGCCGGAAAGAATGATATCTAATATGTCTGGGTTATTTTATAAAATGTGGCTTCAAATCGCATTTAAACATGATGAGCGAAAGCGGTAAAAATGAGCTGAGCACACAGCAGTGAAATGCAGCATATTAGAGGAAGATTTAGGAGAGAAATTAACACTTCTCAGAAGCAGACACCACACCCTCAGTATAGTCTACATACATACAATGTATCAAATTCATTAGACCAGACTAAAAACACCTGTGGTTTACTGTTTGAAAACACAGGTCATTTAGAGGTGAGATTCTTTGCACGTACACAATCACATTAGTTTTTAATTCAATATCTAATAAACGTTGCTTATAATATTCTGCAGTAAACCGTCTCTTTATTTCTAGATTTTTTTTAGTATTTTTCTAAGCGTTTTTTATATTTTTTTCATTTTTTTTTTCCCGAACTCGAACCGAATACGCCAAAAAGTTCGAAGTTCGCGAACTTGCGAACAGCAAAAGTTTGAATCGAACTCCGAACTGATTGAACCGAACAGCTCATCCCTACCCATGGACAGCAATAACTAAGTGGACCGCCAGCTTTCCTGAGCTCTCAGCGTAGGACTTGATAGGAGCCACCTTACTATCCAGACATTCCCTCCCCTCAGCTAATTACTGGGACATGTTATATAGGATATTCCATAGAGCATATATGGCACCCGAGCAGGACTCTCACCGACCGCAAATTGTCTAAAATGTCAGGGTGCCCAGGCCGACTTACGTCATTGCTTATGGTTGTATCCCTTCATCCAATTGTTTTGGAACACAATACGACAATTTAGCTCACCGGTGCTCCGCTTAGAACTCCCTTTCGCCCCAGAATGGGCCATTTTTAATCGTTCGACCTCTCTCTCATCCCGTGGCCCTATGATAAGTGTCATAGGTTCTGGCTCACCCTGCTTGCTGCGACGGCCAAGAAAGCAATCTTGTCACAATGGATCTCTGATACCCCTCCTTTCTTTCGCATGGTCCATGATAGAATCTTTGCTATATTGTTGGCGGATTGGACCGAGGCTTTGATGCACTTAGAGCAGAAGACTCGGTCTTTCTTTACCAAGTGGACCCCCTTCATTCAAACTCTTCCATGCAAAACTAAGGATTCCCTGCATCATACCTTTTTTCTGCGCTTCCTGGCATTCTCTAGATGCTGTGGGGCACCCCACCGATCCCACAAGGTCCCCCTGACCACTCCTTATCCCGTTTTCTGACCCCCCGGACCCCGTACCTCCCCGCTCATAACCAACCCCCCCCTACTCTGAGTGGTGTTCACTTTGTGTACATAAGGGCGGGAATGTATACTATTGACCGTTGTGTCAGAAATTGTCCTATTTGATTTGGGAAGGGGTTGTAATGTAATTTCTTAAGTTAACACAAGCAAATGGCATCCAACCGTTATCTTACGGTTTCTCTGTGTTTCTTTTTTCTTTGTGACGATCCAAGATGAATAAAAATATGTTTTAAGAAAAAAGGGACACTCTACGCATCCTGACCACTTTAGCTTATTAACCCAGATTTCATGCTGACATCATCATCATCTATTCATACATTCATTTGAGAAAGAAACATGGGCTTAAGCTGCGCATGCAGCATCTATCCATCCCTCTGACCAAGCACTCGCATACCTTGTGTGAAAAGTATGCAAGATACGCAATTTGCGTATGTATGTACGAAAGTTACATACACTACGCAAATTGCTTATATTAAAAGGGGGACGGGTTGTGGTTATTTTTTTACATAAAATTCCTTTTAAGTAAACACATTTTTTTCTATTTTTTTTTATTTTTTTTATCCGATGAAGCGATTAATCAAATTAATAATCAACCAATTTATCGATTTATGAGAATTATCGTC
This sequence comes from Leptobrachium leishanense, assembly GCA_009667805.1. Taxonomy (NCBI): domain Eukaryota; kingdom Metazoa; phylum Chordata; class Amphibia; order Anura; family Megophryidae; genus Leptobrachium; species Leptobrachium leishanense. The sequence goes on along the minus strand of CM019070.1, from coordinate 101,422,839 downwards.
AGTTGCAGCCCTAAAAGAGAGGATTTTTGGTAGAACCATCATCTTCACCGCCGCCATCCTGCCCAGCCACAATACCTCTCGAAGTTGCCAGTGAAACAATAATGATTTCACCTCAGATAACAGTTTATCATAGTTACTGTCAAGCTTTGTTTTTTTGCACAATATTTCCCACTTGAAAGGAAATTCAAACATCGACACTGGAAATAATAACGGGATTCCACTCTTCAATCGCTTGTATTTAAGTTTCATTTCAGTAAATTGTGGGGTAAATTAAGTTGCTGTAGATTGATTAGGTGAATAGTTGAGTAGATGAATAGTGATGAAAAGATATCTGAATTAAAGTGATGAGTAGATTAGCTATTAGAATTAGAATTAGTGATGGGATTAGGATTAGCGATGAATTAAAGGTGAAAAACCTTTAACAGAAATTGTATAAATACAATGCACATAACGCTTGTTAATCAATAACAAAAATCAGGGGGCGGAGCTAGCGCCCATCCAAGATGGCCATGTGAACCCGAGGCTCCCGCGCACCTAGCGCTAAAACCCTTGTTCCAGAGCACCCCTGAGCCATTTTTCAATCACAAACCCCTTCACCTAGCTCCAGCAACATGCCAGCCCCAAAACCGCTACAAAAAATGCAGCCGCAGGACCCATCCGTAGCCCACAATTTTGTCCCGGCCAGAAAGCAGGCCGAAGCCTATCAAGATGGCGGCCAATGTGACATGCTGTCCCCGGAGGGAGAATCACTCACTTCAGCTGACCTAGCGGTTCCGGCCTCCAGAGGAGATGTGGAGTGCCTCTTTGCCAAGATGCAAACCTTCCTGGCGGGTGAGGTGGCGAAGCTGGGGACGGAGCTGCGGGGGGGAGATCGACGCGCTGGGAGTGCGTACGGCTGAAGTGGAGGACCAGGCCGCAGAGATAACACAGGCCCATAACGAATTAGCAGAGGGAACCGGGGATCTGGCCAAAAGAGTCTTTTTTTTGGAGTCTAAATTAGAGGACTTGTCAAACCGTTCCAGAAGGAATAATATCAGGCTAAGAGGACTTCCTGAATCTGTGTCACCAAAGGATCGAACATGACTGTGCAGGGTATACTGCGTCGTCTTGCACCTGACATAACAGAGGCCCATTTGTTGCTGGATCGGATCCACAGAGCCCAGAGACCCCCAAATCTCTCGTCACTTATCCCGCGGGACGTGATATTCTGCATGCATTACTTCACAGCGAAACACCAGATCCTTCAAGCCGCATGCAACCTTCAACTGGATTATGAGTATAAACCCCTGCAGCTGTTCCAGGATTTGGACCCCGCCACCCTCTGCCGCCGCAGGGCTTGGTGCCCCATTACGGAACACCTAGCTGCTCATGATATCACCTACACATGGGGTTTTCCCTTCTACCTGCAGGTGTCAGTGGCGGGCCGGCAGGTGGCCCTCACTCCCTCCTCGGATCTTGCCGCCTTCTGGGCAGCGGTGAAGTGTCCACCTCTGGAGGATTTTGTCACCCCCTTGCTCCCACCATCTTCCTTCCCTCGCCTGCAGCAGCGGTGGATTCGAGTTGGTGACTCGAGCAGAGATGGCTGATGATGGGGCCATGAGGCCTGCTTCTCTTTCCATTTTTCCCTCCTCAGAGGGATGTCTCTCATGGGATCTGATGGTGGTGGACCATCATGCGGACCATACAGGAGGTCTGAGTGCACTTGCTTACTGGTTTTGGTTTTGCTCTACTTGCCCTTGGCTTGGGGCCATTTACTGATGCCTACTATGTTTATATGTTATTGAAATTTCTAGTATGCTTAATTTAGTTTTAACTATCTCGCAGGGGCTCCCTGGGGGAGGTTCGCCCCGGCCGTTTTATTAGGGACGGTACGGGGGACCCTCCCTCTCGGAATTCCCCCCTTTTTTTATAAATGTCTTATTTAGGTATTAATCGTGTTTTCCAACTTGGGTCGGACATGGGGGTGTGGGTGACCAGAGTTCGGGGAGTATTCTGGTCTCCCTTGCCCTCCCCTCCGAGGTCGGCCTGGCACTACATAAGTCCAGGCGCTTTTTGTGTTACGTCATGTTTTTGTCTCAGGTTGTCGGTGGATCTTTGCTTCCTGAGCGTGCCACCCGCTCCTATGCTTTCTTCTCTTCTCTCCTGACTTCTTTCACCCCTTCCTCTCTACCTCCTCACTTGCCCCTGAATCCAGTTTGCCTCTCCCGCCCTCAAACAGTGATAGGGATGACTTCTTTGGTGCCCTACTCCCTTTTAACCTTCTCTTTTCAGACTCTGTATGAGGGATAAGGGCTTAAATATTCTGTCCCTTAACGTTAAGGGATTAAACACACCTCAAAAAAGACGTCTGCTGTTGAGGGATCTTAAAAGGTCTGCGTGTCATATAGCGATGATTCAGGAGACCCATTTTGCCTTTTTCAGCCAATTCTCATTGAGAGACAAAGTCTTCTCCACCACCTACATGGCGTCAGCTCCACAAAAAAAAAAAAAAGGAGTGGCTACTCTGATTCATTCCTCCTGCCCCTTCAAAATTCACCTACAAGTGTTGGACCCGGCTGGACGATATTTAATGCTGGTAGGACAGATAGCCTCCACTACCCTTACCCTATTTAACATATATGCCCCTAATGGCTATGACCCAGACTTTTGGACAGGAATATCTTCCTTACTGACAGCTAAAGCTGACGGTCGCGTTATCCTTGGCGAGGACTTTAATGCCACCCCCAGCCTGGTCTGGACAGAAAGGACTTGGGGGACTCTTTGGGGGCGCCTCCGGGCTACCCCCCAGGATGCTTCCCTAGAGTCCTTTTATGCTTGACCACTCCCTGGTGGACGTCTGGTGCCTCCACCACCCGGGTGACAGGGACTTTACCTTTTACTCCAACCCCCACCACTCTTATTCCCAAATAGATCTTTTCCTGGTATCCCTGACTACAATGCCTTTGATTCTGGCTTCTAGCATAGGCGACATTACGTGGTCAGACCACGCTCTGATCTCTATGAGACTGACCATACCGTCTTATAAACCGGCGTGGTCGTGGAGACTGAATTCCTCATTGCTACACAAACCTGAACATGTTATAGAACTGCAGCAACAGCTCAGATTATTTTACGGATAATGACGCACCTACCCTTTCCCCTACCACCCTGTGGCTGGCCCATAAACCGGTGATACGAGGCCATCTAATACAATTGGGTAGTAGACTCAAAAAACAAAAGCTAGCTTCCCAGGCTTCCATGACTACTGACCTGTCTAAATGGGAAGTGCTGAACAAGCTTTTGCCCTCAGACGCCCTGACCACCCAGATTAAAACAGTCAGGACTGCAATCTGTCAACTGCTTTGGGAGGACGCGGCCCGCTCCCTTGTCTAGTCCAAGCGGACCTATTTCGAATTCACTAATAAGCTCCACACCCTACTAGCATCTAAACTTCGCAACAAAACTAGGTCCAAACATATTACGGGAGCCAGAGACATGGAGTTCTGCACACGACCCCAGCTACAGTTAACAAACTGTTTACCTCATACTTCCAGACTTTGTACAATCATTCCCCGAACCATGTCCCGGATTCTATCCCACTGTGCCAATCTATTGACCGTTTCTTGACAACTGCCCCCTTCCCCAGCTCACCCCCACACAGAGACAGACGCTTAGAAACCCTCCTACTGAAGAGGAGATTGCAGCGGTCCTTAAATCATTTAAACCTCACAAGGCCCCAGGACCAGATGGGTTCTTCGCCTTTTACTACAAAACGTTTGCACAAACTCTATCCCCGCATTTACACAAATTCTTTCTGTCTCTGTGGGAGGGTGCCCCAGCCCCAGCTGATTTTCTCCGCTCAGACATTATTTTAATCCCTAAGGAAGGAAAGGACCCATCCTACCCACAAAATAATAGGCCTATTTCCCTATTGAATGTTGACTATAAAATGTTTACGAAAATACTTGCAAATAGACTGAACTCGTTCCTGACCTCTATAATCCACCCGGATCAGGTAGGGTTTATCCCGGGCAGACATGCTTTTGCTAATACTAGACGAGCTGTGGTGCTGATGGAGCGCATGGCTGGTACCCGATTGCCTTCTCTGCTCATTTCCCTGGATGCAGAGAAGGCGTTCGACCGCCTAGAATGGCCTTTTCTGTTTAGACTACGTGGGGCTTCCCAATGACTTTTCTTTCGGTCCTCAGATCCCTATATAATTCCCCTACCTCCGCCGTCATTACCCCGGGTACTGTCCCTACCAGTTTCTCAATAGGTAATGGGACGCGACAGGGTTGCCCCCTATCTCCTCTCCTTTTTGCCCTTTCCCTCGAACCCCTTTTGTCAGCCATTCGCCATTCCCCCCACATCAAAGGAGTGACGGTTGGAAAAGAAGAATACAAGGTGTCGGCATACACTGATGATGTACTGCTTACACTTAACCATCCCTCCACCTCCATTCCTCACCTTCTGCCCCTCCTGCGCGACTTTTCAAAAGTCTCGGGTTACAAGGTTAACCTTGAAAAATCTGTAGCCATGCCCTTTTCACTCTCGGACTCGATTAGTCAGGACATCGAACTGACTTCGGGGTTCCGTTTTACTCACTCCTCCTTGAAATACCTGGGGGTGTGGCTAACACCTGATATGAATGGTTTACACTCCTTAAACTATGATGCAATGTTTAAACTCCTGGGGGAAGACCTGGAGAGGTGGGGGAGAGAGGGGGTCTCCTGGATTGGCAGGATCAATTGAGTAAAGATAAACTTGCTCCCTAGATTACTATACCTATTTCAAGCCTTGCCGATCTGGGTGTGCCCCCGATCTCTTCGACATCTGCTGTCTCTAGTTGAAGGTTTAGTGTGGGCGAGGGGTAGAAAAAGGGTTTCAAAATATGTCCTATACCGTCCTATGGAACGTGGGGGTTTGGGCCTCCCACATTTGTACAAATATTTTCAGGCTGCTCAGGTTGCACAGATTGCGATGTTTCATCTGCCCCAACACTCCCAACGTTGGGCCGATTTAGAATCTGACTTATTTGCACCAGACCTCCCGCAATTTTATTTTTGGCTACCCAAGGAGTTCCGCCCGTTATTATGGTCCACTTGTACAGCGACTCTAACCTCTTTGAGGGTATGGGACTCCGTCCGGGACAAATTCCACCTCTGCTCTTGTTACTCACCTCTAATGCCATACCTACGCAACAGAGCTTTTGCTCCGGGATTATCCCCCTCCGCTTTTGAGAATATTAATTTGCAGAGAGAAAGGCATTTCAGATCGACAGGAGACGACTCTTTTTTGGACCTACAATCGAAGGGAGACCTTCGGACCTCTGACTTCAATCTCAACATAACATCTCACAGGCAGCGAGACAGAAACTAACGTTTTTTGAATCCATGTGTGATATCGGTAGAGCTCCGAAAGCTCTGATTTCCACTTTTATATAACCACTTTTCATGCGAGGATGTCTCCTGGCTGACCCCGGGGTTTATTGCTCGTTGGGAGGCTGATATCGGGGAGGAGTTGGAGGGTGAGGAATGGCAAGATATGTGGGAAAACGTTGCGAAAGTGTCTATATGTGTCACGCTGAAAGAACAAGCATACAAAACGATGTACAGATGGTATACTACCCCAGTCTTGCTGTCACATCTGCAGCCGGGCACTCCTGACATTTGCTGGAGGGGCTGTGGAGCTAGGGGTACCTTGTTCCACATGTGGTGGCTTTGCCCTAAGGTGCGTACATTTTGGGACCAGATAGGTGAATTATTGGAGGTGTTCCAACAACCTTTCCCACTTGATCCTTGGGCCTTCTTGCTCCACAGGTCCCCGGCGAACCTTCGGGGGCCGGATAGCCAACGCTTTCACAGGATAGTGTTGGGCGCTAGGAGAGCTCTGGCCAAACACTGGCGGGATGGGGATGTGCCCCCCGTATCGGTGGCCCGGGCCTATATAGCTGAGGCGCACCACAGGGATAAGCTGTCGTCGGTAATACACAACTCGCTTCCCTCGTTCTATAAAACTTGGAGTCGTTGGGAAGAAATCTACTAGTAACGAGTGTGGGTTAGGTGAGTGAGGCCCCCCTCTCTATTTTCTCTGTCCTTTCCCTTGCTTTTCTTTTCCCTCTTTTGTTTCATGTGGTTCGTCTTTCTTGTCCAGTCCTGCTAAGCGGCATGCCACGGCATCCACATTTTGAAATCCTGACTCGCTTGACCTGAAAAATTGTTCGCTCAGGCTTTGACCCGGATTGCCCTCCCTGCCCTGCGTGGCGATGTCGTGGGTGGCTGTTTACCTGTTTTCTGTGTACTTAAATCTTTTTCAAAATAAAGAATTATAAAAAAAAGAATTAGAATTAGCGATGGGATTAGGATTAGCGATGAATTAAAGGTGAAAAACCTTTAACAGAAAGAAACAGAAATTATATAAATACAGTCAGGTCCAGAAATATTGGGACATCGACACAATTATAACATCTTTGGCTCTATACACCACCACAATGGAGTTGGAATGAAACAAACACAATGTGCTTTAACGGCAGACTGTCAGCTTTAATTTGAGGGTATGTACATCCAACTCAGGTGAACGGTGTAGGACTTACAGCAGTTTGCAGATGTGCCTCCCACTTGTTAAGGGACCAAAAGTAATGGGACAATTGGCTTCTCAGCTGTTCCATGGCCAGGTGTGTGATATTCCCTCATTACCCCAGAGTTAATTTCAAGTGTGCTATTTGCATTTGGAATCTGTTGCTGTCAACTCTCAAGATGAGATCCAAAGAGCATCCACTATCAGTGAAGCAAGCCATCATTAGGCTGAGGAAACAAAACAACCCCATCAGAGAGATAGCAAGAACATTAGGTGTGGCCAAAACAACTGTTTGGAACATTCTCAAAAAGAAGGAATGCACCGGTGAGCTCAGCAAAAAACCTGGGAGACCACAGAAAACAACTGGTGTATGACTGAAGAATTCTTTCCCTGGGTGAAGAAAACACCCTTCACAACAGTTGGCCAGATCAAGAACACTCCCCAGGAGGTAGGTGTATGTGTGTAAAAGTCAACAATCAAGAGAAGACTTCACCAGAGTGAAGACAGAGGGCTCACCAACATATGTAAACCATTGGTGAGCCTCAAAAACAGGAAGGCCAGATTAGAGTTTGCCAAACAACACCTAACAATGCCTTCACAGTTCTGGAACAAGATCCTATGGACAGATGAGACCAAGATCAACTTGTACCAGAGTGATGGGAAGAGAAGAGTATGGAGTAGGAAAGGAACTGTTCATGATCCTAAGCATACCACCTCATCAGTAAAGCATGGTGGTGGTAGTGTCATGGCGTGGGCATGTATGGCTGCCAATGGAACTGGTTCTCTTGTATTTATTGATGATGTGACTTCCATGGGCGTCCGCAGAAATTTTTACAGGGGGGGGCAAAATTTAAATTTAGCAGCTGCTGAGGAACTGAACGTGCCTCTGATTACTGACTGCACACTCAGTCACCACCAATTAATCCATCGAGATTCATTCATTAAATATATAAATAAATGCCGCCCGCGGCCCACATACCGTGTGAATGTCTGTGATGACTTGAGTTGTGAGCGTGACACACTGCAGTCTGCAGGCAGCTGCTCAGCTGGCTGATAGTGATGTCTGATGTGATGGGCAGCAGGTCACTCAGTGGAGAGCCTGAGGTCACTCACTAGCAGGCTGGACTGTCCTTTCCTGGATCAGATGCTGCCTGGAGGGGAGGCCGCAGCCCGCAGGCCAGACGTTCGACCGGAGGCCGCAGCTGGCTGGCTGGATGTCGGAGGCCGCAGGGCAGGGCTGCTTGCCTCTGCCTGGATGCAGGAGGGAAGCTGGGGCCGGCATGGATGCCGGAGCCGCTGCCTGGATGTCGGAGGCCGCAGCAGCCACCTGCCAGGATGAGGGAGGCCGCAAGGCAGGGAGCCTCAGCCTGCCCAGCCCGGATGCTGCCTGGAGGGGAGAGAGAGAGTGGACCGCAGGGGCTGGACTGACAACCAGAGGCCGCAGGGGGCAGGGGCTGGAACCTGGAAGATGCTGCCTCACCTGCCTGGCCGCCTGCAGGCTCTCAGAGTCAGGCAAGCTGGATGGTGTGGTGCCGCCCGTTGAGTGAGGGGGACGAGCGAGGGGAAGAAGAGCGGCAGGATTTCCAGCACGCGCCGCCGGCGGCGCATTAATCCCGATTCCTTCCCACCACTCTGTCTCCCTGACCGCGGGTCCGCGGTCGTGCCCACGCACATGTGGTCTCAGGAGTGCGGAGGGAGCGTTGCGCGTGCCCCCCTTGCCCCAACCTGTGGACGCCCATGGTGACTTCTGACAAAAGCAGCAGGATGAATTCTGAAGTGTTTCGGGCAATATTATCTGCTCACATTCAGCCAAATGCTGCAGAACTCATTGGACGGCGCTTCACAGTGCAGATGGACAATGACCCAAAGCATACTGCAAAAGCAACCAAAGAGTTTTTGAAGGGACAGAAGTGGAATGTTATGCAATGGCCAAGTCAATCACCGGACCTGAATCCCATTGAGCATGCATTTCCCTTGCTGAAGACAAAACTGAAGGGAAAATGCCCCAAGAGCAAACAGGGACTGAAGACAGTTGCAGTAGAGGCCTGGCAGAGCATCACCAGGGATGAAACCCAGCGTCTGGTTATGTCTATGCTTTCCAGACTTCAGGCTTTGATTGAGTGCAAAGGATTTGCAACCAAGTATTAAGAAGGGAAAGTTTGATTTATGATTATTATTCTGTCCCATTACCTTTGGTCCCTTAACAAGTGGGAGGCACAGCAGTTTGCAGATGTAAATCCTACACCGTTCACCTGAGTTGGATGTACATACCCTCAAATTAAAGCTGACAGTCTGCAGTTAAAGCACATTGTGTTTGTTTCATTCCAACTCCATTGTGGTGGTGTATAGAGCCAAAGATGTTAGAATTGTGTCGATGTCCCAATATTTCTGGACCTGACTGTACATTGCACATAACGCTTGTTAATCAATAACTTCTGTGTCAGCATCATATTCACTAGCAAGCACTTCTAGAATATCTTTACTGCCAAAATATATTTTAACTTAAAGAAAACAGACATGAACTGAGCTAATATAAAAACTGCACGTGAAATCTTCTCACACTGAGCATGAAATAGATCTAAAAGTTAACTGACTGCATTTATCACTAAACTGGCTCAATTCATTTTCTGTACATGACTGTGACACAATTCTTTCCTACATATGACTGTGAAAATAGTCTTTTACCTCACCGGCTGCCACTCCAGGATTTGAAGATGCTTGTAAATCTGTACACTTTTATGTCCAGGTTGCCTGCCTCATGGCATGGCATGGAGCTCTCAGATGGCCCCTCCCTTCCTCTACAGCTCTGTCTCTGAGGCTGCTGGGAAGCCTGACCTCTGCTCTTACTGGCTGGCCCTAACTGGAGCTGAATTGCATGCAGAGACAAGTAGTTCTCATAGACTCTTGCAGATTTCCATTACATAAGCTGAATTACAGTCATTTTATTATCTCACTTGCTTGTACATTAGCTGACTATTCTGTACCACTGCAGTTTGACTTGACACCTCCCACTCAATTTTCTTGGATACAAAGGGAAATTGCATTGTTTAGAAGGCAAATGTTTTGATTTCTGGTTGTAGACCAACTAAGATTCTTCAGTGTCTCAAAGTCATTCAATACCGATTGCATTGCTTGGAGGTGCTTAAACGGATAACTGGAAAAGTCAAATGATGATATCAACACTTTGGGATGCTTGTCCCAACAATAGTGTATTAGGAGTTACATACTGAACGCAGTCTTCTTGAACTTGCGCTGTAGCATTAATGGGTCGTTCATTGGCGAGGTTGGTTGCCATCTGAAGAGCTGTTTGGAATTCAATGTAGGTGAGGGTAAATTCCCCTCCATGACTTTCTCGGAGATTCTCGGGCTAGCAGAGTAGAAACCCAGGCATTGGATGGAAGAACTGGGACACTAACCTGGTCTTCCTTAAAGGCTTGTGCTCTTCCACCAAAAAGTAATAACCCAGAGTCCGAATCTTTATAAATCACCAACCTGCTTTTGGTGGTGTTTGGAAAGGTGATGTCTTCTTGTGCAGCAAGAAAAATATCTCGCAGAGCATCTTCTCTTTCTCTAAGTGATATGGTTCCTGTTGAAGATACTGCCTCCCACTTTGGGTTGTTTAGGGTTCGGTTGCGGCTGAGGAACCTTTTTGATGCTCTCCATAACCAGGCTATTGTTTTGACTAGAAGGGAAGGATCGGTGGGGAGGCTCTTATCTAGATGTGAGTAATTACTAAGTTTTGCTGCCGCCTAGGAGTTGGCACAGACTCTCGAGGGGGTGTGCAGAAATCAACAGAAAGAAGGGGGGATTCCTAGTGGTGCAACAGTTATTATATATAACAAATGTCTTTACGGTTCACATAAAGTGCATCCTTAATTGTGCAAATGCAGCTTCTAGAGGGTATAAAGTGCTAGTGCAACAGTTGATCATACCATAACATACAGTGCAAAATGCGACAAAGTGCGGAAAGTGCAAAAATTGTGCAAATATATCAATGTCGTGATTAGAAATATGGCCCAAGTCCAGATGCTAGCATCCACTTGGGGATACATAAAGAACCTTATGCCAATTTTCAATGCATACTGAGGATCTAGCGTCCTTATTGTTCGTTTCCAGAGTTCCTAGATGGGCAGACTGTGCACCAAAACGTGCTCTGCAGTCGGTTGATGTTACAGTTCTTCCTAGGACACCAATTGACTCCACAATAAACGGGAGATAAAAAAAGCGAGAGAGAAGGGTAATGGTGCAATAACGTCTTATGACCGTTAGAAAAACATATACTATAGTGATTGCACACTTACAAATCCCAGAGCCTCTTACATCCGGGCTCTGGAGTAAAACGCCTTGGGCCAACTATAGGGTGGCCACTTCCCTTCTTTGGAACATCATCATTACCTCAGGTGAAGAGACATAAAAGAGGGCAGAGAGGCAGCGCTCTCATAGCAAAGCATCAATCGGTAATTTCTTAGTGTAATAAAAGATTGGTCACACTCACCGATTTAGGAGCCTTATCTGTCTAGGCTCAACTGTTGGGCATGCGGTGCTGCTTAATGGTGAGCTCCTAAACCTCTTTAACTGCTCCCTCGGGTCCAGGTGGTGACGTCGGCAATAGACCTCATAGATCTGCCATAGTTAGGTGAACCATATTAATCAAGTTACTCACAAATGGTGCATTACCATTACAATCGGCAATTATCTCAGATTTGGGACAGCTATTAAAGTTCAATATAGATTATCGCATATATATAGCGGGTTAATACACCCATAGACCACTTCACAACAGCAACCGGCATTGTAATCCAGTGAATGGAACCCAAACAAAGCACTAGAACGCAGATCCAAAATGGCCACGGCACTGTTGAATGACGCGGCTAATACCACATGACCGCGACGCCATACGAACCCAGAAATTAATTCCGCAACACGAGGAGACCGTACTGAACGTTCCCCAAATAAAAGGAGATACACGTCGAGCCTCGGATTCCCCATTCTTCATCCACATACCGACTGAGGAAGGCACATGAATAGCGCCGAAACGCGTCTCGAACCCCCCCATATATGCATTTTGTATCCTTGTTAATACCCTGTACTTTATTATGCCAATAAACCCCCATTCTGCACCATTTGAGGAGTAACTTGATTAATATGGTTCACCTAACTATGGCAGATCTATGAGGTCTATTGCAGACGTCACCACCTGGACCCGAGGGAGCAGTTAAAGAGGTTGAGGCACTCACCATTAAGCAGCACCGCGTGCCCAACAGTTGAGCCTGGACAGATAAGGCTCCTAAATCGGTGAGTGTGACCAATCTTTTATTACACTAAGAAATTACCGATTGATGCTGTGCTATGAGAGCGCTGTCTCTCTGCTCTCTTTTATGTCTCTTCACCTGAGGTAATGACGATGTTCCAAAGAAGGGAAGTGGCCACCCTATAGTTGGCCCAAGGCGTTTTACTCCAGAGCCCGGACGTAAGAGGCTCTGGAATTTGTAAGTGTGCAATCACTACAGTATATGTTTTTCTAACGGTCATAAGACGCTGTTGCACCATTACCCTTATCTCTCGCTTTTTTTTATCTCCCGTTTGTTGTGGAGTCAATTGGTGTCATAGGAGGAACTGTAACATCAACCGACTGTAGAGCACGTTTTGGTGCACAGTCTGCCCATCTAGGAACTCTGGAAACGAACAATAAGGACGCTAGATCCTCAGTACGCATTGAAAATTGGCGTAAGGTTCTTTATGTATCCCTAAGTGGATGCTAGCATCTGGACTTGGGCCATATTTCTAATCACGACATTGATATATTTGCACAATTTTTGCACTTTACGCACTTTATTGTCGCATTTTGCACTGTGTATTATGTATGATCAACTGTTGCACTAGCACTTTATACCCTCTAGAAGCTGCATTTCCACAATTAAGGATGCACTTTATGTGAACCGTAAGGAATTATACGCATCTGACGGTTAAGGTTGATATATCATTGACATTTGTTATATAATAACTGTTGTGCCACTAGGAATCCCCCCTTCTTTCTATTGTTTTGACTAGTCTAGTGAGATCACTGAATCGCTTCGAGTCACACAAGTTTCGAACAGCTGACCCTGCAGAAGGTCTCCTGAATCTTGCTTGGGATTGAAGGGGATTCTCATCTTCCTCCAATTCCTCAGATGGATTCTGCTGCCTCGCTTTGGATCTCGTGAGCAGAGCTGCAAATGCCTTCCTTTGAAGTTTACTGATACTTCCTCTGATATTTGCTGCAACATCCTTTGCTGACTTGATTGGCCATTCATTCTCAGGCAGGATCAGGAACTTTAGTCCACTTTGCCTATCTGAATGTTCATCAAGCTCTTGAGGGCTACCTCCCTTCTGCTTGGCTGGAGTCACTAGGCCTCCTGGATCGTACACTCGTGACACGTGGCTTAACAGCTCCCTTCTTGTCAGCGGATCTGGTGTTTGAGCTCTAACTTGCTCTTGTGAGAGATTCTGACCAAGTCTCATTTTCTTTTTTCTCTGAGAAATTGATTGAAGTTATCTCATAAAGCACATCTTCTTCCACGATATAGCCCACACTCATTGCTTTGTTTTCATCGTCACACATTTGGTTTGATAAAATCATTTCTTCTACTTTGGTTTCGGAAGGCTTTTCTTCTGACTCACTCCTCCCACTTTGACCTGAGACGACCCAAGGTTTAAGAAGAAATCCTCCTTCTTTTAAGATTACCTCTACATTTGCCACAATAGATCTTAGCTGGTGAAAGTCGTTGTGAGATGTGAGAATGTCGTCAACATAACTGTCTTGGTGTAGCACTCTTCTTTCTTCCTCAAGATGAGCAAAAGATGGCAAGTTTGCAGTTTCACGCATTGCCAACTGCGCAATGCAGCCTGCTGGCTTGTCTCCAATGTTTACTCTTGTGATTGCGTATTTGCTCAGTTCTTCATTTTCTGTATATCTCCAAAGGAATCCGTGCAGGTGCATTTCTTTGTCCTGTAGCCAGACCGAATTGTACATTTTCTTAATGTCTCCTATTGCAGCGTGCACCCTGCTTCTGAATCTTAGCAAAACAGCACGTATCTCATTTAGGAAGTCTGGGCCTTTAACTAGTAAGTCATTCATGCTGATGCCTCTGAATCTTTGGCTGCTCTTCCAAACGAGTCTCACTGGGGTTGTGACAGTGCGGGTTTGGAGCAATAAGATGACTGATGTACCACACAGCTTCACTCCATTTGGCGATCATTCTTTCTGTTAACTAAACTGCAGCTCCTCTGATAAGCATATCTTGAACTTGAGCTCTGTAGGCAGTTTTCCATTCGGGCTCTTTAGCTAGCTGCTTTTCCATCCTCAGGAACGTAGCTTCAACACACTCTTGTTGTTCGGTAAGGATGCTGGGTCTCCTAACCAGGGATATTTAGTGTGCCAATGCAGTTCTTTACTGTGATTGTCTTCTTTGGCATAAGTGAGGCCCTCTCTTACTAGTTCAAGTTCTCTCTCTTCACCTAGGGTAATTTCTTTTCCACCCAGTTGGCAATTACCACACTTGGGTTCACACGCAGCACCAATGGAATCCCACCTCCACCATTCCAGAAAGTCTTGGCTGCTAGTACAGGTACTCGCTTTGTAAACTTTGGCTAAAGGCTCTTCTATTGGAAGGTGCTCTTTCACTTCTTCATATTTTACAGCCGCCATTCTCATTGACCTTGCAAAGTGCGCTTTGGACTTGTGGATTGACATACCTGCTTCTTCGAAGAGCTCAGGGTGAGCCCGCCGACCGTCTTTCCTAGTGGTCTGTCCCACAGCACAAGGTCGCTCACTACTTGAACTGCTTATAAGTCATTGAGAAGGTCAATTGGCACCACAAAGAGCCAACTACTCTAGGCCTTGTGACTTCGATGAGAGAAACATCTGGAAATATTTTTTTCAGTCGCTCAGGTGTGTCACACGGGGCGGTATAGCTCGGTCCTCTAGGGTAAATTATGGCACACAAAGTCCTTCAATCGGTGAAATATTCCATGCTTTTATTGCAGCGTCAAATAAATCAAATACAATAGAACATTCAGACCAACCTTTGGTTCAAAATTCCTCTCCCATCACAGGAGCAGCAGCACCCTGCGCTTATCAGTCTGTGTGTGCGCACTCTCATCCAGTGCACATTCTAATCTTTCCCCTGTGTGGGATTCCTTCTCATCTCGCGCACAGTCTCATCTACCCCTCCCTCAAGCAGGAGCCATTTAAGCCCTTAATTGCAGGGACACCTTCAGCAACACAAAACACATTTCCTCCTGGGGTTATTACCTAAACCTTAAAACAAAAATACAAGTGAATGCACAGGTTTTTTTTTATATTTGAATGTTTTATTATTTCAATCAGAGAAATGGGATACAAAAGGAAAAAGGGGAAGAAACAATAACATACATAAATGGGGAAAGTTCGGTACATTTTTCCATAGCGACGAAGTTAAACCGTGATATTCAGTTGCTAGAAAGAAGGATAATTGATCTACAGAATGGCAAAGATATGGAAGCATCACACCAAGTCAATTAACAAATAACCGAACTTGTCTCGGAAGTAGAGATATAAAGGGGAAGAAAGGGAGAAGGGGAAAGAAAAGGAGAAAGGTAGAAAAGGGATGAAGACAAAGAAGAAGAAAAAAAAAAAGAAAGGGGGGAAAGGAACCAAGTGGGGTGAGACATCAGGAGCCACCAACCGTATCATGAGGCATTGGGCCTGGAGAGTAGGTGTTGGTCGTGACATTTTGGGACCTACGTGCCCATGGTTCTAGTAGTTTGGTATATTAGGTGATCTTGCCACAGTGACCAAGGGTCTTGTGCTGGGGAGACAAGATTAAAGTGCGATCGGGCCATGGCCTCAGAATATGCTAGGTCTGCGATCATTTTAGTCAGGGAGTGTAAAGAGGGGGTTATTGTTTTTTTCCAGAGTCTAGCGATAAGGAGGAAGCAACAGGATATAATTATACAAAACAATTTGCGTTGTCTCAACATTTTCCTCACGTCATCTGGGAGGAGTCCTAGGAGGTAGTGTAATGGGGAAAACGGGACTTTAACACCCAAGACCTCCTCGACATACGACGCCACCTGGGTCCAGAACGTTTGAAGTGTTGGGCAGGACCACGAAACATGTAGCATCGTCCCTCGTGCCGTGTGACAACGCCAGCAGGTGTCAGGAACATTTTTGTTAAAGTGGCATTCCCTTACAGTTACTAAATACCATCTATATAACACTTTACGACGCGTCTCAAAGATTGAAATACACCTAGATGCACTTTTATCCAATAAAAATACGTGGGTCCACTGTTCTAGTGTTAGGTGCATGTTTAACCCGGCTTCCCAAGCCGTTTGAAAAGTGCGTTTGGGCAATCCCGTGGCGGACATCAATTGACAGTAACAAAGGGAA
Source organism: Leptobrachium leishanense (assembly GCA_009667805.1). Classification (NCBI taxonomy): domain Eukaryota; kingdom Metazoa; phylum Chordata; class Amphibia; order Anura; family Megophryidae; genus Leptobrachium; species Leptobrachium leishanense. The sequence goes on along the minus strand of CM019070.1, from coordinate 101,406,872 downwards.
AGGAGTTTTGTAGTTTGTGCAGGGTGTATTGTAAAAGACTCGAATGGTGTGAGTAAAGGTGTGTTTATCGAAACAGAATTTAGCATTCCCAGTGTTCTCATGTAGGACAGTAGTTGAAGGTAAGACAGAAACGCTTGAAGGTATTCCATGAGTAGTCTGCATTTGTGCAAAGGAGAGGACGGAGGAGTTTCTGAAAAATTAGAACACATATCTGACTCCGTGATGAGTCCATGGTTTAGGGTTAAAAAAGGGGATCACGTAAGTCAATGCATTTACTGGGGTGGCGAGGGGTTGAGGGTAGAGAGAGGTGAAGGCACGGACATGTTTGTCCCAGATTGTGAAGAGCAGTTATCTGAAGAGCTGTTGGGAGAGGATGTCTGGATTTAGAGGGAGTAAAAAGTAAGCCGGGGAAAGAGTGGCCTGGTAGTGCTATGGATTGAATATAGGTCCATAACGGTTGGTGTATAAGGAGGGATTCGCTCAGGGAGGCTATGGCTGCTGCCTTGTGGTACGCCAATATTTGAGGGAGTGGGGCCGATAGAACCTTGAACAGGATGCGTGGGCGTTTTCCGTTCCATATGTTGGAAGAGATGTCTCGGTGGACAACATTAAGTAAGGGTTTTGGAACAGGAACGGGTAACATGCGGAATACATATAGCAATTTGGGTAGAATCGTCATCTTAACAGCTGCCGCTCTGCCCAGCCAGGACAATCTCACCGACCTCCACCGCAACAATAACGATTTCGTTTCAGCGAATACTTTCTTGTGGTTTGTAGAAACTATGTCTTCAAACTTTCCTGGAAGCGTTATACCTAAATATTTTATACCCTGGTCGTTCCATGCGAAAGAATAGCGAGCTTTTATAGACCTTAGGCCCGCAGGCGGAAGTCCCAGCGCTAATGCTTGTGTTTTCAGGAGGTTGAGGGAGTGATATGAGACTAGACCATATTCTTGTAGTGCTGTATGTAGAGAGGGCAGAGAATCTTGTAGGTCAATGATTGTTATAAGGATATCATCCGCAAAAAGATTTAGTTTAATCGTCCGGGGGCCTATTTGTATCCCGCGTATGAGGTCATTTTCTCTGATGGCCTGAGCCAGTGGTTCTAGAATTAAAGCATAGAGCAGTGGGGATAAAGGGCAGCCTTGGCGTGTGCCGTTAGAAAGAAAACCACTGTTTAACACCCTAGCAGAGGGAGAGGCGTATAGCGCCATAATGGACTTAATGTGGTCATCGGTAAACCCAACTATATTTAGAACTCTATCCATAAATTTCCAATGAACCCTATCGAACGCTTTTTCTGCGTCGAGCGAGAGCCATAGACGTGGGATATTGTGAATAGATTGGTATTCCAACAGGGCCAGTAATTTCTTAGAGTTTTCTGTCCCTTGCCTGCCTTTAATAAACCCAACTTGGTCTCGCCCGATTAAAGTGGGGAGTATGTCATTTAACCGGATAGCCAATAATTTGGCATAGATTTTTATGTCTGTGTTTAATAAGGAGATGGGTCAAAAATTAGGGCAGGAAGTCGGGGGTTTGCCCGGTTTAGGTAACGTGACAATTGTAGCCTGTAACATGTCTTTAGGGAACATGCCTTCAGAGGATGCCTGCGTGAACACTCTATGTAAATGCGGGGACAGAAGATGCGTAAAAGCTTTATAATAGGTGGAGGGGAATCCATCCGGGCCTTGCGCTTTACCATGTGGTAAGGAGGATATGACTTTCAGTACGTCCATGATGGTAAAGGGCGAGGACAGTTGTACCGTCTGTGATTGAGACAGAGCAGGGAGGTGAAGGTGTGAGAGATAGGCATCAATGTCAGCGGTGGTGGGGTGCGGCATGGTATCATTATCTGACAAATTATAGAGAGATGAGTAGTAGGATGCGAACTCTTCTGCTATTTCGGAGGGTTTGTGTACCGCTGTTTGGCCAGGGGAGACAAGCTTATCTATTCGGTGTCTGGGTAGGAGTGTGCATAGTCTTTGTGCTAGTAGTCTACTAGGTTTATTGCCGTAAGCGTAAAAACGTGTCTTGAGGCGCTGCAGGTGTGAAAAATGAGACTGTCTATCCAATATGTGCAGTTCGTCATGTGCTTCACTTAAGAGGCAGTCGTGGCATCCGAGGGGGATATCTTATGTGATCGGTATAGGGAGTCAAGTTTCTGCAGGAGGAGGAGGCGAGCGGCCTCTTTGGATTTTTAAAAACGGGATGCCATTTAATACAGTGTCCCCTCAGAACTGCCTTGTGAGCCTGCCATATGGTTGTGGCGGAAAGATCTTCACAGTTATTTAGTTCAAAATAGGATTCTAATTGGGAAGCTAGATCACATTTAGCTATCTCATCTGACAACACAAAGTCATTAAGGCACCAAGGTGACTGCCCAAATGTTTTATAGTCGTATTTAAGGGTCAAGGTAACGGGGGCATGATCTGAGCACGAAATTGTGCCTTTTAAACAACTTTCTACTCCTGGGAGCAGTTGGCTCTGAGTTAATATGTAGTCAATTCGAGTATGTGTCTAATGTACTTTGGAGAAGAATGTGTAGTCCACTTTGTTAGGGTGGAATAGGCGCCATGTATCATATAGACTGTAGTCGCCCATCAAGGTTTGAAATTTGTCTACCTGTTTTTTGCGTTTCCCAACGAGAGGACGGGAGCCAAACCCTGAGGTGTCTTTCAGAGGGTCTAAACTAAAGTTAAAATCCCCACAAATGAGTAAAGTGCCAGTTATTACAGAAGATAATTTGGCGAATACCGAGGCCACATAGTCTACCTGATGTTCATTGGGAGCGTATAGATTAAGAATAGTGTAAATCTTGTGGTTCATAGTGCATACTAGAATCAGGTATCTGCTATTCGGATCTGAGAGTTTACGATGCAATTCAAATACAACGCTGTTCCTAATCAAAATGGATACTCCTTTGGATTTAGATGGGCCTGTGGAATGGAATTGGGTCGTGAAGTTCGGCCATTTTAGCGGGGGGTGGGACAGTCTCCTAAAATGGGTTTCTTGAAGGCAAACGACGTCCGTTTTAGCAGAGTCTAGTTCTTTATAAAGCGTCCGTCGTTTGTATGGAATGTTTAGGCCCTGGACATTATATGATGTAATTTTCACCATGGTATTAAGTTGAAGAGAGGCATAACATAGCTGTAATGGTTATAATACTGAATCAAATATTTACCCAATCCCACAGAGGCTTGACCACCAAAAGAAAAAAGCATAAAAATGCCACAAAGTTCGAGAAAAGCAGTGTCCCTCGGATCCAGAGTGGAGAGGGTCTTGAGATTGAGGCGAATGTTCAATGATATGCGACATCGTGCTATGTGGTTCCTGAAGAATGAGAAAAAAGGAAAAGGAGAAAAAATAGAAAGAAAAAAACACAAAAAAACTTATATACATAAAAAGGGTTCGTGGATCTCCTACGTGGCAACATACCAGCTGTTGAGCCACTGCTCTCATCATGAGAGGGAGGAAAAGAGGGGGAACGTGGGAGAGAATTTCTCTCAACTGGACGGAGCTGCCAGACCATAATGACATACAATGTCGCTTAAACCTTGTTCGTTGCAGGAAGTTGGCGAGCGATCCATCCCAGGAGAAGAAGTCGGGTCAGCAACATGGCCGTGGAGGTCTTCAGGTTGAGCCCTCGCGGAGCCATTTAAATTCACCAAACAGGACAAGACAAAAGAGGAGAAGGCGTTCATCCCGGTTTCCCCTTGCGCACTTTCTTCCAATCTTTAGACAGCTTTTGAGGTGCAATTGAGGATCGCCGGGTAGGAGAGGCTGGGGACAGATCTTTTTCCGACAGGAATTTTAGGCCTTGCTCTAGCGTCGTGACCACGTGTTGTGATCCTTCGTGGGTAATCAGCAAGCTCTGTGGGAAGCCCCAACGATACAAAATTTCGTGTTGGCGGAGTGTGGTAGTCACCCCATGTAGGGAGCGCCGAAAGTCCAGAGTGCGTTTTGCTAGATCTGGGAATACCTGTAGATGGTCGTATTCAGGAGTTATGGCCTGGGATTTTCGCAGCGCCTGGAAGATGAGTTCCCTGGGTCTGAAGTAATGTAGGCGTAAAATGACGTCGTGCGTGGAGTCCGCTGGTAAGGCGGGTGGTCTTGGAAGGCGATGTATGCGGTCCATTAGCAAAGACTCTGGGGTCAAGTCAGGCACTAAGTGAGAAAAAAAGTCAGTGACATAAGAAGCAAGCTGTTGGGGTTTAACGCTTTCAGGGATGCCGCGGATTTTCACGTTGTGTCTGCGAGACCGGTTTTCAAGATCAGTAAGTTTGGCCAAGCATCCTTCCAGCGATTCTTCAAGATCCTGTACCTTGTCGGCTAAATTATTCTGTGCATCTGCATATTCCCCATTTTATCTTCTATATGGGAAGTGCGATCAGCCAGATTTTGGATATCAGCTCTGATTTCCCTCGCCACTTCTTTGAGTTGTGATTTCAAGTCAGCAGACATGGTGTTTATCATACCTTCTAGCGTTTGAGTCAAAGTCTTCATCTCAGATCCCAGTGCTTGGTTATCTGTCTGTGGAGCCGTGTGTGATTCCGGGCTCGAGTGGCCGGTGCCATCTTGGATTCCGACCGCCGATTTTTTTCGGGCCGGTGCGTGGAGTAAAAAACTCGGATTTGGCCGCCAATGCTTTGACCTTCCCCTGGGACATCTCAGCCACCCTGGCAAGTTGTTTTAAGCCAGATTCGGGTGCATTAAAGGTGCTTTATGGCGCGTAGTGTGAGGTCTGGGTGCGGAGCTCCTCAGTTACGCCACCATCTCGATCGGCGGTTAGCCACGCCCCTCGGCGATACTTTTAAGTCCATAGCCGGCCAATTGTGTGGCCTGAGAGTGCCCTGATCGGTCTTTACTCTAATTTTTAGAAGATTATTTATTAAACAAGGGCCCGAGTTGCTACACTATGGGCCTCTGGGTTGTACTTGCCCCTCGGCCGAAAGTTGCCAGTCAGCCCCTGTAACAAGGTAATATGAGACAAGTCCATAAGTGTCCAATTCCTGCTGCAGCCCAGGCAGGGAGAGATCTGGATCAGTTAGAGTGCGTAATACTGTATGTCGTCCGCGTATAGATTTAGTTTAAATGTCGTAGGGCCAACTGGGATACCTCGAATCAAGTGATTTTGTCGAGTGGCCTGCACCAAGGGTTCCAGGATCAGAGCATACAAAAGCGGGTAGAGAGGACACCCCTGTCTAGTACCATTCGTGATGACAAACACATCTGATAAAAAGCCTGAATTAAGTACCCTGGCTGATGGGGAGTCATAGAGCACCTGTATAGCTAGCAAAAAAGGGGGCGGGAACCCAAACCTCAGGAGAACTTGGTTTAGAAATTGCCAGTTGACCCTGTTAATCGCCTTTTCAGCATCTATAGTAATGTCAGGATCAAACTGGGGGTCCCTGAACGATTCAGTAGTTCCAACAGGCAGGGCCGGTGCAAGCATTTTTGTCAAGTCAGGCGAAGGTGCGTTTTGGTGCCCCCCCGCCCCCACCCGTGTCATGTCAAGCCAATCAGGATAGAGGTGTCATAATAATCTCTATATACAGTGGGAAGAAAAAGTATGTGAACCCTTTGGGATTACGTGGAGTTTTGCATGAATTGGTCATAAAATGTGCTCTGATCTTCCTTGAAGTAACAAAAATTTGAAAAACACAGTCTGCTTAAAATATTACAACACAAACATATGTTTTCATGTTTTTATTGAACAGAACATGTAGACATTCATAGTGCAGGGTGGAAAAAGTATGTGAATCTTTGGACTTAATAACTGGTTGACCCTCCTTTGGCAGCAATAACCTCAACCAAACATTTCCTGTAGTTGCAGATCAGACCTGCACAACGATCTTGAGAAATTTTGGACCACTCCTCTTCACAAAACTGTTTCAGTGTAGCAATATTCATGGGATGTCATGCCACAGCATTTCAATCGGGTTGAAGTCAGGACTCTGACTGGGCCACTCCAGAAGGCGTATTTTGTTTTGTTGAAGCCATTCTTTTGTTGAATTACTTGTATGCTTTGGGTCATTGTCCTGTTGCATCACCCATCCTCTGCGGAGCTTCAGCTGGCGGACAGATGGTCTTACGTTTTCCTGCAAAATGTCTTGATAAACTCTGTTGTCATTGATGGAAAAATGAATTCCAATCTGTCCAGGCCCTGAGGCCACAAAGCAGCCCCAAACCATGATGCTCCCTCCGCCATTTTTTACAGTGGGGATGAGGTTTTGATGTTGGTGTGCTGTGCCTTTTTTTCTCCACACATAGTGTTGTGTGTTTTTTCCAAACAACTCAATTTTGGTTTCATCTGTCCACAGAATATTTTGCCAGTAGTGCTGTGGAACATCCAGGTGCTCTTTTGCAAACTTCAAACGTGCTGCAATATTCTTTTTGGACAGCAATGGCTTCCCCCGTGGTGTCCTCCCATGTACTCCATTCTTGTTTAATGTTTCCTTATTGTAGATGTGTCAACAAAAATGTTAGCATGTGCCAGAGATTTCTGTAAGTCTTTAGCTGACACTCTAGGATTCTTCTTTACCTCATTAAGCATTCTGCGCTGTGCTCTTGCAGTCATCTTTACACGATGACCACACCTAGGGAGAGTAACAACAGTGCTGATCTTTCTCCATTTGTAGACAGTCTGTCTTACCGTGGACACATGAACATCAAGGCTTTTGGAGATACTTTTTTAACCCTTTCCAGCTTCGTGCAAGTCAACAATTCTTGATCGTAGGTCTTCTGAGAGCTCTTTTCTGCGAGGCATGGTTCACATCAGGCAGTGCTTCTTGAAACTAGTAAACCCAAAACTGGTGAGTATTTTTAAAGGGCAGGACAGCTTTCAGCAACACATCCAATAATATCACATTGATTGGACTCAAGGTTGGCTCACTCCTGGATCCAATTAGCTCTTGGAGAAGTCATTAGACTAGGGGTTCACATACTTTTTCCACCCTGCACTGTGAATGTTTACATGTTTACATGTTCTGTTCAATAAAAACATGGAAACATATAATGTTTGTGTTGTATTATTTTAAGCAGACTGTGTTTTTCAAATTGTTGTGACTTAGATGAAGATCAGAGCACATTTTATGACCAATTCATGCAAAACTCCACGTAATTCCAAAGGGTTCACATACTTTTTCTTCCCACTGTATACACATACTTATATACACACACACACACTAGTGGTGTTGCACCGACACCACTTTAAGACTGAGTACAAGTACCAATACTTTTTTTCAGGTACTCACCGATATCATGCCCACTCAGGTACATATATACAGACCAGAACCTGCCCAGATATATATATACGAAAGTCCTGACTGACTGACTCATCAACGCCCAGCTGAAACCGTTTAATGAATTAATGTGAAATTTTGAAGGTGCACTGTTTTTATGATGTAGGCACCCACTAAGGAAGGATTTTTGGAAACTCCGCCCAAAAGGGGGTTGAATATTTTAAACAGGATACCTATAGCTCAAAAACAGAAGATGTTACAGATGTGAAAATCGTTATTTAGATTCGTCTGGAAAAATAAAAAAACATGTATTTTACCGTTTTTTTTTCAAAAATTCGAATGGAGGGGTGAAAAAAGGGGTTGAATATTTTAAATATTTTAACCACTCGGCTGCTATGGATGCACTCAGCGCGTCCAGCCAAGTGGTTCTCCTGTGCTATGGACGCGCTGAGCGCGTCCATGCACAGGAGGCAGCAATCCGCCAGATTCCGGCGGATTGCTGCACCAACCCCCCCCCGGGCGGGCTGACATCTTGGATGTCAGCCCAGCACTCCGGACCCCGGCGGAGCAATTAGATGTCATCGCGGCGGCGCGATGACATCTAATTCAGGCGCCCCCCGCATGTGCGGAGGAGGCGCCTGAATGGGAGGGGGGCTCCTTCGGACCTCTCTCCCACCCGATCGCCGGGGAGCAGGAGGTTAATCCAGGCACCGTTTGGAAGGGCACAGCCTGCCCTTCCAAACGGTGGCTGTCCTGGGTAGCTGTCCTGGGTAGCCGGATCACGAATCGGCACTGAAAAGCGCCGGTTCGTGATCCTTTCCCAGAGCTGGCCGACATCTTGGATGTTGTCCAAGCCTCCGGGAACTCCCCCTGAGGACTGGCGTCATCGTGCATAGCACGATGACGCCAGTCCTGGAGTTAACCCCTAGCTGCCACCAATGGTGGAGATAAGGGGTTCCAATGAACCCCCCATCTCCCGATCCGTGGCAGCTAGGGGTTAATATTTGATATCGTTGGATCGGCCAGAGCATGGCCTTTCCAACAATATCAAACATGATAATGAAAAAAGTTGTAAAATATATATATATATATATATATATATTTAAAAAAATTCTAAAAAAAAAAAAAAAAAAATTTTTTTTTTAATGCAGCAATATTGTTCCCATTTCAATTATAATGTGAACAATAATGCTGCACCAACGATTTTTGTATGCGGTGCGTTTAAGAATAGCGACATTTTGCCCCAAAAAAATGTAACGAGTCCCCATTTCTAATTTTTTTAACAAGTGCACCCCATACAAAATATAACCACAAATGATCGCATGTTAAAATGTGAAAAAAAACACATAATAAATTATTGAAAATTCTAATTTTATTGCATTTTTTGTTATAATATACGGACATGACATAATGTATACATATAATAATGACATATTATGAATCTGTGGAGTCTGCCGGAAAGAACGATATATAATATGTCTGGGTCATATATCAAAATATGGCTACAAAACGCGGTTAAACATGATGAGCGAGACCGGTAAAAATGACCTCAGCACAGAGGTGTGAAAAGCCTCAGCAGCGAAAGGGTTAAACACGATACCTATATCTTAAAAACAGAAGATGGTACAAACGTGAAAATTGGTATTTAGATTCAACTTGAAAAATAAAAAAAAACATGTATTTTACCATTTTCTGAAAATTCCTTGGGGGGGCAAAAAGGGGGGTTGAATACTTTTATCAGTATACCTATATTTCAAAAACCAAAGATGTTACAGGTGTGAAATTTGGTATTTACAATCTTCATGGAAAAAACCAAACATGTGTTTTGCCATTGTCCACAAATCCAAATAAGGGAGGGGGTCGAGGGAAAGGGGTCTGAATACTTTTATCAGTATATCTATAGCTCAAAAACCAAGATGTTACAGGTGTGAAGTTTGGCAATTACAATATTTTGAAAATAAACACGTGTTTTACCATTTTCCAAAAATCCAGTGGGGGGCAAAAAGGGGGATGAATACCTTTATCACTATACCTATATTTCAAAAACCAATGATGTTACAGGTGTGAAATTCGATATTTATAATCTTCGTGCAAAAAAAACACCATGTTTTTACCATTTTCCGCAAATCCAGTTAAGGGGGGTAGGGGAAAGGGATGTGAAAACTTTTATCAGTATATCTATATTTTAAAAACCAAGATGTTACAGGTGTGAAGTTTGGAAATTACAATCTTTTCCAAATAAAGAAACACGTGTTTTACCATTTTCAAAAAATCCAAGTGGGGGGTAAAAAAAAGGGGGTGAATACTTTTAAACGGGATACCTACAACTTAAAAACAGAAGATGTTACAGACGTGAAAATTGGTATTTAGATTCGTCTTGAGAAACAAAAAAACACCTATTTTACCATTTTCCAAAAATCCAGTGGGAGGGGGGAAAAGGGGGGTTGAATACTTTTATCAGTATACCTATATTTCCAAAAACCAAAGATGTTACAGGTGTGAATTTTGGCACTTACAATCTTCTTGGAAAACGGTAAAACACGTGTTTTTTTTATTTTTCAAGCGTCCCACGTGGTGGGTGAAAAAAGGGGGGTCAATACTTTTCAACAGGATACCTATATCTCAAAAACAGAAGATGTTACAGACGTGAAAATTGGTATTTAGATGCGTCTTGAAAATAAAACAACATGTATTTTACCATTTTTCAAAAATCCTGTGGGGGGGCAAAAAGGGGGATGAATACCGTTATCACTATACCTATATTTCAAAAACCAATGATGTTACAGGTGTGAAATTCGATATTTACAATCTTCGTGCAAAAAAAAACAACATGTTTTACCATTTTCCAAAAATCCAGTTAAGGGGGGTGGGGGAAAGGGATGTGAATACTTTTATCAGTATACCTATATTTCATAAACCAAAGATGTTACAGGTATGAAATTTGGCACTTACATTCTTCTTGAAAAAAAAAACCACAAGTTTTACAATTTCCAAAAATCCCAAGTGGGGGGGAAAGGGGGGTTCTACCAAAACAACCTCAAGTTACTTTTAAAAAACAATTTTAACAAATCCTAAAATCCACGCGAGCGAAGCCGCGGGCAAAAGCTAGTTATAACACTCTGATTGATTGATATATATAGTTAAATATTCTGCCTCCTCCTCATCCTCCTCCTGTCTGATCTGAGTAGGACCCGCTGGAATGCTGTCTGCGGAAAGACTGGGGCCTTGAGAGCTAGGGAAGGCCTCTTCCTCCCGCTGCTCTGCCTCTAGAGCCACATCTATAATTCCCCGCAGAGTGTGCTCCAGCAGGAACACTAAAGGAATTGTGTCACTGATGCATGCACTGTCCCTGCTCACCATCCTCATTGCCTCCTCAAATGGTGACAGTACAGTGCATGCATCCTTGATCATCAGCCACTGCGGGGGGAAAAAAAAACAAGTTGACCTGAACCTGTCCTTGTGCCATACTCACACAGGTACTCGTTGACGGCCCTCTGCTGCTTGTGCAGATGCTGCAGTATTGCTAATGTCGAGTTCCACCTGGTGGGCATGTCGCAGATCAGACGGTTTGTGGGAAGGTGGAATTCTCTTGAATTTCTGCCAGGCGAAACGCTTGCTGGAATGACCGTCTGAAGTGGCTGCAGACTTTTCTGGCCTGGATGAGAAGCTCTGGCAGCCCTGGATACTTGTTAGGAAAAGGAAGGAAGGCCCTGTCCATGCTTGCTGGACCACGTGTCTAAAGTCACATGCACCTTGTTGCTTACTGCCTTTCCCAATGACTGGATAACATTGTCTTCCACATGCTGGAATGGCGTTTTGGAACCTGCCACTGTGGTACAGCACATTCAGCAAATTCACGGAAGGGAGCAGAGTCCACCAGCTGGAAAGGCAGCAGCTGCAATGTGAGCAATTTTGCTAAGCTGGCATTTAGACGCTGTGCTTGGGGATGGTTGGGACTATATTTTTTTCTTTCGCTGCAGCAGCTGCGGCAACGTAATCTGACTGCCTAAATCTTCAGCTGCTAGGATGATGTCACATTGTGAGGAAGGAGCTGGTACATCCATTACTGTAGCATCATCCCTGTCGGTGGAGGTTTGTAGCAATGACATGGCAGGACATACATAGAGACAGATGATGAGGAGGAGGACCTACGCAAAGTTTTGCACCAACGGATGTGTGGCAGTTGTTCATATGTCACCTCAAGCACGTGGTACCCAGTGTCCGGTATCTTTCCCATGCTTAAGCCCCATCTGACATAGATTACATAGCAATGCTGCGCTCTACTGCACATTTCTTAAAGAACTCCCAGACAACAGAGTTCCTGCATGTGTACTTTTGGAGACAACAGCGCTCTGCACCGGAGCAGCTCTGACATGTGATGCCTTGGACTGGCTAGTGCTACGGTTGGTCACAGTGGATGTTGTGCCTCGTGTTTGCTGTGCCTCCTCCTCCCCCTCTTCCTCACTTAATTCCTCTGTTTGATCAGGCACCCAGGTGGAGTCAGTGACCTCATCATCATTGTCATTATCACCCCCTATCTCCTCGTCACTGAGCCAACTTGGCAGTATGCTGCAGCTGCTGGGCAACATGAGTGCCAGTTATTTTGTGTGTCATCACTGGCACCCCCTTCCTCTAGGTTGATTATACTCCCTTCCTCAACCTCAGAGATTGAAATCAGAGCACTGTACTTGCTGCGCATCCTCAAGCAGCATGTCACTCTCATTGTAGTCAAACAATTCAGCTGACTCATCCGTGTGTGATAGCGAGGCTACGGCGGGAGTAGCTGTGGACATGGAGGCTGCATTAGATGCTTTGGCAGCTGAGGTGGACTGTAAAGCACTAGAAGCCTGGCTGGCAGAGGACTCGGAGGATGAGGATGGCCTGGGTAGCCAATCCACCAAGTCCTCTGTATGTTGCTGCTGCTTAAGATGGCCAGCACCAGTTAGAAAGGGCAAGGGTGCCCCTGCAGAGGATGCACCACGTCCACCATGACCAGAGACACAGCCTCCCGACACAGGGGCTGCTTGCCATCTTATCTGTGTCTGGGAGCGTCTTCCTGTCCTTTTTGTTCTTTCAGACATGGTGAGTGATATATAGATAATATATACAGAACTCTGATTCAACTCTGGTATAAAGATTTAAAGAACTCTGGTATAACTCAGTGATAGCTGGCAGCCAGTGACAAGAGACAGATCACCTCAATTCACAAATGTTTTAAAGAAATTAGTGAGCCCCAAAATACTGCGTGGTACTAGTTGTGTGACAAGACACAGATTACCTCAATTCACAAATGTTTTAAAAAAAGTTGTAAACCCCAAAAAAACTTGCTGGCACAGTGACAAGACACACATCACCTAAATTCCCTGATATTTGGTAGAAATGAGACCCCCCCAGTTGTGTGGCAGACTTTGTTCACTCACGGGATGAAAACATAATTTTGACTCTGTATAAATCAATGGTCAGGCCGCACCTTGAATATGCCGTGCAATTTTGGGCACCTGTCTTAAAAAAAGATATTATAGTGCTAGAAAAAGTGCGGAGACGGGCAACTAAATTAATAAGGGGAATGGGAGGGTTAAGTTATGAGGAAAGGGGGGGCGTGTCCTGACCTGAGACCAAGATGGCCGCATAACTACTGAGCTCCTAACTAGCGACACATCGGGTCATGGTTCGAGGAAAACCGAGGCAGAACACCCCCAAGACGCCCGCACGACGAACGGCTCGAGCCTTAGGTCCCCTGGACGCTTTTGTTTTGCCCGCTCCAGCTGCCTCCTCTCCTCCCCTGTGCGACAAAATGGCGGACGGGCCTGTAATTCCGGACTCTATGTGGAGGCCATACGCCGTCTGGAGCGTCTGATTTCAGCACTCCTCACTAAGGCTGACCTAGCGGATCTGGTCGCCGACCTCCGAGAGGGCATTGCCGGGGACTTTCACGAAATCCGGACGGATGTAGCGGATTTGACGATGAGAGTGGGTCTCCTGGAGAACCGGGCTAATCTTCCCACCGAGCAGACGTAGGCTTTCGGTGAGATACAACGCCGCGTCGATGACCTGGACAACAGGGGCCGGCGGCATAATATTCGTATCAGAGGCCTAGAGGAATCGGAGGGCCCCGAGGATTTACGCACTGTTTTAAATGAAGCCTTTTGTATGGTGCTGAACCGCTCGCCCACAGAACAGATTCCCATGGACAGGGCCCATCGTGCACTGCGCCCGAAACCGCCACCAACGGCACCACCCCGCGATATTGTCTGCTGCCTCACGGATTACACCCTCAAGGAGAGGATCATGTCGGGGGTGCGTTCGTCCCGTTCGTGGACCTTCCGTGGCAGCAATCTTGAATTCTTTCAAGATCTTTCTCCTTTTACGCTCTCAGCTAGGAGATGCCTACAACCTGTTACCCACGCACTACGACAAGCTGACACCCCATACAGATGGGGCTTTCCTCTCGCCCTTACTGCGCAGAAAAATGGTGTGAGGCACACTATCCGACATCCCTCGGAAGTTCCTGCCTTCATGGCCGTGATGGGCCTTCCTGTGTTGCGGGTCAAAGACTGGGAACTAGAGAATCGGGGAGGTGCCCCATTCGACCCTCCTGTAGCCCAAAGGAGACGACCTCGAGACCAGCGGTGCCGCTCAAGAGACGGGGTCCCGGAGCGACCTGAACCCCAGGCGGAGGCCTGACTTTTTTCGGGGGCTCCCTGTCTCACCACCACTACCCATTCCTGACCAACCACCTACGGCTTTATCACTGCTTCCACGCGGGAGCAGCATCAGCGTGCGCGAAGATCTGGAGATGAGCACTCCGCTACGCCTCATTTGTTTCTGACCTTGTCCCCCGTGTGCGACCCCGCGGGCTATATATCCTAACCCAGGTGTCTGTTATAACACGATACACATGTGGGATACAACTGTGCGCTTTGACGCCCACCCGCTCTGCTCGTGGACTGCCACGTGCTTGACCCACGCCTGACACTCGGGTCCACTCTGTCCTACTTTGAGGAGTCTGCTCTGCCAGGCCTTTCGGTGGAATGGCTCTCCAGATTCCTAAGATACGGTGGCATGCTTACGCTTACTCGTGACTCTTAGGCCACAGTAACCACATCACCTCCAGATTGTGCCCGAATTTTGACTTGTTGGAGTATTGAGCCCCCCCCTTTTTTTTCTCCTTCGCACCGAGTTTTGCATGTCCAGGTTCGATGAAGGGGGCTATCTGGCTTTCACACACTGGGTTACATCTTACGCACTGTATGGCCTACATCTGGAGAAGTGTTGGGAGGCTTTCTCCTATTGTTATAAGTTAATGGAGTTCTGCTGTTTGGTTTGTTGGGAATGTACCGAATTGTTTTTGTGTTGTCGTTACTATTTTGACTAGAGGGTGGGAGGGGTGTGGGGGGGGGTTTCTTCTCTCCTTCTCTCTCTCTTCGGCGGGAGTTGCCCTGCCTCGTACACTTGCCATTTTTCTCTTGACTCTTGGCACCTGTCATTAATGCCGTACCTGTGCTGGGGAGAGGAGGAGAGGGGAGGGGTGAGGGATGCGTATCGACTCAACATTGTGTGGGACGGCATATATGTGCCGTGTCTTACCTCTCAAATTTCCCTTCCCCATCGCTTGCAATAAAATTGCATATGATTGCTTCTTGTTTGTAATGCAAGGGGGGGTTACTTTTTTTTACTTTGTACCAATTCGCTTTCGTATACGAGGACGGGAGGGGTGGGGGAGACGGGGGGGAGGGGATCTTCTCCTGCCCCTTCTTCCTCACTTTCCTTCTCACACACGGCACTAGTTTTTACTGTGGTGCCAAACCTAATTTTTTCGTCCCGCTTTGGTGTGGGGCACCCTATATACAATGTATGTTTACACTCAGCGATCTCACAATGTTTGATGTATTATTATATGTTTGACCCTTTTTTGCATTGATATGGGGATTACCTCCACTTTTCTATACATTTAAAGCTTCCTCTTCCTAATAGGTACCTGTCCTCCATTCTGCACTTGTGCTAAAACCCCCCCTTTTTTTATTTTTTATTTTATCTAAATGTATCTGATGATATTGTCGCTCGTGAGCTCTTCTCAGAGTCGGAGGGGACTCTTTTTAGGGCATGTTATTTGGTGATTTTTGAAAGTTCTGTGGCTACTTACCTGTAGTGCACCTTGATCTTTCTCTGGTTTGGTGTGAATTAGGAGCTAGTCTCCTTCGCCCACGAGGACCTGACGCCGCTTTTCTTCAGGGGTGCTACTCGGATCCCAATTTATTGGGTCTGACTGAGTCTTCCCCTGAGGCGTCTTATACCTCAAAGTTTTTCTTCTTCTTTTGTCTTCCCTTTTTCTTCTCCCCTTCTCTCTCTCCCCCTGTGCTCCTCGAACTTGTACTTGTCCTTGTCCTGTTTGTCTGTACTATCTGACTTTGGTGGGGCTCGGGCTCCCTCGTCCGGACATGGCGGCGCCCAGGGGCTTCTCACTGAGGTCCTTACGCTTTCTTACATATAATACAAAGGGACTTAATGCTCCTGAAAAACGCAGGCGACTTTTTCGAGAGGCTCGGGCGCTCCGAACTTCAGTGCTTTTCCTTCAGGAGACACACTTTAGGCAGGGCTCGGCCCCTCACCTGTCCCATCCGGATTATCCTACCGGCTACTTTAGCAACTTTCATGGTGGTAAGAGCAGGGGAGTAGCGATCCTATTCTCTAAAGAGCTCCCCATTACGAAGGTGGAAACCCTCACGGATTGTGAAGGCCGCTTCCTATTTGTAAAGTGCTTAATAGCAGATATCCGATACACGTTCGCTTCGCTCTACCTGCCAAACGTAAATCAACACCGCAGTTTAGCATCCATCCTACGGCGCCTTTCAGGTTTTATGGCCGGCACGTTGGTAGTAGCGGGCGATTTTAACGTCGCTTTAGACCCTAGAGTAGACTCATCTGTGGGCCGATCCTCGGTCCCAGCTTCCGTACTGAGACATATGCGGCGCTCGTTAGATAACTTACAACTAGTGGACGTTTGGAGGACTTTCCACGCAGGGGAACGGGACTATTCGTACTTTTCGCCTGTTCATGCCACGTATTCACGGCTGGACTACCTGTTTGTACAGCAGAAAGATGTACTCTTGACAGAGGACTCTGCGATTCTGGCTCAGACGTGGTCGGATCATTCTCCCCTCCTGGCTGCCCTGTCCTCTCCATTATATCGCCCCTTGGAACGCCAATGGCGAATGAACACGTCACTGCTTGGAGATCCCAACTTTGTGGCTGAGGTAGAAACCACAATTGCCTCCTATTTCACGGAGAATGAGACCCCTGATGTTTCCACACCTACTTTATGGGAAGCCCATAAGGCGGTTGTCAGAGGGGTTTGCATTAGCAGAGCTACTGCCATTAAGAGAGACCGTGCGGATGCAGTGCAAACGCTATTATCTGAAATACGAGATCTTGAGCAGACCCACCACTCCTCTGCGTTGCCCGCTGACTATGCGGCCCTGACGACTAAGCGGAGGGAACTCAATGACATACTGGACACTGACATCCGCTTCGCAGCTGCTAAAGCGAAATGTCATTTCGCTCTATCTGAGAATAAACCTGGCAAATTACTAGCCCGTATACTTAAGAAGCACCGCGCTGTGGCGTATATAGCTAAACTCAAACTCCCAGATGGTACTACAACTACTCGACCGGACTATATACTGGATGAATTTCAGCGCTTTTACCAGGGGTTGTATAACATGGACTCTGAGCCGGGTTCAAGGCCCACACCTGAGACGATTACTGCGTACCTCGCTGACAATGTAACCCGCACTGTCTCGCCGACGCGAGCCTCTCTGCTGGATAACCCGATAGACGCAATAGAAATTCAAACTGCCCTGAAGGGCTTACAAAATGGAAAATGCCCGGGACCTGATGGACTACCGGCAGAATATTATAAAGCCTTTTCCCCTGCCTTAATCCCCCGACTCCAAACTCTCTTTTCCGCCATACGAGATGGGGCATTTTTTCACAATCACACACTGGCAGCCACGATTTCGGTGA
Source organism: Leptobrachium leishanense (assembly GCA_009667805.1). NCBI lineage: Eukaryota > Metazoa > Chordata > Amphibia > Anura > Megophryidae > Leptobrachium > Leptobrachium leishanense. The sequence goes on along the minus strand of CM019070.1, from coordinate 101,389,609 downwards.
TCTGTAAGCCGGGGAAGGATGGACATGATGTCAGGAATTATAGACCCATTTCGTTACTAAACACGGATGTCAAGGTCCTGGCCAAGATAATGTCAGCTCGTCTCGCGCCTCTCCTCCCTTCGCTGGTACATCCGGATCAAGTGGGGTTTATACCCGGGAGGGAGGCTCGAGATGCGACGACCAGGGTCCTGGGAGCGGTGGGCCGCGCACATTCTTCACGAACTGGCCTTCTCCTGCTCTCTACGGATGCGGAGAAGGCCTTCGACAGAGTCTGATGGGACTTCATGCTCTCTGTTCTGCGCCACATTGGGATACAGGAATATTTCCTCAAATGGATATTGGCGCTCTATCATGCCCCCACGGCCCGAGTTCGAGCTAACGGGGCGCTATCGAAGAGCATACACATTCATAATGGCACACGTCAAGGATGCCCCCTGTCTCCATTATTATTTGCCCTGACTCTTGAGCCACTATTAGAGGCCATTCGTGGAAATGGCAACATTTCGGGAATTTCTGGACATGCTTCCTGCCATAAGGTGTCTGCCTACGCAGACGACCTACTCTTCATGGTCACTAATCCGGAAGCTTCCCTCCCTGAGATTACAGGCACTCTGGAGGCATATGGCGCGGTAGCCGGATACAAGATTAACCAGGAGAAATCTGAATTTCTTAATATATCCCTAGACACGGCCTCTATCCGACTTGTAAGACGAGACCACCCCTTCCGTTTCTGTGCCCATCGTATGCTTTACTTGGGGGTTTGGCTGGCCTCCAATGAGAAGCGAATTTATGACGCTAACTTTCTGACTATACTTGCTACCTTTAAGACAGATCTGTCTGAATGGACTACTCACATGATATCCTGGATGGGCAGGATAGCTGCACTAAAGATGAACCTCTTGCCGCGACTTCTTTATCTTTTCAATGCTTTACCGATCTTCATACCCCTTTCTTTCTTCACGACCCTACGGACTATTCTCCTGCAATTCATATGGCCAACGGGTAAACCACGTGTCAGTTTTGCCGTCCTGTGTCGACAGAAACACAAAGGGGGCCTGGCTCTCCCTGACCCCAGGAAATATTACCACGCTTGCCACTTGGCCAGGATAGTTGATTGGTCTACATCTAACTCAGACAAAAGGTGGCTGGACATTGAAGAGGCCCTTGCACGGCGACCGCTGTGGGCGCTGCCCTGGCTTCCTCCCGCTCCACTGACTCCCCCACGGACAGAGCCGGACCCTGTCTCGACGACGTTGAGACTCTGGCATAAATGTAAAATGTCATACGGACTTACAACCGCCATCTCGCCCCTTCTGCCTCTGGATCACAATCCGAACCTCCCGGGGGGAATCCACCCGTCCCTACGGAGGCGTTTGACTGATGGGAATAAACTGAGGGCAATGGATGTCCCTGCTGATGGCAATCTGGATGCTCTGCCACTGTCGGTGCAGATAGGCCCTCCCGCCTTTGCGCTTCCATTTTCACCAGCTGAAAACATATTTGCGTTCACTTGACAGTGGCTACAGCTTGAGTCGGTCGCCTCTTCAGTTTGAGGCTTACTGCCTTGCTGGTCATTCATTGACGCACGGGATTTCGACACTTTATAGTCTCTTACAGATGACTGATAGCTCCATCCCACCTTATGTTCTACGATGGGATCGGGAACTAGCTCTAGACATCTCTGATGCACTATGGTCCCAGACCTTCGCACTTATACATAAGGGATGCGGTGCGACACGTGTCCAAGAAAATTCGTATAAAATTGTGACGTTTTGGTACAGATCGCCTCATTTCTTACACTCCATATTTCCCACGACTTCGCCGGATTGTTGGAGATGTGAGGCGGCCAGTGGCACTTATGTGCACATCTGGTGGTCCTGTCCTGCCCTGCAACGGTTTTGGAGACACATTCTAGACGCTGTCCGCCAGGTGACAGATGTGACTTTACCCCTCACACCAGAATGTTTCTTACTTCTTCACATCCCATTGCCTCTCAGGGCTTTGAAACGATCGGTTCTGCTACTGATGCTCCTCTCTGCCCGGACCTTGATTCCTGTCCTTTGGAAATCCTCTAGGACGCCTTCCCTAAGGGAATGGGTCAGAGGAGTGGAGACCCTTCGGTCAATCGACAGAATGGACGCCGAATCTCGGGGATTATTGCCTGAATTTGCCATGAAATGGTTCTATTGGGAGAGATACACTGCGTCATTGCCATAGGCGACTCTACAGGGGGGCAAGGGGGGGCAATTGCCCCCCCTAGGTTATTCCTTGCCCCCCCATGTGCCCCCCCACCAAAAATCATCATCCAGCTTCCCACACGTCTTCGGACCAACGTATCTCCGTAGCTATGCATCGTATATGGATGAACTAGGTGACATTTGAAAGGGCAGATTCTGGCCTTTTCAATGATACCCCACATGACCATATTCAGTGTGATGTATAAGTCATAAAACATCAAATAAAAACGTGCACTTAAACGTAAACATTTTCACAGGGTTGAAATGGCTCAGCAGTGAAATGGTTAATGTTCAGACTATACATTACATTGTGTATTACGTTAGTTTTTGCCTTGGTTTAGTTGTATATTAAGGGTTAATGGGCAGGCTTCATCCCTTACAGTATACATTTGTTTTTTCCTTGATTAATGGCATTTTAGGGGTTAATGGGTTGGCTACATGCCTCAGTGTATTCATTTCAAGTTTTCCCTTGATTAATGGCATTTTAGGGGTTAAGGGGTAGCTAAATGCCACATTGTTTATTATTTTTATTGCATTTCTCTGGGTTTATGGCATTTTAGGGGTTATTATGGAAATTAGAATCTAAAGGGTCTAATGATCTGTAGATCCTCTGCTTTCCGTCACATTTCGGGGAATTTATTTTGCAGAAAATAAGGTGAATTCCCTATTTAGTGAATGGTCACTGTAATTTACTAAAAGTGGAGTCGCTGAAACAGTTATCAGACATTCAGCGGAAACTGCCGAACTGCGTCAAATAAAATATTGAATTTAAGTATCAGGTTAGTGGAACAAAAAGGCATCATTGCATCACATTACTCTGGGGTTTTGTAATCTTATTTATATATATACTTATTTAGGGCACTATTACCTGGTGTGAGCTAACCATTGCGTCGGCGTGATTTTGCGTTAGCGCCAGGTTAATTCAGTCTAGCGCCGGACCAACAGATCGTTTGCCTCCCGCTACGAATGGGAAAAATTACTTAGTGCGGCGCTATTAGTGATTTGTACCGCGAGCTTACTGTACTTTCCGCGTCCTATACTTAACACGGGGAGTGCTAGATATCTTTACAGATCACTTGGTGCCAGCACTAAATTTTTTGAGGTGCACTAATTGCAACATTTTACCTACTGCTCAGCCCTGGTGCTAACTCCAAAAAAACAGAAAAAACAGGTCCTCGTCCAAAATTAACAGGCAATTGAAAGGAATGCAACACAGGTGTTCTCTTGGCCCCATACACTATAGTAATGGATATGGTCAGCATGTCGCTGCTGTTGCAGTCGGCTCTATTATAAATGTATCCTTTATCCACATATATCCTAATTCTAATATATTGCCTAATTTTAAACATTTTATGCTGGGGGCTATTCATAGTATGTAAGCAGTTGATTATTAGGGTGACTGTGTGGACCATGTTTAAAGGAAAACATGGATAAGTCTTGCCCTGAAACATGTATTGTTTATATGCTGTAGCAGGGAAATTTTTGTCGCTCACCTGGCCTTCCTTTTGGATCTATTAAATGCAGTGTAATGATTCTACATGCTGCTGGGAGGCATTTATCATGCAATGCCCATCAGCCTTAATATATGTGTGCATCAAAACATGGATGATACGGCCACCGTGGAGGATTTTAATAATGCAGGGGGTGAGAGGTTATTCACTGGATGTGTTCATATTCAAGCTTGTGAGGGTGGGGGATAGGTATGGTATGGAAAAGAAAAAACGTTCTATCCTGTACACAACTGTATTAGCGCTGGGTCTCAACTTGGGTCTTAGAGTTTCCCTAGCGTGCGCCAAACGACCTTGTTCATGGACTACTGCAGTCAAGGTGATCTGTTAGTAGGTCGTCAGGCACTAACAGGGTTATTCAGAAAGCAGTGAAAAGCAGGAGAATGACTGGAGAATGGAAAATTCTAGGTCAAAATAGCCGATTCTTTGACCAAGAATTTTCCATTCTCCAGTCATTCTCCTGCTTTTCACCTCTCTCTGAATAACCCTGTACGTTTCAGTGACTCGCACTAAATTTTTCCTTTAGTGATGGTGTTTTAGCTCACACCAGGTGATAGGACCCTTACTTTTATTCAGTGGTATGATTTAGTGGTGAAAATTATTAGTGCCCCCCCAGTTTTGACTGCGGTATCTTCTGTGCCCCCCCTAAATATTGTTCCTAGAGTCGCCACTGGTCATTGCGATTTGATACACCTGAGGAGTGGTCGAGCTAAACCCAACCTAGGAGATTGACAACAGTGATCCTCCCGGGGCTGGTCCTTCCTGATGTGTACGGGAGGCGGAATTTTGCTGGATGATGGGGGTGGGTGCCGGTGTCTGGGCGGGGGGGTGCCTGCCCTTTCTGTTTCATCTGTGTTTGAATCAAGGTACATATGTGTGTCGCCCTTAGTGTTTCCCCCCCTTATCGTCCCTTCTTTCTCTCACTATTCCCCTCCTCCCCCCTTTCCATCTCACTTGATACCCTCTTCCCCCTTTTCTTACTCTACTATGTTTACTCTTGCTGTTTTCCCTTATTCCCCCGTCCCTCCCCCCCTTCCTTTTTTTTTTTCCCCCCTCTTTTCTGGAGTTGGGACATGGTTTGCCATAAGAGTTTCTATACGATGGGGTAATTACAGTTCAGGATGTTGGACCTGTAACGTTACCTTATTAAGCTGAATGTCTCTGCCCGTCTCAGAGCCCCCCCTCCCCCCTTTCTTTTTTTTTTTTTTCTCTCTTTCCTGGTGTGTACTTTCTTATGTTGTACTTTACATATTCTGTATACTTGTCTTTACTTTCTGTAATTTCTGCCTTATACCTTTTACAATAAACTTTGAATTACAAAAAAAAAGTTATGAGGAAAGACTAACAAGCTTAAACCTGTTTAGTTTAGAGAAACGGCACCTTAGAGGGGATCTGATAACCTTGTTTAAATATATACGGGGCCATTATCAACCATTGTCTGATAACCTATTCATTAACAGGTCTATACACAGGACAAGGGGTCATCCATTTAGACTGGAAGAAAGAAAATGTAGCTTAAAGCATACGAAGGGTTATTTTATGGTGAGATCAATAAAGCTGTGCAATTCTCTGCCTGTTGAGGTGGTTGGGTCAGAGTCTGTACAGACTTTTAAAAAATGACTGGATGACTTCCTGCAGACACAGAATATTAAGGGTTATAATATTTAATATGTGGGTAAAAGCTTCTTGATCCAAGGAGAAATCTGACTGCCATTCTGGGGTCAAGAAGGAATTTTTCCCCAGTATGTTGCATATTTCAGACTGTTTTTATTGCCTTCTTTTGGATCAACAGCAGTAGGTTATGTGGGAGAGGCTGAACCCGATGGACGCATGTCTTTTTTCAGCCTATATAACTATGTAACACACAACTATCTCCTCTGAAATCTCCTCTGAAATGCGTGCAGAATCGGCACGTGGAAACGTTATATAGTGTGCTGCGGGACTTAGCTCTGTGAGCCCATGATTGGGCAAAATTTGCCCAATCAGGACTCTGAGCCGTGATTGGCATAGTGTTGAACCTGTCTTGTACCAGACCTGTGGTCAGGTGCAAGGCTGTAGCCAATTACGAGCTTCAGGCCAGTGGGAAAATGCATTGTGGTCCATTGTGGTCGAACATGCGGCGAACACCTGGAAATGTTCGGTGTTCGCGATCTAATCGAACAGGCTAAGTTCGGGTCGAACTCCGAACCGAACAGCTCATCCCTAATGGTGACTCCCACTGGGATAAAGGTATATACATTGTTGGTGGGAGGGATGCCACTCTGGTGGGGGGAGTCCAACCTTGTTTTGATTCAACCAGGATTTCCAGGAAGAGATCAGTCCTTTTTGTGATTTGGCTTGGACTTGAGAGCACATGGCTTGCCATGGGCTGTGTATTCCTGGATTTGGTAACTGATTGTTGCTCATGATCTCTTTTGTATATCACTTTGCACGTCCCTGGTAAAGTTAATAAACTAAAAACAAACTCCCCTGCTCCCCCACTGTCAGCTCCGTCCTCTGCAGGCATTAGTTTTCCCAGCCTACGCAATTTGCATAGCAGGACGTTCCCCGCTGCACTAATTGCGTAAACTGCTCAAGATGTGTGCAGCACACGTCAGAGACAAGTGCTGCCTATTTCCTGATCACTGTTCATTAGTGCCGCAGAGACTGACAGGCACTGATAGAGCATTGGAAAAGCTTGGACCAATGGGAAAGCACCATTGGTCCAAGCCATTCCCAAAAAAATGCCTGCACTAGAGGACTGCCTCTGACAGGAAGGGGCACATCAAGCATTTAGACATATCCCTTCCTGTCAATGATAGGCCAGGCAGCCCTCCAATGCAGGCAGTGAAAAAATTGCATGATGGACAACACCCGACTGGCTGCATGGGGAGCTGCAGTCCAGGAGCCTGGCACAGGGCTTCTCTGCCACTCAGATCTGCATCAGCTGGGGATGCCCATTTATACCCCAGGCTGGTTATTGTCTGCTAACTGGGGCTGGAAGAATGCACAACACATCTGCCCCCCAGGAGGGATCTGAGGGGGTGCAGCAGCCTCCCCCTCTACCAGGTGCCCATGCTGGAATAAGAGCTGACACTGAGAAGGAGGGCATAGGTTTGCAGGGATCATGGGCATAGGGTTCTGCAGCAGGAGGCAGAAGGGTCTGCTCCAGTCTATCTCCTGTCTCATAGCAATGATGGTGCTGGCAAGTGGAGCTTTCCTCTTATATGGTCCAGAAAGCCAAGGAGTTAGAGGTGCAAGCTTTGAAATTCAAGCAGCAGCAGGAAGCCCTCTTTGCCCAGCTGCAAGGTACACGAAGTGACCTCACGGGGGGGGGGGGGGTAATGGATGTGGCCAGGCTCCTCTTCATAATACTTGTTATAGGGGCAGCATATAGAGAGTGTGTGTGTGTGTGTGTTCTTACAGTGCCAGTCTCTTTACACACACCCTTTCTTTCACATGCTGTGTGTATGTATAGTTATATCTCCAATCTGTGTGGGTGTTTTGCCAGGGGCAAGCGTTGGGTTAACCTTTTATGAGCCTGAAATACTGAAGAGGGTCTAAGCTATAGTGAGCCAGCACAATGATTCAATAATACTATCAGGGTTATTCAGAGAGAGGTGAAAACCTTGCGAATTGGCAGGAGAATGAACAGCCAATTTGGAAAGTGAGATAAATGGGAGAATTTTTCGGGTTTGACTATTTTGACCTAGAATTTTCCATTCTCCAGTCATTCTTCTGCTTTTCACCACTCTCTGAATAACCCTGATACAGGGTTATTCAGAACGAGGTGAAAACCGTGAGAAAGACTAGAGAAGGGAAAATTCTAGGTCAAAATGGTCAAACCAGAAAAATTTGGTCTAGATTGAAAACGATTTGGTCTAGATTGTTCAATTGGCTATTTGGTCTAGAATCAGTGTTTCTCAACTCCAGTCCTCAGGAGCCACTAACATGCCAGGTTTTCCAGATATCAGAAGCACAGCACAGGTGATATGATTTGCTGCTCAGTGATTGCAGTATTCAGTCTGCATTTCCCCAAGGTGATCCTTAAAATCTGGTCTGTAGTGGGTCCTGAGGACTGGAGTTGAGAAACCCTGGTCTAGATTGTTCATTCTCCTGCCAATTCAAGGTTTTCACCTCTCTCTGAATAACCCTGATAGTATTATTGAATCATTGTGCTGGCTCACTATAGCTTAAACTCTCTTCAGTATTTCAGGCTCATAAAAGGTTAAGCTATAGTGAGACAGCACAATGAGTCAATAATACTATTAGGGATATTCAGCGAGGTGAAAACCTTGAGAATTGGCAGGAGAATGAACAAATAGCCAATTTGGAAAGTGAGATAAATGGGAGAATTTTTCTGGTTTGACTATTTTGACTCACAGGGTTATTCAGAGAGCGGGGAAAAGCAGGAGAATAAGCGAAGAGTGTTCGGGCTCCATATTTGTGAGTGCAAATACTATACAACCTCTTCTTGGAACCTATACAAACATCCTGCACGATTATTTGTTCTGTTTTTTTACATATGATCCATGTGGACAAGTGAACTAAGAGAACCACCGGTTACCCTTAGGCGGTTTCCATCGCACCACCAGATACGTACTGTATTAAAAGCAGGAGAATGACTGGAGAATGGAAAATTCTAGGTCAAAATAACCAAACCAGAAAATTTTTCCCATTTATCTCACTTTCCAAATCGCCTATTTTGACATACAGGGTTATTCAGAGAGTGTGAAAAGCAGGAGAATGACTGGAGAATGGAAAATTCTAGGTCAAAATAGCAGATTTGGAAAGGGAGATGAATGGGAGAATTTTTCTGGTTTGGCTATTTTGACCTAGAATTTTCCATTCTCCAGTCATTCTCCTGCTTTTCACCACTCTCTGAATGAATAACCCTGTATGAAAACAAGTCTAGGTACAAGGACCCAGGATTGTAGATTCTTAATTTAAGAAGTCTTTGCCAATGCAACTTAGAAGGCATATTGTTAAATAATTGTTCTGTATAAAGGAGCGAGAGGTCTGTGGGAACAGAATCGGCTTCCAGTCAGTCCTTACTCGCAGTGTCTGTCCTTCTGATGTACTAAATGCCTGAAGCCTCCGTTTTGTGCGCTAGAAGGTTTTCCGGCTGTTTTGCATTTGTATATCTGGCTCTGATACTAGCCAGTGCCTCACCAGTCACTGACATCACCGCACATCACTGCACTTTACCTATGCTGAGTATTTGTGTTATTGCAGTTTCCAGGGTTTAGTTTAATAATGTTTTAATGTTTTCTCTTTCTGTATATCCTATTTATTTTTCAGTAAATCCTTTATACCCATCTCTGTGTTTGTATCGTCACTCGCTACTCAATTTCTCACGCTATCGGCTGGTATTTAGAAGAGAAAAGAAAAGAACGAATTAAGGCTAATGGGTACTTAAATAGGGATTAAACCCTTAGTAATAAATATACAAAAAAAATCTGCACAAAACAAAGTCCAGAGAACAAGTACCGTAAGGACAGCCGTATGAGGTACAAGGAGGACCTTGAATAAAAAACCTTTATTGGGAAACCTTAATTTCAAAAGAACAATGCCTGAATGCAATCAGTCCGCCCTATATAGCCACTAACACTGGCTCTAGTGAGCCTTGGCTCTTGTGACATTCCCAAGTGGCACCCTAAGTGGACGTTCAGAGTTGATTCCTGGAGTTCAGTGGCATCCCTAAGTGGACGTTCAGAGTTTATTCCTGGAGTTGCGGGACTGGAGGAAGGAACTGCAAGGCCCACTTTTTACTCCGGGTAAACACACGTCTATATCATGCTTTCTCTCACGCTTCTACTCTTTACTTCTACCTTTCTCCTTAAATGGAACTCCTGCCCCTCTACCACCGACCCCTACACTATCTGCATCTCCCCCTCCCTCCTCTCGTCCCACATGATGGCCTCACATGAGCTCCTCTGTTTCCTCAGTACATGGTCTCCCTCTAACTCTCATGCTGCCAATCACTCCCACAAATCCCATTCCCACCTTCTCTTTCTCACCCTCCTGCTGTTACTCTATTCAGGTGACATATCCCCTAACCCTGGCCCCCATAGGCGAATCTACAGGGGGGCAAGGGGGGCAATTGCCCCCCTAGGTTATTCCTTGCCCCCCCATGTGCCCCCCCCACCAAAAATCAGCATCCAGCTTCCCACACGTCTTCGGACCAACGTATCTCCGTCGCTATGCATCATATATGGACGATCTAGGTGTCATTTGAAAAGGCAGATTCTGGCCTTTCCAATGATATCCCACATGACCATATTCAGTGTGAAGTATAAGTCATAAAATTAAATAAAAACGTGTACTTAAACGTAAACATTTTCACAGGGTTGAAATGGCTCAGCAGTGAAATGGTTAATGTTCAGACTATACACTACATTGCGTATTACGTTAGTTTTTGCCTTGGTTTTAGTTGTATATTAAGGGTTAATGGGCAGGCTTCATCCCTTACAGTATACATTTGTTTTTACCTTGATTAATGGCATTTTACGGGTTGATGGGTAAACTACATGCCTCAGTGTATTCATTTCATGTTTTCCCTTGATGAATGGCATTTTACCGGTTAAGGGGTAGCTAAATGCCACATTGTTTATTATTTGTATTGTATTTCTCTGGGTTTATGGGATTTTAGGGGTTATTATGGAAGTTAGAATCTAAAGGGTCTAATGATCTTTAGATCCCCTGCTTTCCGTCACATTTCGGGGAATTTATTTTTCCGAAAATAAGGTGAATTCCCTATTTAGCGAATGGTGACTGTAATTTGATAAAAGTGGAGTCGCTGAAGCAGCAATCAGACATTCAGCGAAAACTGCCGAATTGCAGCAGGTTAGTACAACAAAAAAGGCATCATTGCATCACATTACTCTGGGGTTTTGGAATCTTATTTATATATACTTATTTAGGGCACTATTACCTGGTGTGAGCTAACCCTTGCGTCGGCGTGATTTTGCGTTAGTGCCAGGTTTAACGAGTCAAGCGCCTGACCAACAGATCGTTTGCTTCTCGCTACAAATGGGAAAAATCACTTAGCGCGTTGCTATTAGCGATTTGTACCGCGAGCGTAATGTACTTTCCGAGTCCTATACTTAACACAGGGAGTGCTAGAGATCTCTAGCACTTTTGCAGCTAACAGATCACTTGGTGCCAGCGCTAAATTTTTTGAGGTGCACTAATTGCAACATTTTACCTACTGCTCAACCCTGGTGCTAACTCCAAAAAAACAGAAAAAACAGGTCAAAAATTAATAGGCAATTGAAAGGAATGCAGCACAGGTGTTCTCTTGGCCCCATGCACCATAGTAAAGGATATGGTCAGCAATGTCGCTGCTGTTGCAGTAAGCTCTATTAGAGATGTATCCTTTATGCACATATATCCTAATTCTAATATATTGCCTAATTTTAAACATTTTATGCTGGGGGTTATTCATAGTATGTAAGCAGTTGATTATTAGGGTGACTGTGTGGACCATGTTTAAAGGGACACGTGAATAAGTCTTGCCATGAAACATGTATTATTGCTATGCTGCAGCAGGGAAATTGTTGCCGCTCACCTGGCCTTCCTTTTGGATCTATTAAATGCAGTGTAATGATTCTACATGCTGTTGGGTGGCATTTATCATGCAATGCCCATCAGCCATAATATATGTGTGCATCAAAACATGGATGATACGGCCACCTTGGAGGATTTTAATAATGCAGGGGTGTGAGGTTATTCACTGGATGTGTTCATATTCAAGCTTGTGAAGGCGGGGGATAGGTATGGAAAAGAAAAACAGTTCTATCCTGTACACAACCGCACTAGCGCTGGGTCTCAACCCGGGTCTTAGAGTTTCCCTAGCGTGCGCCAAACGACCTTGTTCATGGACTACTGCAGACAAGGTGATCTGTTAGGAGGTCGTCAGGCACTAACAGGGTTATTCAGAGAGAGGTGAAAAGCAGGAGAATGGAAAATTCTAGGTAAAAATAGCCGATTTGGAAAGTGAGATGAAAGGGAGAATTTTTCTGGTTTGGCTATTTTGACCAAGAATTTTCCATTCTCCAGTCATTCTCCTGCTTTTCACACTCTCTGAATAACCCTGTAACTTTTAGTGACTCGCACTAAATTTTTCCTTTAGTGATGGTGTTTTAGCTCACACCAGGTGATAGTTTTATTCAGTGGTATGATTTAGGGGTGAAAATTATTAGTGCCCCCCCAGTTTTGACTGCGGTATCTTCTGTGCCCCCCCTAAATATTGTTCCTAGAGTCGCCACTGCTCTGTAGTATTGTGGAAGAGGGCAGGGTTGGACCCTGCGGTTCAAAAAATTCAAATGATATAGATGTGTCACAGGCGTCATTGCAGCCAAATATTGTGCCTTTCATGGCAGCAAGTGCCTTCACACCATAACCCTTTTGTGGTATTGTGGAAGAGTTCAGTGCTGGAGGTTTTGTGAATGCAGAAGACATCCCCGATCTATTCCGTTACGTCAGCATCAGGGGATTAATAGCTGCTGATCCAAGACTGATTCATTTTTATAAATGTCAGCCGGTCTACACAGTCTGTGGACAGACGCACTCTTTTGTCTGTGACAAAACCTCCAGCGGCACTGAACGTCCTTTCAGAAAGCACGCTACTTGAAGGGTAACCTAGTAGCTGCATAGCATATTGGCTAAATTCTGGCCAGTGATCCAACCTCAACACCCAGTAAGCCAGTGGATCATCTGCTGGAAACGTATCCAGGTCTGCCCTTGCCCCTAGGAAGTCCTGCACCATATGGTGAAGACGCTAGCAATGGGTGCCTACATTTGACGTCCTTGAGCGTCGTGGACTAAAAAAATTAAAAAATGCATCAGTCAAGCGGCCCTGGCCTTCACCACTATTCCTCTGATCATCCGCAGCCTCAGAAGCAGCACCTGTGTCAGCACTTGGTAACCTACCAGTGCCTGGAAAGGTGTTACAGAAGTGTCGCTTTAGAGCGTCTTCAAGTTTTTTCATCCAGTGCTCCCTCTGTGCAGGCAGGACGAGCTCTGCAACTTTACCCTTGTATCGTGGATCAAGAAGGGTTGCCAACCAGTAATGATCCCTCTCCTTGATAGCACGAATCCTGGGGTCCTTTAGCAGGCTTTGCATAATAAGGGAGCCCATGCTGCGTAGGATGGAGGTGGCATTAGCTTCCGAGTCTTCCTGGTCAATGAGGTTGACCGTATCGTGCACTTCCTCCTCCCAGCCACGCACTAGCCCTTGTGTTTCTGGGCACTCAAAACCCTCCCTTGAGGAATCCCCACTTTCAATGACCCACTACTTAAATATTCTGCCTCCTCCTCCTCCTCCTCATCCTCCTCCTGTCTGATATGAGTAGGACCTGCTGGAATGCTGTCTGCGGAAAGAAAGGGCCTTGAGAGCTAGGGAAGGCCTCCTCTTCCTCCCGCTGCTCTGCCTCTAGAGCCACATCTATAATTCCCTGCAGAGTGTGCTCCAGCAGGAACACTAAAGGAATTGTGTCACTGATGCATGCACTGTCCCTACTCACCATCCTCGTTGCCTCCTCAAATGGTGACAGTACAGTGCATGCATCCTTGATCAGCCACTGTGGGGGGGGGAACCAAGTTGACCTGAACCTGTCCTTGTGCCATACTCACACAGGTACATGTTGATGGCCCTCTACTGCTTGTGCAGACGCTGCAGCATTGCTAATGTCAACCTGGTGGGCATGTCACAGATCAGACGGTTTGTGGGAAGGTGGAATTCTCTTTGAATTTCTGCCAGGTGAACGCTTGCTGGGAATGACCGTCTGAAGTGGCTGCAGACTTTTCTGGCCTGGCTGAGAAGCTCTGGCAGCCCTGGGTACTTGGTTAGGAAACGCTGTACCACCAGATTTAGGACGTGTGCTAGGCATGGTACATGCGTCAATTTACCCTTGCGTAGGGCGGAGAGAAGGTTGCTGCCATTATCGCAGACGATCATTCCCAGGTGAAGCTGGCGTGGTATTAACCATCTCTGCACCTGCCCCTGCAGAGCTGACAGAATTTCTGGCCCAGTGTGGCTCCTGTACCCCAAACAAACCAGCTCAAGCACAGTATGGCATCTTTTTGATTGAGCCATTGCGTAGACCTTGTCAGGCGTCGGTTTAACTGCCACTTCGCCAGAGACCGAGAAGGAGGATGAGGAGGAGGAGGAAGAGGGAGAGGTGGTGGTGGTGGAGCAGACAGACCTCATACAAGCAGCTTTCTGGAGGCGTGGTGGATGAACAAGCTCCAGCACAGAGCCTGTCTTGGATCCCTCCCAGCTGCAATCAGAGTTAAACAGTGTGCCGTGAAGGAAATGTAACGACCCTGTCCATGCTTGCTGGACCACGTGTCTAAAGTCACATGCACCTTGTTGCTGACTGCTTTTCCCAATGACTGGATAACATTGTTTTCCACATGCTGGTATAGTGCTGGAATGGCCTTGCGTGAAAAGTAATGGCGTATTGGAACCTGCCACTGTGGTACAGCACATTCACGGAAGGGAGCAGAGTCCACCAGCTGGAAAGGCAGCAGCTGCAATGCGAGTAATTTTGCTAAGCTGGTATTTAGACGCTGTGCTTGGGTATGGTTGGGACTTTTTTCTTTTCTTTCGCTGCAGCAGCTGCGGCAACATAATCTGACTGCGTAAATCTTCAGCTGCTGGGATGATGTCACATTGTGAGGAAGTACCTGGTACATCCATTATTGTAGCATCATCCCTGTCGGTGGAGGTTGTAGGCAATGACATGGCAGGACATACAGTGGGGGTAGAGACAGATGAGGAGGAGGAGGAGGACCTACGCAAAGTTTTGCGCCAACAGGATGTGTGGCAGGTTTCATATGTCGCCTCAAGCACGTGGTACCCAAGTGTCTGGTGTCTATCCCACGCTTCAGCCTCATCTAATATAGATTACAAATAGCAACAGTGCGCTCTACTGCACATTTCTTAAAGAACTCCCAGACAACAGAGTTCCTGCATGTGTTCTTTGAGACAACAGCGCTCTGCACTGGAGCAGCTCTGACATGTGATGCCTTGGACTGGCTAGTGCTACAGTTGGTCACAGAGGATGTTGTGCCTCGTGTTTGCTGTGCCTCCTCCTCCTCCTCCCCACTTGATTACTCAGTTCGATCAGGCACCCAGGTAAAGTCAGTGACCTCATCATCATTGTCATCTTCACCCCCTATCTCCTCATCACTGGAGCCAACTTGGCAGTATGCTGCAGCTGCTGGGGCAACATGAGTGCCAGTTATTTGTGTGTCATCACTGGCACCCCCTTCCTCTAGGTTGATTATACTCCCTTCCTCAACCTCAGAGATTGAATCAGAGCACTGTACTTGCTGCGCATCCTCAAGCAGCATGTCACTCTCATTGTTGTCAAACAATTCAGCTGACTCCTCGGTGTGTGATAGCGAGGCTACGGCAGGAGTAGCTGTGGACATGGAGGCTGCATTAGATGCTTTGGCAGCTGAGTTGGACTGTAAAGCACTAGAAGCCTGGCTGGCAGAGGACTCGGAGGATGAGGATGGCCTGGTTAGCCAATCCACCAAATCCTCTGTATGTTGCTGCTGCTTAAGACGGCCAGCACCAGTTAGAAAGGACAAGCGTGCCCCTGCAGAGGATGCACCACATCCACCACAACCAGAGGCACAGCCTCCCGACACAGGGGCTGCTTGCCCTCTTATCTGTGTCTGGGAGCGTCTGCCTGTCCTTTTTGTTCTTTCAGACACGGTGAGTGATATAAAGATTAAAGATTTAAAGAACTCTGGTATAACTCAGTGAGACACCCTGATAGCTGGCAGCCAGTGACAAGACACAGATTACAAGTTTCAGACACCTCCTATAAATCAGTGAGACGCCTTCATGGGTGGCAGTGAAACCTCTTCTAAATCAGTGAGACCCCTTAATGGGTGTCAGTGAAACCTCTTCTAAATTAGTGAGACCCCTTGATGGGTGGCAGTGAAACCTCTTCTAAATCAGTGAGACCCCTTGATGAGTGGCAGTAAAACCTCCTATAAATCAGTGAAACCCCTTGATGGGTGGCAGTGAGAAGCCACAGATTACAAGTCTCAGAAACCTCCTATAAATCAGTGAGACCCCCTGATGGGTGGCAGCCAGTGAGAACACACGGATTATAACAATTCCCAAATATTTTGTAGAAATTAGTGACCCCCAAAATACTTGCTGGAAGTGACAAGAGACAGATCACCTAAATTCCCAGACATTTAGTAAGATTAGTGACCCCCCAAAATACTGTGTGGCACTGGCTGTGTGACAAGTGTAACTCCCTCCCCCTCCCTCCCCACATGATCACCTCAATTCCCAAATGTTTTGTAGAAATTTGTGACCCGCAAAATACTTGCTGGCAGTGACAAGAGACAGATCACCTAAATTCCCAGACATTTTGTAATTGAGTGACCCCCCAAAATACTGCGTGGCACTGGCTGTGTGACAAGAGACAGATCACCTCAATTCACAAATGTTTTAACCCTTTCGCTGCTGAGGCGTTTCACGCCTCTGTGCTGAGGTCATATTTACCGGTTTTGCTCATCATGTTTAAACGTGTTTTGAAGGCTTATTTTAGTATATGACCCAGACATATTATATATTGTTCTTTCCGTCGGACTCGGTAGATTCATAATATGTCATTATTATATGTATATGTTATGTCATGTCTGTATATTATAACAAAAAATGCAATAAAATATGTATTTTCAATAATTTACAACATGTAAAGTGTTTTTTTTCACATTTTAACATGCAAGCAATTGCGGTTATATTTTGTATGGGGTGCGCTTGTTAAAAAAATTAGAGATGGGGTCTCGTTACATTTTTTTTTGGGGAAAATCACACGATTTTTAACAAACGCACCGCATACAAAAATCGTTAGTGCAGCATCATTGTTCACATTATAATTGAAATGGGAACAATATTGCTGCATTAACGAACCAAAAAAAAGAAAAAAAAATGTTGTTTTTTTTTTATAATTTCTTTTTTAAATATTTTTATTTTTAATTTTTTTTTTTTTTTAAAAACTTTTTTCACTGTAGTGTTTGGTATCGTTGGAACGGCCATGCTCTGGAACTTTAACCCCTAGCTGCCACGGACGGATCGGGAGATAGGGAGTTCCAATGAACTCCCTATCTCCACCGTTGGTGGCAGTTAGGGGTTAACTCTAGGACTGGCCAGTCCTCAGGGGGAGTTCCCGGAGGCTTGGCCGACATCCAAGATGTCGGCCAGCTCCGGGAAAGGATCACGAACCAGTGCTTTTCAGCGCCGATTCGCGATCCAGCTCCCCAGGGGTTAATGCCAGGCACCATTTGGAATTTCCAAATGGTGCCTGGGTTAACCCCCGCAACGCCGCCGATCGGGAGGGAGAGACCTATTGGCCGGATCTTAAAGAAAAACTGGGCTATTTTGGCAAATGATCGGACATTACCAAAGACGTTCAAAAATCCGCCACTCTTTAGTCACCGAAGATCACGCAATTTACGGGATATTTTAGTCAATACTGATCCCGTACGTTCATATTCAACCATTAATATGAATCAACACCCTGGATGCTTTCGCTGTTTGGGCTGCGTAACGTGTAGCCATATGATTTCTGGGGTCTCCTTTAGCCATCCACATACTGGACGTAAATATTTGATTAAACATCGTATAACATGTACCACGGATCATGTGATCTCAATTATGTGGGCAAGACTGACACCTCGCTGCGAGAAAGGATCAGAGGTCATCGATCCTCGATACGTCTGGCTTATCGAGACAGGTCCAGCGATAAACCGATAGCTCAACACTTTCTGGAGAAGGGCCATCAGGTGCCCATGATGAAGTTCATAGCGATTAACCATATACCAACCCCAAGGAGAGGGGGAGATTGGAGTAATATGTTACTAAGGAGGGAGACCTTCTGGATCAGGGAATTAAACACGATATTCCCCCTAGGTCTGAATGAGAGACTGTCCTACCAAGCATTTTTGGGATGATTCTAACCATTTTTATGTTTCCCTCCTCATTTTACAGGTGTTAATTGAGACAAGTTTCCACAGTATGGACTGTCCGCCCTGAGATTTTTTCACTTAGATTTTTTCATCTGTGTTTTGTCCTTGAGGAGGTGTAACCATTTGGGTTTATATATTCCTTGTTTGATGTGCGTTTAGGGATACCTATAGGGGCCTTGGTACTCCTTAAGAGGGCATCATTAGGTCAGCCCTAGGGACATCTAGTTCAGTACTTTAGGGGTTGACTTATTTGACCAGCTAGAGCTTGGTCCACTAGGAGCTCCGGTTTGAGGGGGTCCCGGTTGGGTTGATTTTATGAACATTATTGTTCTGAACATTATGAGTTAAAATTTGATCTACTTTATTAACCGAATATCGGTAGACGAGGAAATTTGGCCTTTGGATATGGCTAGCATTGAAGGGGATCCTCGCTTATGGTCCAGCATGGTTCCAAGACGTGCATTGCTTTTATCCTTTATGTTTTGTATTTTTCCTTTTTAGCAATCATTTTCATGCTACTCGCTTAGCTAATCTCTGAGCGTTAGGGGGTAATGTTGATTGCCATAGGCTATATGTTGCAACTTCCAATGGAATCCGGTATTGCATACATTCAAGTGCTTTTTTTTATTCCCCCGCTTGCTATAGAGCTATACAGCGAGAGAGCATCTGGTTGCTATGGAGATGGTTGGGTCACGGGGTCTGAGCCGGCGCTCTGACATCACTCTTAGGAGTCAGCGTTCGCTCGGCATGGGGAGGGAGTTACACTTCAATGTGGTGAGTATGTTTTTTCTATCTATAAATGTCGGTTTTTATGCCTTTCTGTATATCCTGATGATAGTGGACTGAAACGTCGATCTCTTCTTATACAACAAATTTTGAAACTGCAGAAGACCGGGAGTGCCGTCCATACCTTGCGTTTTTTTCGATTATCTATCTATCTATATATATATATTTCCATAGACACATTTTATTTAATGAAGTGTTTATTTAATAATATATGTGCATAGGAGTATGATAGTGTTTATGACTTACATATATAGTGTGCGTGTGATGTGTATAAATATGTATAATATATATTAGATGTTACATGTGTGACATAATAGTTTATCATTGTTATCACTTTCCGTTTTGTTGCATGTATATTCTAAGATACATACAGTCAGGTCCAGAACTATTGGGACAGCGACACAATTCTAACATCTTTGGCTCTATACACGACCACAATGGAACTGGAATGAAACAAACACTATGTGCTTTAACTGCAGACTGTCAGCTTTAATTTGAGGGTATGTACATCCAACTCAGGTGAACGGTGTAGGACTTACAGCAGTTTACAGATGTGCCTCCCACTTTTTAAGGGACGATTTTCATTTCGGTTCGGTTCATTTTGTTTCGTTTTTCGTATCGACTTTTTTTTGTGATTTCAGAAATTTTAGTGTTTTTCGGAAAGTCTGTTCTCCTCGTTTCAAAGAGTCTATTCGTTTTGACGTAAACTAATGTTTTTTCGGATACGATAATTCTGCCGATACGATAATTCTGCCATTGAGATTTCTCATGGTTTACAAGAAGGATACATTGAGATTTCTAATTTTTTACAAAAAGGATACATTGGGATTTCTCATGTCTTACAAGAAGGATACATTGATATTTCTCATGTTTTACAAGAAGGATACATTGAGATTTCTCATTTTTTACAAAAAGGATACATTGAGATTTCTCATGTCTTACAAGAAGGATACATTGAGATTTCTCATGTTCTACAAGAAGGATACATTGAGATTTCTCATGTTTTACAAGAAGGATACATTGAGATTTCTCATGTTCTACAAGAAGGATTCATTGAGATTTCTCTGGTTTTCCAGGAAGGATACATAGAGATGGGAATGATACAAAATTTAATTACAGAATCAGCGATATAAATAAGATGTCCGAAATTACTGAAATGGAACCAAAATCAGGAATGGAGCCGAAATCACGAATGGAACGAAAATGAATTTCGATTTTACACATTTCTAGTCCATTCGAAAAGTTTTCGTTTCGGTACGAAAATTTGTTCGGATCTGCCGTTTTCGGATCTGAAAATTTTCGGAAAATCGGCCGAATCCGAATGCACGAATCGGGAAATTTAGTGAAAATTCCGAAATTCCGAAACCCAAAACGCACATCCCTACATTACAGTTACAGACATTACAGTTACAGACATTACAGTATTGATTCTGTTTGTAGATTTGATGTATTCAGATTTTGTGTAGCATTTCCCGTATGCAATATATTTCAGATTTCTATAGGTGAAATGTTTCCATATAGTGCACAACATGCACTTTGTTCCTTTCAGAAAGCTTTATGAAAATTCAGTGTTAATAAAAGGGGTTTATTCAGTCATTTAGTGAATGCTGAGGGAGGACTGAAAGGAAAACGGGGAAATATGTGGAGGAGGAGCTTTATATTAGCATGTCTGCATTAATCTATAGTCATAGAATGACAGGCAAAGATAGATTGATATAGAATGATAGATACTAGGGATGAGCCAAACACTCCCCGAGTTCGGTTCGAGCCTGAACCCGAACTTCCCATTTGTTCGGGACCGAACCCGAACCCCCATGCAAGTCAATGGGGCTGAAAATTCGGTTTTTTGGAGTGCCCTCCAAGAGGGCATATATGCTACATATTTGCCATAAAAGGTGTATGGGGGTCCGGGTAGTGCCCTGGGGGACAGGAAACAAGGACAAAAAGTAAAAAAAAAAAAACGTTTTTAAAGGGACAGTGAGTTTTCCATGAAATAAGGGTTAAAAATAAAAACAAAAAATTCCTTCAAATATCGTGCCTAGGAGGTCCCCATAACCTGGCCGTGAAGTGGTGGATTTCTAGGATGTATAGAAATATGTAAAAACCAAAAAATGACATTTCAAATGACGGTAAATGCTTTTCCTTTAATCTATCCATAAACAACTGCTTGGGGCGGCAGTCTGTATGAAAAGTGGAGACATTTTTGGACACGCAGAAAAAGTTTACTGATTTTTTGGCGGTGAAAAGCAGGAGAATGGAAACTTCTAGACCTAAAAGCTGATTTGGAAAGTGAGATAAATGGGAGAATTTTTCTGGTTCGGCTATTTTGACCTAGAATTTTCCATTCTCCAGTCATTCTCCTGAGTTTCACCTTTCTCTGAATAACCCTGACAGGGTTATTCAGAGAGCAGTGAAGAGCAGGAGAATGACTGGAGAATGGAAAATTCTAGGTCAAAATAGCCAAACCAGAAAAATTCTCCCATTTAGGCTAGGGTCAGACTAGCGAATTTTTAACGTGCGTTTAGGCGCACTTAATCACGGCTGCACAAGCAGCAAATGACGGCCAATATACGAAGTATGGTCGCACAAAAGTCCGGCTGCGCAACGCAAGTGGAAAATGAACGCATTTTTTCGAGAACGCAGTACCGCTAGTACGGACGTACAGAGTGCGCTGCGTCCACTAGCGGCGTGTGTGCGTGATTTGGAGACGTCAGACCCTGCTCATGTCAGGCCAACATAACGTCCAGACACCCAAAGTTTCCTGGTTTGGATCCGTAAAAAATCACGCACAAAAATGCGCATCGTATGACCGTTTTTCGCTCAATCCGTGAAAAAATACGGCAATGCGTTTGGACGCACTTTTTGACGGTCGCTGCGAAAAATGCGTTAGTCTGACCCTAGCCTTATCTCACTTTCCTAATCGGCTATTTGGTACAGATTGTTCTCTTTTCCTGCCATTCTCCTGGTTTTCACCTTTCTCTGAACAACCCTGAGAGAGCGGTGAAAGCCAGGAGAACTGGCAAGAGAAGAGAACAATCTAGACCAAATAGCCGATTTGGAAAGTGAGATAAATGAGAATTTTTTCTGGTTTGGCTATTTTGACCTAGAATTTTCACTTCTCCAGTTATTCTCCTGCTTTTCACCGCTCTCTGAATAACCCTGTGAATGTTTAATCCCGAGGTGAAAATAACATTGCTTTAGATTTTTTTCAAACACCAGTTAAATTCAGCATATTAGGATGTTTTAGGGAAATTAATTCTCAAATCTCAATCAGAAGCAGACACCACCCCACCCTCAGTATATTGTACAATGTATCAAATTGATTACCAGACTAAAAACACCTGGTGTTATGCCAGTTTGTGAACAGAGGTCATTTAGAGTTGATAATCTTTCCACGTACACATTAGTTTTTAATTCAATATCTAATAAACCGTTGCTTATAATATTCTGCAGTAAAGAGTCTCTTTATTTCTAGATTTTTCAGTATTTTTTTAAGCATTTTCCATACTTTTTTCAAAATTTCTTTTTTTTTTTCGAACCCGAACACACCCAAAAAGTTCGAAATTCGCTAACTTTCGAACTGCCAAAGTTCGGGTCGAACTCCGAACCGTCCGAACCTGAACAGCTCATCCCTAATAGACACAGATTAATACAGAACGATAATTAAATGACATCTAAAGACACCTTGATACACATACAAAGATAACACATGATAAATAAAAAGATAAATAGACAATAGATATACAGTAGAAATACAGTTATACACTAGATAGCTGACAATCATACATACCGAAATGAATAGACAGTTGCAAATGGATAGATGGTTACTGATATAAGCGGTGTGCACTGGATATATATCTATTAGTAAATATATGGTTTAGTTTATCAGTTTAGAGGTGGGAGGTGCTATTCCATGTGTCAGGGGTAAAGACAGAGAATATGCTGGCGTATTTCGTTTTGGGCAGAACGATCAGATTTGCAGTTAACACCAGCTTTTAAAAGACGTTAAAATTATGCACGCAAACATCGTTCGTACAACGTTGCGCACAGATTGTAATACCATCCGCGTACCAGCGCACGAACGCATTTGCGCTGACAATGTTAAGTATAGGATGCGCGCAGGAAAATTCGTTCGCGCAGGGTCAATCGTGGTAGACGATTACGCGCATTGTTTGCGCGAACGTCGTAATACGACTTTCTGCGCAAATGGTTTTGCACTCGAGCAAATGCGCATTTGCGTGCGCAAAACAAATGCGCAAAGAATGTAATAGGGGCCATTGTTGGTGGGAGGGATGCCACTCTAGTGGGGGCAGACAAGACTCTTGTCCAATCTTGTTTTGATTCAACCAGGATTTCCAGGAAGAGATCAGCCCTTTTTGTGATTTGGCTTGGACTTGAGAGCACATGGCTTGCCAAGTGTTGTGTATTCCTGCATTTGGTAACTGATTGTTGCTCTTGATCTCTTTGTATATCACTGTACCTATGCTGAGTATTTGTGTTATTGCAGTGTCCAGGGTTTACTTTAATATTGTTTTAATGTTTTCTTTTTCTGTTTATCCTATTTATTTTTAAGTAAATCCTTTATACCCATCTCTTGTTTGTATCGTCACTCGCTACTCAATTTCTCATGCTATCGGCTGGTATTACCTTTATTTTAAATTGATTTTTCATTACACATAGAAAAAGAGGACATTAGATACAGACAGAAAAAACAGATCATGAAGGAAAAGATAGATGCAAGGTAAGGAAAGATTGAAAAATAGACCAAAGGACACATAAGTATCAGACAGATACACATACAGGTAGAAGACAGAAGAAACGACAAAAAGACAGACAGATAGATAGGTAGGCAAACCCCCCACCATCCCATACACTGGCTTACTTCCTAGTGATGTTTACAGCTCTTCCAGCTGCTCCTGCTTGCTGCCTCCTTGCCTCTCAGTAGCAGAATCCTCCGTTCAAATTACCAGTCCTTGCAACAGAGTTACATAGGCAGCACAGGCTGACTGGACAGTATCCCCTGTGCCTACAAAAAGCGGGAATCCCTCCAGCGCAGGCCCGCATTATGTGAGGCAGCATGTCACAGGGACATACAGGGTTGGTTCTCTGCTTCTGCTGGCAGACACACAAACAGGGCTGCTACTGTCAGATGGCCCATCCATCCATACAGAGCAGTGATTCCCAACCCCGGCCCTCTAGTACCTAACAGGCCAGGTGTGCCAGATATCTAAAGCACAGGTGATATGATTTGCTGATCAGTGATTGCAGGATACAGCCTGCATTTCCCCAAGGTAATCGTTTAAATCTGGCCTGTTAGGGGTACTTGAGGACCAGACTTGGAGTTCCAGGAAGGGCTGGATCTGCATCTCAGGAGCCTGTAGGCACAGAAATGTTGAGGCCCCCCCCCCAACAAAAATAACATGCCAAAATGTTCATTTTGGGGCAAACTAAAAATATTAAAAAAAGAACAATTTCTCTCTGCACTCAAATCTAAAGAAGTGGCAGAATCTGGTGCCTTAGTTGAGTTAGTGCAGTGGCATTGTTTGTTTTATATGTAAAATCATTTATTGCCTCTGCCGTAGAATAGAAAAAAAAATATTTTGCATTGAATGTTTTTTCAATTTTTATTTTTACACATTACATGGTCATGTTTGGTATCATTGTAAACACCAGACTCTGGCCTTTCCAATGACACCTCATTTAACCTTTTGCAGTGTACAATTCAGAGATGCAGGGTTCCAAAGTCTCCCTGTCTCTCCACTGCAGTGCCACGGTCTAGGTTGTCAATGAAACAATGTGTTGCATCATCAGCTCCATGCTTGCTGGCAGTGTGGGAAATGAGTAGACATGTGTGTTTCATTCATTTCATCCGAATTGAAATTCGGACGAAAATCCACCAATTTTAGTTTTCGGAAGCATTTCCAAAAACGAAAATCAGCAATCCAAAATTCCAAATCGGGTCCAAAAGAACGAATCACAGTAACAACAAAAAAACTAAACGAAATTGATCAGAGACGAAAAAAAAAGTCAGTGCAATTCCCAAATTTTCCTACTATATATGATGGAAAGTTTGGATTTTAATAAGCACTCGGAGGCGAGTATTTGCACTCTCTTTCTTTATTGCACCTACAGCAGCAAAGAGAAAGTGATGGAAACAGAATAAAAAAACTTAGCCCCCAACGTGGCGCACCCTCCCTTGTCCATAGGTCCCGCCCCCGAGTCTATATATGGTCTGTGCTGGAGCGGCATAATCCTCTTTCTTTCAAGCGACTGACGAATTAAACAACAGGATCAGTCGACGGGAACAGAATCCAGGGCGGACTTCAATCCATAACCAGAAGCCCCAATCAAAGAAATCAAGAAACTGTAAGAAGCACAGAACACGAAACCAAACATTAGCATGGGAAGGGAAACGGGATCCCTGTAACCCTTCAATAACCCCATATGAGAGGGACCATAAAGGAATAAATAAGTATGCGCAGCGCAAGAGCCATGACAATCTAGCCACTCAAGAACGCACCCCTTCCAGGGCAGGAGAGGTGGGAAATACTCGCCTTCGAGACCTTATTAAAATCTAAATTTTCCGTCATATATAATAGGAAAATTTGGGAATTTTAAGGCAGGACGTCGGAGGCTCCTTTTGCATGTTCAACGCATCAGAGGCTGTGACCAATGAGAGACCGGCTTAAAATAAAAAATACAAAAATTTGACTCTCTAGACCAGTCAGCAGACTTCATAATGTCCTCCAGGTGACATCCCGCCAGGAAAACATTGGAAGACGCCGCACTACGAATAGAATGGCACCAAACCAAGAAACATCCACACCCATCCACAACACATCAGAGACCGTGACCAATGAGAGACCGGCTTAAAATAAAAAATACAAAAATTTGATTCTCTAGACCAGTCAGCAGACTTCATAATGTCCTCCAGGCGACATACCGCCAGGACAACATTAGAAGACACTGCACTACGAATAGAATGAGCACCAAACCAAGAAACATCCACACCCGCCAAGGCCAACAACCACCAAGCCCACCATGTCAAGGTAGGCGGACTAACTGGACCATGCAGACGACGAAAGGAAATAAACAACTGAGATCCAACTCGCGGACATAGAGGTGCAGTCCTGCCCTCATATTCCCAAAGACAAATACCGGACACAAAACAGATCAGGAAACGACAGGAAAAAGACCGTCCGAATCAACGTTTTAGTCCGACGGGAAACATCGAAACACACTCCCTCCGGAGTGAAAGAGCGAGCCCCAAATCCAATGCCCGCATATCACCAACCCGTTAGCACGAAAGGAGACAAAACAATACCAGCAGTTTCGCCAAAAATTTTTTGGAGGGGCAAGTACGGATTGTCCGGCCACGATCCAATAAAAGATATAACTTGGGACACATCCCAAGTAGATGAATAACACAGAGCCGGGGTCGAGAAAGATGAGCACCTTTGAGCAGTCGGCACACCAAGGGGTAGCGCTCCAGAGGAGAACCATCAAAACCCAAATGACCGGCCGACAAGGCAGACCCAAATACGTTAACAGTGCAAAAAACCAAACCGGGGAGGTGCCACCGCATGTACTCACAACAGAGGGCACCACAGGTAGGACCGCCAGCGGTGTCACCCACGCTAGTTCCTCCGTGACGCAGAGACGCCTCTCCATAGGAAATCACAGGTGGTGGGGGCCTTTCCTCCTCAGCCAACAGACCACGTGGAGCATAAATCTCTAGTGCTACGTCATCCTCCCCGTGCTTGGGTTCCTCATTCGCCGAGTCAGTGATCGTAGGGAGTCTGCCAGAACCCAGAAGGGTAGGCCTGATCTTAGAGACCTCCACCAAGGCCCCGCGGTCAGGGGCTCCTTTACGTGAGGTCACCTCGCTAATCTCAGAGGGCAGAGTATCGGGGATGCCAGCCCCTCTAGGAGGATTATCCACGTGCTTCATTTTAGCACTTGCGTGGAGGGGAATCTCATTTAGTAGGAGCGGAGGCTCTCACCCTCTTAGGGACCTCAACCCCAAGCGCCCGGCGGGAGTGGGCTCTCATACGAGGATCAGTGTCGGAGGTTATGTCCACAGTCAGCGGTGCGGGGATGCCAGCCCCTCTGTGAAGTTGTTGGGCCTTGCCATCCGACTTTATACCCGCAGCACGTGGCAGGGGTGTATCTGGGGGCCTCACCATGGTGAGTAACTTGCCCGGGAAGTCATCCGCACGTAGCAGCAATTCAGTAGTGGCATCAGCCATAATAGATGTAAAAGTCAGCTGGCGAAGGGCTTGTCAGAGGGGTTATAATTGCAACACGGTGTCAAGCTTAACAATCTATGGGCCCTATTACATTCTTCGCGCAAGTGGTTTTGCGTGCGCAAATGCGCATTTGCGCGAGGGGAAAAACCATTTGCGTGCAACGTCGTATTCCTATCTATGCGCAACGAACGTGCGTTTTCGTCTACCGCGGGTGAACCTGCGCGAACGAAAATTTGTGCGCGCATCCTATACTTAACATTGTCAGCGCAAATGCGTTCGTGCGCTGCTACGCGGATGGTATTACAATCTGTACCCAACGAAGGTTTGCGCAAAATTTCGTAACGTCTTTGAAAAGGAGGTGGTAACTGTAAATTTGATTGTCCTGGCCGAAACAAAATACACCAGCACAAAATAAATATGACAGCACAGTACAGTTACACATTCTACACATACCCAAACAATAAAATTAATAAATTGCTTTAATTTATTTCCTGCAGCATATATACTTAGAATGACTTTGACAGGCGCAACAACCTAACGTTAGAAAATGGTGGTTCTTTTTCTGATTGGCTGAATCCTGTGAAAAACACAGTCCGAACACAGATTTCTGCGCGCAACGTACTTTGTGCACAGTTTTGCGCATCGTTTTTACGCACGAAAATTTTTGACGGACGAAAAAATGCGCTCGGATTGTAATACCATGTAAATTTTCACGCGATCACGTATTTTTTCGTGCGCAGAGAATGTAATAGATCCCTATGCGTGTTGGCATAGAAGCAGGCCGAAAGTGCGCAAAAAATAATGCGCAAGGTACCCACACACACACACACACACGCGAGACCCTGAGAAGCAGCGTGTGAGTGCGGTCACTCAGAAGAGCGGTTTCTGGTCCACTAGGTAGGACTCATCCCATCAAGAGGTTACTGTGGCAGGTGGGTCTACACTTCAATGCCCAGTTAAGATATCCAAAACCTCTGATAGTGGTTTGTTTCACAAGTAATTCTATAGAAAAGAGCACAGTGACATCATATATCTTATAATCAGTATGAGACACAGGGACATCTTTATATTTTATCAGTATGAGAAACAGGGACCGTTATATTTTATCAGTACGAGGTACAGGGACAACTTTATAATTTATCAGTACGAGGTACAGGGACAACTTTATAATTTATCAGTACGAGGTACAGGGACACCTTTATATTTTATCAGTACGAGGTACAGGGACAACTTTATATATTATCAGTATGTTATACAGGGACACCTTTATATTTTATCAGTACGAGGTACAGGGACAACTTTATATTTTATCAGTACGAGGTACAGGGACACCTTTATATTTCATCAGTACGAGGTACAGGGACACCTTTATATTTCATCAGTACGAGGTACAGGGACACCTTTATATTTTATCAGTATGTTATACAGGGACACCTTTATATTATATCAGTATGTTATACAGGGACACCTTTATATTATATTAGTATGTTATACAGGGACACCTTTATATTATATCAGTATGAGACTCAGGCACTGCCTCTTTAAGAAATCTTTTAAAAATCAGTGGATAGGGCAGCAAACCGGCGTAAAACAGTTAAAATGCTCAAAGCCTGCAAAAACCGGGCGTAAAGGGTCCGGCACACAAGCCAGGGGATCACATACCAGTCTGCTCATGAATCATTGGGAGGTGCAGGAGCTGTCTCTCTGCAATCTGAGCTCTCAGCGGGGGAGGCTGAACAGAGGGAACTTCAGAGCGAGCACAGCATTCGCGTAGGTAAAGAAGATAAAATGCGACAAATGGCGCTAAAATCAGCACACGAGACGTGCACCCCCCCTGCGAGCGGGAGCAGCGCACAAAGAACGAGTCAAACCGTGACCCCCAGAGGAAGGAAAAACACACTGACAGCCAAACGCATGCGAGCATCAATGAAGCGTTAAAGCCACTATCCTCCAGAGAGCGAACACATGGGAACACAGGGTCAGACACTGGGGAATCCTCCTCCAGGGCAGAAACATCCAATGTAGAGCAGTACATGCCACCAAGCAGCCAAAGCTCCCAGCAGAAAACACACATGATCGCCGTGGCCAAAGCCGGACGATCGCAACCGAAACCAACAAGCAACCAGGAGAGAACAAAATGGTATAATTAAAATGATAGGTATGGTAAGTAAACGGTGGGAAAATCCCAGTGATCCGAAGACCGACCAGACTTTTCCACCAATCGGGTTAGCTGACCCCCGCGGTTAGAGCCGGGGAAAGTCAGTACCCTGCAGAACAACTCAATATAATTATCTATATCTATATATATGTAAAGATAAAAAGCAAGTATGTAATAATGGTATAATGGTAAAATATACAGAGAGGGTGAATACTTATCTGATCCATGCAGGAGCAGCAAAGAAAGAGGATTATGCCGCTCCAGCACAGACCATATATAGACTCGGGGCGGGACCTATGGACAAGGGAGGGTGCCCCACGTTAGGGTCTAAGTTTTTTTGTTCTGTTTCCATCACTTTTTCTTTGCTGCTGTAGGTGCAATAAAGAAAGAGAATGCAAATAGGAGCCTCCGACGTCCTGCCTTAAAATTCAAAACAAAGCAATGGGTTAATGGCATCTCACAGGGCACAGTTTATATCCCAGTCAGGGGTTAATGGGCATTGGGCATCTCAAAGGGCACAGTTTATATCCCAGCAAAAGGTTAATTCCAGCTCTCCATGGTGCTGAATAGGTTTCAGCAGCAAGGAAAGGGTCCCCGTATCTTTTCTTTTCATTTTTAATCATTATAAAATACAAAATAAAAACGAAATTGGTAATATAAATGAACTACAAATGGATCCGAAACACGAAATAACTAATAAAAATGAAAAATTAATCGATCCAAAAACGAAATACAAATCGTCTGAATTAATGAATCAGTCCAAAATACTTTAACGAATCGATCTGAAACTAAAACAAACCATAACAAAAAAAATCCGAAACTGAACGAAAATGAAAATTTGGGCCATGCACATGTCTAGAAATGAGAATGTGAGTTAGCGCAGCATCACTGTGTACTTTATAATTGTAAACTGAATAATAGTGCTGCATTTGAAAAAAAAGGAAAAATAATATTTTGTTTGTTTATTTTATCATAACTCTAACCTGGTTATTTTTGGTATCACTGGAAAGGCCTTTCCAATGATACCACATATGTCCCTCGAGCCCTTAGGGCTCCAGAGATACAGTGCTCTAAATGATAGTAAAAAAAAAAAATACATTTTAAAAAAAGTTTTTTACAGAGCGAAGTGCTCCCTTATGGCAGGCGCCTGTAGGCACATATCTACTCTGCTTAGTTATAAATACAGCCCTGGTTCCAGGGTGGGGGGTGAGGGAATTTGTCCACAGGGCTCAGCCTGCCTCTGGATTGTTAGGATGACCAGGCCCCTCAGTCACATCACAGCCAGGGCAGCCATCAGAAATGATGGGGCCCCTTGCTGAACCTCAGGATGGGGCCCCCCAGTAAACTTCCTCAACCTTTAAAATCCTTTCGCCCCTTCCACAACAAAAAAAGGACATAACACAGCTCCACAGCAATAAAACTCACAGTAATATACAGTGTGTGTATGAGTGTATCACAGAGCTCCACAACAATAAAACTCACAGTAATGTGTGGTGTGTATGAACGTATCACAGAGTTCCACAGCAATAAAACTCACAGTAATGTGCGGTGTATATGAACGTATCACAGATCTCCACAGCAATAAACTCCCTGTAATGTGCAGTGTGTATGAGCGTATCACATAGCTCCACAGCCATAAAACTCACAGTAATGTGCAGAGTGTATGAGCGTATCACAGAGCTCCACAGCAATAAAACTCACAGTAATGTGCAGTGTGTATGAGCATATCACAGAGCTCCACAGCCATAAAACTCACAGTAATGTGCGGTGTTTATGATGGGCTTGGTTGGGCCCTGGGGTCTGGAGTCTGGATCTGGGGCCTGGGGTCTGGTTCTGGCCCTGGCTGGATCTGGGGTCTGGGTCCTGTCCTGGCTGGGTCTGGGTCCTGGCTGTGTCTGGGGTCTGGGCCTGGGGCTTGAGTCTGGGCCCTGGCTGGGCCCTGGTGGGGTCTGGGCCCTGACTGGGCCTGGGGTCTGGGCCCTGGCTAGGCCTGGGGTCTGGGACTAGGCCCTGGGGTCTGGGACTAGGCCCTGGGGTCTGGCCCTAGCTGGGCCCTGGCTAGACCTGGGGTCTGATTCTGGGCCCTGGGGTCTGGGCCCTGGCTGGGCCTGGGGTCTGGGCCCTGGCTGGGCCTGGGGTCTGGGTCCTGGCTGGGCCTGGGTCTGGTTCTGGGACCTGGCTGGGCCTGGGGTCTGGTTCTGGGACCTGGCTGGGCCTGGGGTCTGGGCCCTGGCTGGGCCTGGCATCTGGGCCCTGGCCGTGCCTGGGGTCTGGGCCCTGGCTGGGCCTGGTGTCTGGGACCTGGCTGGGCCTGGGGTCTGGGCCCTGGCTGGGTCTGGGGTCTGGGTCTGGGCCCTGGCTGGCCCTGGGGTCGGGGTCTGGGCCTGGGGTCGGGTCTGGGCCTGAGCCCTGGCTGGGCCTGGGGTCAGGTCTGGGCCCTGGCTGGGCCTGGGGTCAGGGTCTGGGCCTGGCCCCTGGCTGGGCCTGGGGTTGGGGTCTGGGCCCTGGCTGGACCTGGGGTCAGGGTCTGGGCCCTGGCTTGGCCTGGGGTCTGGGCCCTGACTCACCACTCCACCGTCTTCCTTCCCTGTCCTCCTTCTTCTTCTTTGCTTCTCTTCTATGCTTCTCTTCTTTGCTTCTTCTCTTCTTCTTCTTTTCTTCTGGCCGGGCCCTCTGTCTCAGGCAGCTTCACTGACTGCAGGGGTGGAGCCGAAGCAGCATGCTTGGGAGGGCCCCCGCATGCTGCTTGGCCCCACTCAGCCAGCGAAGCTGTCAGGGCAGGAGGGGGAGACCCACACAGTCAGCTCCGGATTCGGACTCATAGAGTCCGATACCGGAGCTGAAGAAGGGCGCCACCGCTGCCGACACGGGGCCCCAGCAGCCTGGGTCCCTTATGGCAGCATGGGGCGTAATGCCCTGATGGCGGCCCTGATCACAGCTACATCTTCATTGGAAGCTGTGGCTGTAAAGAGGAAAAGCCTTAACACAGAGCCAGGTGCTGCAGAGAAGGTGTCACGTCCTCGGCACCCGATGCCATCCGGGGGGAGCCTGGACCCCCGCCGGCATAGCGGGCCGTCCGAGGACGAGGGGAGGAGTTGTGGCATCTGGGAGGCAGGGCGCGTATTGATGACTCGCGTCTGCCTGTTGCGTCCCTGGCAACAGTCGCAGCCCGGGGTGGAGTCGGGATCCCCGACAGCAGGGTAGGCTGGACACATACCAGCCTGTTGCGTCCTTGGCAAAGGTTATCAATGGGGTGGAGCCTGGATCTCCCTAATCAGGTGCAGGCACTGAGAGGGAGGCGGAGCGCATTCCAGTGAGGTGTGCTCACCGGGCTTAAAAGGTGAGCGCACAGAGTCCTCAGCATGCTGACGTGGAGTGACTTTCCCGCATCACTGCTCCTGAATTATTCATTGACATAGTTTGACTTATTTCTGGCTTGTATGAGGACCCTGTACTGTTAACGAATCCGGCTTTCCTATTGACTCTTCTTTCGCTAAACCCCTTATTGTGTGTGTCTGTGTCTCTCCAGGTATTTGTGCTAAAGCCTAATCACAAGGCGTCTAGTTCAGTCTGTCTGTTAATGCCGAATAGGTATTTTTGCTGAAGCCTAATCACAAGGCGTCTTGTTCAGTCGGTCTGTTAATACCTAATAAGTATATTTGTGCTAAAGCCTAATCACAAGGCGTTCCATCCACTCTGTTTGTTTGTACTGAATAGGTACTTTTGCTGAGGCCAAATCACAAGGCGTTTGAGTATACTGTCTGTGTATCTTATAGGTAATTGTATCATACCTAATCGCAAGGCAATATTTGTTTATTACTCCTGATACCGGTTATATCTGTCCAAGAGGATCTGAACGTTACCACCCTAGGGTGAGCGATATTACTTACCATCACATTATGTTAGCGCCATATGGTTCCGACAGATCTAACCATGCTCATGTCCCGACTGGGGGATATTGCTTCCAAACAGGAGGAACAGGACCATCGCATGGATCAGTTCGCCCAGGCTTTGAATATAATCATGAATCAGCCTAATAGGGCCTCTTCGCCTCCTCCCCCTGTGATTAACGTGGCTTCCCAAGCAGTATCGGTTTCCCCCATGGCCGCTTCACCAGTATCCCATGTGAATCTCAAAACACCGATTTGTTTTGATGGGAGTACTGGCCTTTGTAGAGGGTTTCTTACTCAAATAGAGATAATGTTTGAACTAAATCCGGAGATGTGCACCACTGATAGAGCCAAGGTGGGCTATGTCATAAATCACTTGACCGAGAAGGCATTGCTTTGGGTGACACCCTTATGGGAATTAAAGAAACCCATCGTATACAATTATGCAGAATTCATAGCGGATCTCCGGCACACTTTTGACCCTGCTAGGCGGGCAACTGGTGCTGCCAGGGCATTGTGGCGAATTACACAGGGCAACAGCCGAGTTGCAGAGTACGCTATTGAATTCAAAACGGTGGCTGCAGAATTGCACTGGCCAAATGAAGTGCTTGTTACAGCCTTCCTCGAAGGTATTTCTGAGGTTTAAATGCATGAATTAGCTCCTGTATCACTACCCGAGGTACTGGATGACCTAATAGACTATTGCATAGCTCTTGACGACCAGATCCGTGACAGGGGGTCTGGGTGCAATAGGGTTCGCAGACCCCCCAACATCCTCCTCTCACCCATAGAACAACTCATAATGTCTCACCTCCTAGGGTGGTTTCAGCTGAACCTGAACCTATGCAATTGGGCCGATCAGGAATCTCGGGAGAGGAGAGACAATATCGCCTTTGTCAGGATCAGCGCTGGTGGGGTCCCAGTCTGGTTGTATTAAGCCCATTATGCAGTGAATTCAGGGGTTATAGACAGATAGTACCTTGTGGGGTAGCGTGGAGACAAAAGGGCTAGGCAAGAATCATAGTCTGGAGACGGTCTGAGGTTCAAGGGCTGGTAGAGAGGATGCAGAGTCAGTGGGCAAAGCAGAGGTCTGGTACACATAGAGCATAGGTATCATAGGTCCTTTCAGGTCAAGGGATGGTAGTTAATGCAGAAGTCCAGAGGGAGGGGCAGAGAGAACCTTTATTGCAGACACAGGGGTGTGGTGTGTGTGTGTTCTGTGTTTAACTGTGAAGGTTCTGGTCAGCAAGAGCTGAGACTGGACAGCACTTTTCATGGATGTGCTGCAAGCACGGATTTGGCAGCAATTAGCAGGCATGGATCCTGCCAGCCTTAAAGAGGGTCTGTGTCTGTATTGTGCTGACCGGGGGCATTTCCGGTTGCACTGCCCCAAACGACCCAAGAGGTCTGCTATGCCGGGAAACGAGTAAGCCTAGAAACCCCTGAGAGACGGGTTCTAGGGACTACCATATTGTCTCTCGTTTCCGCCAAACAAAAGAGAAGAAAATCACATCTGGTGCTTCCGGTGTCAGTCGCTTGGGAGCATACTAAGCTTGACACAGAGGCGCTCATCGATTCGGGGTCCGCTGGGAATTTTCTAGACTCAGGCTTTGCCGCAACACATCAGGTACCTCTGGTGGAAAGAGCCATTCCACTTGTGATAGAAAGTATTGATGGTAGGCAATTACAAAGACCCCATGTGAATTATGAGACAATTCCTCTCTCAGTTGGTACTGGTATTCTACATGAGGAAAAAATGAGATTTCAAATAATAGAATCACCTACGGTGCCTATTGTTCTGGGCTACCCATGGTTAGCTAAGCATAACCCAGCCTTGAACTGAAAGGAGGGGGAATTGAGCTCTTGGGGACCCAAGTGTTGGTCGAAGTGTCTGGGTCTTAATGCCATAGTGGGGAGTCTGAATGTGGCAACCGCACCTCCGCTGTCTACTAAGGTACCCGAATGGTGTATCGACCTCAAGGAGGTCTTTGACAAGGGCAGGTCTGAAATCCTGCCTCCACACAGACCCTATGATTGCGCCATAGACCTGTTACCCGGTACCATGCCTCCAAGGGGACATGTCTACCCACTCTCACAGAAAGAGAATGATATAATGGAGGAGTATATACGCAAAAACCTAGTTTATTCGTCGCTCATCCTCTCCTGCAGGAGCGGGGTTCTTTTTTGTGTCAAAGAAGGAAGGTGATCTGAGGCGTGTATAGATTACAGAGGGTTAAATAAAATCACTGTACGAAATGCTTATTCCCCTGATATCAGAGTTGTTTGACCGCCTTAAAGGGGCAAAGATTTACTCCAAATTGGACCTACGTGGCGCATACAACCTGGTCAGGGTAAAGAGGGATCATGAGTGGAAGACAGCTTTTAACACCAGAAGCAGACATTATGAATACCTGGTTATGCTGTTCGGTTTATGTAATGCGCCAGCTGTCTTCCAAACTTAATTAATGCGTGTTGAGATTTTTTGCAAGTCTTTGTTATTGTCTATTTGGACGACATTCTGATTTACTCTCCAGATAAAGAGGCACACCATGTTCAAATGTAGACAGTATTAAAAATTATTAGTGTTATGATCTCTGCTTGTTCAGATATGAGGCTGGGCTGTCAGGTTCACCATTGCTTTATTGCAGGACACTTACTGTTATATACAGGCTTGGATAACTACAGGAACACAAGGATCATGCATCTGCCTTCATAACTGCATCACACTAACTGACCCTGAAGATGGCTGCCGTGCCCTCTGACCTGTGTCATCCTGGGCGGAGCCACTAGTTAAAGTGATAGCACAGGTTTAGTATAGTCAGCTATAACACCTTCCTCCCCACCCCAAAAACAAAACAGAACAACATAACAAACCTAGTAACAAATCAACAACCAGAACAATCGAACACAGTTCATCTGAGGAACTTGGAGAGTGTCACTGAAAAACTGATGACTAGTCTTCTGAAGAAAATTGCGGGGCCAAATCATCATCCACATCTTTCTGGGCCCTACGCGAGGACCGACGGAAGTCTCTTATCCGTTCTTGAAGAAGTAAGCGGTCAGGAGGGCGTCGGTGACGTTGGGGACGTCCACCAGCAGGCGGGGTGTTGGAGGCGGTAGGATTGGATGAAAGATCAACTGGTGGGGTCAAGGAGGGTACAGAGGGGTCAGGGGAACCTCTGAACCAGAGTCACAAATACCCACAGGAGACGAGTCCAAAGTTTCCGAGTCAACCCAGACACCATTCCAGATGTCCTCCGACGCATTAGATGTGGACACCGGACCCCGTAGGGTTGGGGACGTTAAGGGTTCAGGCACCCGTAAACGAGACCGTAGCTGGTCTACATGTCGTCTGGTAATGGAACCATCTTCCAGGCGGACTCTGTACATCTTGGGTCCCAAAGATTCTGCAACGGTAGCAGGCAGCCACCGACTGTTGGCAGATCCATACGATCGAGTCCAGACCTCCTGGTGGGTTGCAAAAACAGGAGACTCTTTGGACTTCACCATCTTTTCTTGGGATTGTAATACATGTTCATGAACGGTCTGAGGGCGAAGCATGTCAAAAGCAGTCCATGGCTGTCTTCCCAACATAAGCTCAGCTGGTGTCGTACCAGTGGTGGCATGTGGTGTAGTTCTGTAAGTAAACAGGAAAGAGTCTAACTGCTGAGGCGATATGGACCTCTGGCTAGTCACAGCCACTGAGGCCTTGAAATAGTTCTTGAAAGTTTGTACAAACCGCTCTGCTTGCCCATTGGTGGCTGGGTGATAGGGGGCGGTTAATTTGTGCTTGATATTATGCACCGTAACAAAACTCTGGAACTCCTGACTTGTGAATTGGGCACCATTATCTGTGACAATCTCCCTGGGATACCCAAACGAAGCAAAAAGATGCAATAATATGGCAACTGTTGCCTTTGTAGTCAGCTGGGTAACTGGAATGACCTCTGGCCATTTTGAGTGGGCATCAATTATAATCAAGAAGGTTTGTCCCCTTATGGGACCCGCAAAATCCAAGTGAAGGCGAAACCAGGGAACCGTGGGCCAAGTCCAGGGTTGAATGCATCCTCGAGGAGGGTCTCTGGCAGTTTGTGCACATCCTACACAAGCATTGACATATGCCGTGATATCTGCATCTATGTTCGGCCACCACACATAGCCTTGCTTTCTGTTTCATCCGCGTGGTTCCAGGGTGACCAGTATGTAGCAAGTCCAAGATGTGTCTCTGGAGGGTTTTTGGAATGACCACTCGGTCTCCCCATAAGACACAATTATCCTTCACAAACAATTCCATTCGCTTCCTGTAGTAAGGTTCATGTTCCTGTGATACCGTCGCAGGCCAGCCGTCTCGTATAAAGGTAAGCACGTTTGTCAGAAGGGTATCCTTCACAGTATGGGCTGCTATCTCTCTGGAAGTAAGGAGGTGTGAGGTGGTGTACCTACAACTCTTGACTGATGGTGTCGACTCTAGAGGCAGTTCTGTGAGACGGGACATTGCATCTGCATTTGCATTGTCATCATGACTTCGATACTGTATGCGGTAGCTGTATGCTCCCAAGAACAGGGCGTAGCGCTGGAGACGGGCTGCAGTTGTCTGAGAGATTCCTTTGTCAGGGCTAAAAATTTGAAGAAGCGGTTTATGATCCGTTAAAATGGTAAACTCTCTACCATACAGGTAAAGGTGAAACTTCCGAATTGCCCATATCAATGCAAGTGCCTCTTTATCAATTTGAGAGTAATTGCTCTCTGTCTTCGTCAAGGATCTGGAGGCGAAGGCCACCGGTTTCTCAGAGCCATCCGGTAGGATGTGGGAAAGAACAGCGCCCAGACCATAAGGAGAGGCATCACAAGCCAGGGTGAGAGGCTTCTGGAGGTCGTAGTGCACAAGCATACGTGACGCTAACAGTTTCCGTTTAGAGGACTCAAAAGCATGTTGACATTTAGCTGACCAGTCCCACCTGGAGTGTTTCTCCAGGAGCTTATGCAGTGGAAACAATGTATGAGCAAGGTCTGGAAGAAATTTATTATAGTAGTTAAGCAGGCCAAGGTAGGATCGTAGTTGATGGACACTTGTTGGGGCTGGAGCTTTGACTAAAGCATCGACCTTGTCTTCAACAGTATGAATGCCCTCTGCATCTACTAAGTGGCCACAAAACTCCAATTTAGGCACCATGAATTTACATTTTGTCAAATTTACCTTGAGACCTTGGTCCTGAAGTCTTTGTAAAACGAGCTCTACATTCTGCTTGTGTTCTTGGTCCGTGCGACCAGTGATGAGCATGTCGTCTAATAGACACTGAGTGAAGGGAATGTCTGCTAAAATTTCATCCATCTTCCTTTGCCAGATGGCTGGTGCAGATGCAATGCCAAACACCATTCGATTGTATTCGTACAAACCCCTGTGAGTGTTAATGGTGAGGTATTTTCGAGAAGAGGGGTGGACCTCAAACTGTAAGTAAGCTTGTCGTAGATCAATCTTGGTGAACTTTTGTCCCCCAGCAAGTGAAGCGAAAATGTCATCTACTCTGGGTAGAGGATACTGGTCAACCTCCAGTTGGCTATTCAGCACCATGCGAAAATCCCCACAGATGCGCAATTCACCATTTGATTTCTTTACTGGAACAATAGGTGATGCCCAAGCACTGCGCTCTACCTTGGAAATGACACCCTGTTCTTCTAGCCGGATTAGTTCAGCGTCCACTCCCGCTCTAAGGGCAAACGGTACTGTCCGAGCCTTGAAGAATTTGGGATGAGCATCCGGTTTCAGCTTGAGCCTCACACAGTCATTTTTGATTTTCCCTAACTCGTCAACGAAAACCTCAGGGAAACGCTGTTTTAAGGATTCCACCCATCCATCATCATGTCCTGACGGAACTGTCAGGGTGTTGCAAGGATTCTTGATGATATCTGGCATTCCCAGATGAGTGATCCAATCTCTGCCAAAGAGAGGCGGTCCTCCGTTTCTCAGGATATATATTGGTAGTCTCTTTGTCTGGCCCTTGTATGATACCTTTACCTTTGCAAAACCAAGTGGATGGAGTACTTGCATTGAGTAGGTCTGCAGCTTTATTGGAGTGGGGCGGACAGTTGCCTGGATCTGAAGATGTTTCCACTGTTTTTGTGTGATAACTGACACTGCAGCTCCTGTATCAACGTCCATCTTTAGTCTCTTCCCTTCAATGGTTACTTGTACTGTCATTGCAGGGTGTGACGAGTGTATACGATGTATAGATAAACTATGTAATGCCTCATCGTTGTCTGAGTCAGATGAAGATGATGTCAATTTCTGTACCTTGTAAGTCTTCTTCTTAGGGTACTGCGGCTTTTGTCCTTGTACATTCCTATTACGGCAAACCCGTTGGAGATGGCCCATTTTTCCACATTGATGACAAGGTTGATCCTTAAACCGACAGATTTTGGAGTCGTGGTCTGTATTACCGCACCGGTAACAAGCTGGCGTGGGTTTGGGTCTGTATCTCCAGTTGGCTGTAGCAACTGCGGTTCTGAAAACGTCCTCTTTCACCCTTTCTTTGTGGATCTGAGGGTGCAATTCCTCCGTATCCCTGACAGCCATCTCCATGACTGATGCTATCTCAACTGCGCTTGTAAGGGTGAGTCCCTTTTCTGTCAGAAGTTTCCTTTGAATCGTTTCACTATTCAGTCCCAGGACAAACTTGTCTCTCAAAGCTGTCGGTAGGTACTCCCCAAATGAACAGGTGGAGGCAATTTGCGAAGGGCCACCACATAGGCTTTAATATCTTCACCCGGCTGCTGCTGCCGTTGATAAAAACGAAATCTTTCTGCAATTTCCAGCGGTTTTGGCTGAAAGTGATCCTCTAATAGTTTCAGGAGTTCCTGTAGAGCCTTGCTTGCTGGTTTCTCAGGGAACAGAAGGTCTCTTAGAGTGTCATATGTGTTAGCCCCCACGGCTGTGAGAAACACTGCAACCTGTCTCTCAGGGGGTATGGTGTTAGCACTGAAGTACTGCTCTAATCTCTCAGCCCAGGAGTTCCAGGAAGTTTTCTCTCCATCAAACTCAGTTAATGTGCCTATCAGTGCCATGATCTTGCTGCTGGATGGCAGTGTGTGCTTTATCTGGCTTTCAATCCCTGTTTTTTTTTTTTTTTTTTTTTTTTTTCAGGCTGAGCAGACCTTTACAAATCTCATTCTCGTCGCCACTGTTATGATCTCTGCTTGTTCAGATATGAGGCTGGGCTGTCAGGTTCACCATTGCTTTATTGCAGGACACTTACTGTTATATACAGGCTTGGATAACTGCAGGAACACAAGATCATGCATCTGCCTTCATAACTGCATCACACTAACTGACCCTGAAGATGGCTGCCGTGCCCTCTGACCTGTGTCATCCTGGGCGGAGCCACTAGTTAAAGTGATAGCACAGGTTTAGTATAGTCAGCTATAACAATTAGAAAATAAGTTATACTGCAAACTTGAAAAATGTCTGTTTGATATAACCTCTGTTCACTTCTTAGGTTACATCATTTCGCCAGAGGGTTTTGAAATGGACCCTAAAAAATTATCCGCCAACAAGGAATGGCCATTGTCCCAAGGCTTAAAAGCCATTCAAAGGTTTCTGGGGTTTACAAACTACTATAGAAGGTTCATAAAAGGGTTCTCCTCAGTAGTGTCCCCCATTACCGCTATGACCAAAAAGGGGGTTCAGAACCAGACATGGAGCCCTAAAGCCATGCAAGCGTTTGAACAACTTAAAGAGGCGTTCATCTCAGCACCCGTTCTACGGCATCCAGAGCCTAACATGCCATTTCAGCTTGAGGTAGATGCCTCTGAGATAGGCATTGGTGCTGTCTTATCCCAGAGGGAGACTAATGAAGGACCTTTGCATCCCTGTGGGTACTTCTCCAGGAAAATGACACCTACTGAGAAAAATTATGATATAGGTAACAGGGAGTTGCTGGCAGTGATAGCAGCCCTCAAGGAATGGCGTTACTTGTTAGAAGGTACCAAAGATCCGGTAATCATTATAACAGACCATAAAAATCTGATTTACA
Organism: Leptobrachium leishanense; assembly: GCA_009667805.1. Lineage (NCBI taxonomy): Eukaryota > Metazoa > Chordata > Amphibia > Anura > Megophryidae > Leptobrachium > Leptobrachium leishanense. The sequence goes on along the minus strand of CM019070.1, from coordinate 101,348,768 downwards.
TAGGTGAAGCTAAACGCCTGAACGCTAGACAGGCAAGGTGGTCTTTGTTTCTGTATAGCTTTAACTTTCTGCTGACCTATTGCCCAGGGTCAAAAAATACTAAAGCAGACGCTCTGTCGAGACAATACGAGTCGTATGAGCAGCATACATTTGATCAAAGTCCCATCGTTCCTCCAGAAAGATTCTGGGTACTACGTTCCTCAACGTGTGATCTCCTCTCCTGGAGAGATTGCAAACTGTTCAGGCAGTGGCGTAGCGTGGGTTGTCAGCGCCCGGGGCCAGCCAAGAATGTGCGCCCCCCCGACCTGTGGACACATAATCGATATTGCCCCAGCTCTCACATGGATATTGCCCCAGCTCACACATGGATTTGCCCCAGCTCTCACATGGATTTGCCCCAGCTCACACATGGATTTGCCCCAGCTCACACATGGATTTGCCCCAGCTCATGGATTTGCCCCAGCTCACGGATTTGCCCCAGCTCACACATTTGCCCCAGCACACGGATTTGCCCCAGCACCTCATGGATTTGCCCCAGCACATGGATTTGCCCCAGCACACGGATTTGCCCCAGCACCTCATGGATTTGCCCCAGCACATGGATTTGCCCCAGCACATGGATATGCCCCAGCTCATGGATTTGCCCCAGCTCATGGATTTGCCCCAGCACACGGATTTGCCCCAGCACCTCATGGATTTGCCCCAGCACATGGATTTGCCCCAGCACATGGTATGCCCCAGCTCATGGATTTGCCCCAGCTCATGGATTTGCCCCCAGCCCCAGCACATGGATTTGCCCCAGCTCATGGATTTGCCCCCAGCCCCAGCACATGGATTTGCCCCAGCACATGGATATGCCCCAGCTCATGGATTTGCCCCCAGCTCTTGGATATTCCCCAGCTCATGGATTTGCCCCAGCACATGGATTTGCCCCCCAGCACATGGATTTGCCCCAGCTCATGGATATGCCCCAGCTCTCACCTGGATATTGCCCCAACTCCCGGGCAGCGGGAGTGCCTGCCCGCCCCTGAACAGTGAGTCGAGTCCGTCCTGTTGATTGACGGGGAGGCGGCTGCGTGCGTGCGCAGGTCACGCGGTCCGGCCAGTCAGGTGGTACAGAGACTCAGTACCACCTGATTAGACGGACCACGTGACCTGCGCCTGCACACAGCCACCTCCCCTTCAATCAACAGGACGGACTCGACTCACTGTTCAGGACCGGGCAGCCGGCAGGCACTCCCGCTGCCCGGCATCTGGGTCCCCTCAACCCGCGGGCCCTTGGGCGGCGCCCGAGGGCCCGGCGGGTCAGTCAGGCCACAAGTTTTAGGGGCGCATAATTTCAGAAGAAATTATGCGCCCCTAACAAAACTGCGCCCGGGGCCACGGCCCCCCCTGCCCCCCCACGCTACGCCACTGTGTACAGGGTACTTCTCCTGCTGAGAAACCCCCGAGTAAACTGTTATGGAGTACAGGTTATGGAGATTCATCACGATACAAACCCTTCGGGCACATGGGTATCACTAAAAAGCCACTCTTGAAAAGAGGTTCTGGGGGCAGGTATAGTATTAAGGAGTATATAGCCACCTGTGATGTGTCTCTCACCAAGAATCCTAAGACCATGCCTACTTTTTTTTTTTAAACAAAAGATTTTTATTCAAAGAATGAACATCCAAAAAACAATTATAACAAAGTGATCTCAGCATTGTTCAAGTATAATTCAGTACATCAGTGAGACCTGTGATATCTTTACATAAAAAAAAAAAATACTTGTTCCAGATGTGTGCATAAGGTTAGGTACTTCTAAACATTAGCGTCGGAGTTATCCTGGAAAGAGTGCGTTCAAAGGTCTCATTCAGTGAGCAATATCAGTGAGTTGTCTATAATCAGGAAATGCGTAAGAAAACTGTTTCAATACAATTTAAAGAGGAATAGGAAAGAATCGAGTGATAGAGAAGGGTGACAAACTGAAGACAGTGTAAGAAGGGGGAGAATAGATATGTTAAGAGTGTATAGGAGAGAGAGAGAGAAGAAAAATAACAAACAAAACAAACAAAAAAAAAAAGGGGGGATGGGGAAAGGAGGAAGGGTGGGATGAAGATGTTATGGGCTATATACGGTCTACTCACATTGGGGGGATATGAAGTTAAGTCATAAAATGTTGTGGTTGTCTTAGGCCGTGCAGGCAAGGAATTTTGAAAGTAAAGTCAATAGAGAGCACGAAGGAGCAGTGCTTATGGCGCTCCAGGAGACCCATCCAACAGCGTCAAAGCGGCACCCCACTCCCCAGTGAAGGCACTGAAGTCCGCAGTTGCCAGGGTAGTATCCCAATAATACCATGTGTCATGAAAAGCTTGTCTGGTTTTGTGAGAAGAAACCAGGGTCTCCTCAGCGAGCCGTAGCTCCCGGACTTTCGTAACCAGTTCCGAGATTGAAGGCAGCGAGGGTGAGCGCCAATGTCGCGGAACTAATGCCCTGGCACACAACAGCACTCTCAACAATATAGAACGTTTCAGGCCACTTATCGATCCTTCAACCTGTAAGAGGAGATAAACCTCTGGGTTAAATTGAGGAGTATGATCTGTAAGCTTCGTAAGTAAGGTAGAGATCAACGTCCAATAGATCCGGATCCGTGGGCAGGTCCACCATATATGTAAATAGGAACCAGTTTGCGAGCAATTCCGCCAACAAGACGGGTCACCATTGTCTGAGATCCGTGCCATGAGGAGGGGAGATCGATACCAAAAAGATATAATTTTAAAGGAATTTTCCACCAATGCCGAAATTCGAGTTCCTTTATGGGTCAGTTGCAATGTTTTAGTCCATAGTTCCGTGGATATGGGCATGTCCAGCTCTCGTTCCCATCTACCCATATATGTGGGGATATAATCGTCTGCTTTTTGTATGATTTTATACAACGCTGAGATGCTATGATCCAATTGCAGACCCATCGCACAAAATTTCTCAAATGGGGTCAGGGGGCGCAGCAGACCCGAGTTTCCGGGTAAGCGACGAAGGTACAATCGTAACCTATGATAATGAAATGCGTCTAAGAATGAACAGGGTATCGAAGTGTCTAGAGTAATGTCTACAAATTGGCCGTCCCTTAGTACGTGACGCACTTGGAAGCGGGGTTCATCGGTGAATTTTTCCCGCAATGATTTGCTAATCTCGCCTGGAAAGTCAGGGTTATGGATTAGTGGGAGAAGTGGTGAAGGAGCCGAAGACAGGGCAAATTTACTGCGTATTGAGTGCCATATTGCTAGGGTGGCCGAAACCGAGTGGCTGATACTACTCTATGTCGGAGTAGGGGCTTCCGAATCCAAGGGACCGCCCATAAGGCGATACCCGAGAGAGCAGTTTCTAAGTCTTGCCAACGTTGGCCGGAGTCATAAGACATCCAATCCACTATGCGTGTTAAATGAGATGCGTAATAATACCACTTCATATCAGGTAGTGCTAAGCCTCCAGATTGTTTAGATAGTGCTAGGGTCCTATATTGTAATCGAGAGCTCCTAGTCGGCCAGATAAAGCGAGTGAACAGGGATCTTAAAGAGCGGAAAAAGGTTGCAGGCAATAAGATAGGGAGAGCCTGGAAGAGAAACAGTAAGCGGGGTAGGACATTCATTTTGAGCACATTAATGCGGCCTATCCAAGATAGCATTTTCGTCTTCAAAACCGCAAATCGTCCGAAAGAGTAGCAAATAAAGTTCCGAAATTTTCCGCATATAATCGGTCGGGAGTGTTCGCTAGCCAGACTCCCAGATATTTCAGTTTCCCATCACACCATCGATATGGTGTGAGATCTCGAATCTGAGCGCATTGTAGATTGGTAAGTGTAATATTTAAGATTTCCGATTTGTCCGCGTTAACATGAAATCCAGATAGGGACCCAAATCGGGTTAGTTCAGTAGAGATTTCCGGGATGGTTACCGAGGGTTCCGTGACCATAAACATGAGGTCATCAGCGTAAGCTGACAGTTTGTGAGTATGATGTTGTCCATCAATGCCTGTGATATTCGCGTTGGCCCTAATAGACGTCAACAAGGGCTCTAGAAACAGGGCAAAAAAGGGGCGATAATGGGCAACCCTGCCTCGTACCGTTACGGATATTAAATGAATCGGAGAGAGCCCCGTTAACCCTGACCCTAGCCGTCGGTGTATCGTATAAGGCCGTAACCCATTTCAAAAATCCGTCCCCTACTCCCAGATGTTCCAATGTGGAGAAGAGAAAGCGCCAGGATACTCTGTCGAATGCTTTATCAGCATCCATGGATAGGAGTAGCATAGGAGTTTGACGAACCTGTGCTAGTCGGATAGCTGAGAGAACCCGCGTTGTTGCGTCCCGTGCCTCTCTGCCAGGTATAAATCCTACCTGATCCGCGTGAACGAGTCGCGGCATCAGAAGGGATAACCTGTCTGCCAACACTCTAGCTAGGAGTTTGATATCACTATTTAACAGGGAGATAGGCCTGTAGTTAGAGCATTGAGTATGATCCTTGTTCGGTTTAGGAATAACAGTGATGGTGGCAGCAGTCGTGTTAGGGTGAAAGGAGGCCCCCTCGCTTAATGAAGTTAATGTAGACAAGAGATGAGGTAAGAGGGAAGACCGGAATTGCTTGTAGTATTCGATGGGGAGTCCATCCGGACCAGGGCTACGACCTGGTTTAGTGGACTTTAGCGCCGCATTTAGTTCAACAAGTGTGATTGGGGCTCCGAGAGCGATGCCTCCGTGGAAGTGAGGCGGATTTTGGTATTTGCAGTAAGATAAGAGGACAAGTTAGAGTTATACGTTATCATATCTTGGGGTGGGGGTAAATTATACAACGAATTAAAGTAATCCCGGAAAGCTTTTTGTATGTGGAGGGGATTAGTGGTAGGGGAGATCGTGAGGGGCAGATCTTAGATACATAATTTGTCTCCCTTCGTTTTCGCAAAATGCGGGCCAAGAGTTTCCCCGGTTGGTTTTCTCGGAGTGCGAAAAAACATTTAGTTTTAGTCGCAAGCATCCTAATTTTGTCGTTCAGGAGGAGCTCAAGTTGTGTCGAAGCGTAGCCAATTGTTGCGATATAAGGTCCGTCGGAGTGTGAGAGTGTTCTAATTCTAATGATCTGATGTCTGTTAACAATGTAGAGAGTTCGCGAGAGCGCAATTTTTTATTTGCCGACGCTTTACTGATAAAAGTACCCCGTATAACGGCCTTATGGGCCTCCCAAATCGTTGGCATTGGTACCTCCGTAGACTTATTCTCCAGGAAGTAATTGTGTAACACTGTATCTGTGTCTTGACAAAACATCTGGTCTGTCAATAAAGAGACATTCAGTCTCCACTGACGTTCTTTGGGGCGGAACAAAGGAGAAGTAATTTCCAGTGTAACCGGAGCATGGTCCGACCAGGTCCGCGTACCTATCCAAGCTTTAGAGGAAATTTCAAAGCAATGTTGTTGAAGGAAAATGTAATCCAACCTGGAATACGACGAGGATGCATGTGAGTAGTGTGTGTATTCCCGTGCTGAACCACCATGGGCCCGCCAGGAATCAACTAATTGCATTTTCGAGAGGGATCGATGAACATGCCGTATCGCACTTGATGGGATGGAAGTCGATCCTTTAGAAGTATCCAAGTGAGGGTCGAGAGGGACATTGAAGTCCCCTGCCAGGACCAGGCAGCCAGAGGCAAAGGTCGAGAGATGACGTAGAATCGTAGCAAGAGCCTTATGTTGAGCCTTATTAGGAAGATAAATAGATGCGAATGTATATTTTGTATCCGCGATGGTGCCCTTGACAAAGAGGTAACGGCCTTCCGGGTCAGTTTGAAGTGTCTCAAGCACAAAAGGGACATGTTTAGAGAATAAAATAGCCACACCTCTAGCTTTCCCAGAGGAGTAGTTGCTGAAGTAACCAATGGGGAATCTAGCACCCCCAAGAGAAGGGGCACCGCCCTCCCTGAAATGGGTCTCCTGGAGAAACGCAACAGATGCTCGTAAAGTATGCAATTCTTCCATCAATTTACGACGTTTTTCGGGTGTATTTAAGCATGCACATTGTAAGAAAGTAATTTTAAGGGTGTTTGTGAATACATTTTAGGGTATGAAGTTGTGAGCTGAGCAGCAGGTATTAAATGAGGAGGGAGGTAGTACAAGGAGAGAGGAGAAAAAAAAAAAAAATTTAAAAAAAAGGGGGAGAGGAAGGTGGAAATAAGAGAGCGTTTAGATCGAAGGTTTCAAGTGGACGGAAAAGGGGAAAAGAGGAGGAGGAGAAAAGACAGAACAAAAAGGTAAGACACAAGGCCGGAGAGAAAACAGTAGATCGCAACAAGTCGCAGACCTAACTGTCCTCCGGAGAGAGTTTGTGTCAGTCCTCAGTGGGGAAGTGAAGAGGAAAGAGTACCTCGCACAAGACAAAGTCAGCGAACCAAAACATAAAAGTAAAACCACCACTAACCGCATAGCTATGGACAATATAATCCAGTCACATGGAATGAGAAAAAAAAAAAAAAGGCTATATATATGCACTCAAAACAAGGGGAAATGGAGTCGAAAAAGAGATGACAACTTTGATAGGGAGCAATCGAGACAACAGTAAGAAAACAATAAAAAAAAAAAAAACAACCCCCCTCCCCCCAACAAAAACCAGCAAGGAGGGGGAGAGCTACTCAGGGATTATGTGTCACAGGGAAAACAAATGTCAGACATATTGAGAGACATAGTCCAGAATCGGGGAGTTTCAGTATCATATCCAGGGTGACTTGGGGACAGAAGGGTACAGGGCAACGGGCCTCCAGTGGTTGGGCTACAGACATATATAGGTAGCAAAGATGGTAAGTATAATAGGGACGGTATTTCAATGAGTCAAACATATTGAGTGGGTATATCAGTAATTATAATATTTCAAGAATCTACAAGAAGATGCAGCTAAATGGTCAGATAAGCTAGTGTTCCCCCCCCTTTTTTTTTCTTTTTCTATCTTTCCCCTTTTCATCCCCCTTCCCTTCCCTATTTTTTTTTTTTTCCCTTTTCTCCCCCCTCCCTCCTGCCCTTCCCCCCTTCTTCCCCTTCTCTTTTCCTACTACCCGTCCCCTCCTCTCCCACCCCACCTAGTCAACCATCAAGTAGCGACAGAGAAAAACATGTCCCTCCTGTCCCCACTCTAATAAGGCGTATGAAACCACATTCTCTCCCTCTTCCAAAGTTGTTCCTGGTCCAAGTGTGACCAAACCATTTTTAGTATAGGGTCCCGTTAATCACAGAAAGGAGACTCAGCCTCAAGGAGGCGCAAGATTGAGAGTTCAACCGGGACACTCCAAAACTTCCGGACCTCGCGTCTCGGTTCCGCGCTACCATATCCCTAGCTGGGAGTTGTCACCTATAAGCTGGAGTCCCTCCGGATAATCCGCAACGATATCAGTCCCCATGTGAAGGAATGACATTGCAGGAAGTTCAGTAGGGTCCCTGGGAGTAGTGAATAATGAAGAGAGAAAAAAAAAAAAAAAAAAGAAAATCTGAGAGTCCCAAAAAAAGCGTCATGAAGCGAGATTTATTGCGGAGCAGGCGTATCCCTCTCTGGGTCATGAGCCTGTCGTACCCGGGTGTTTTGAGGCCGAGGTAGATTTTGGCGAGGGCCTGCACGACGTGTGGCTCCTCGTGCCAGCACAGGCTTCTCCCAATCCTCGATCTCCAGTGGAGGTATGTCCAGAGCTGCCAGGAAATCAGGGACATCCGAATAATAGTTGAGAGCATGTAGTATCGGACCTCTACGAACCACCAAAGCAAATGGGTGACCCCATCGGTACGGGATCCCCGCCTCTCTGAGGGACGACGTCACTGGGCGCAGGGCTCGCCTAGCCGCGAGAGTGAAGGCCGAGAGGTCTTGATATAATTCCACATCCATATCTAAGTAGCGCCATGGGGAGGCATTTCTGGCCGTATTCAGCACTTCTTCTTTCAATAAAAATCCGTTATGTGGCAAATAATGTCCCGAGGGGGGGAGGAGGGTGTCTGGGGCCGCGGCCTAAACACGCGGTGAGCCCTGTCAATATGAAGGCGCGTGATCTTATCCGTCTCCAAAATGGAATTAAATAAACCCAGCAAATACGAAGGGATGTCAGTCACCTCCTCACTCACCCCTCTGATCCTGATATTCTGCCGGCGCGACCTATTCTCCAGATCGTCCAGTCTGCGGCGAAAATCTGGAAGTTGCCCGCTTCCCCGAGGCAGAGACTTTGTCTAAGCGGCGTTCCACCCGGGTGACCCGTGATCCGACCTCTGCAAGCTCGGTGTGAACAACGGCCAATTCCGCCTTGAATGTATCCTGAACAGACGTGATCAGGCGGTCAATGTCTGCCCGGGTAGGGAGTGATGAAATCAGCGCCTCCACTCGTTGTAGGCCAGGTGTCTCATCCGAGGCATTTCCTGCCTGAGTGGATGCGGCCGCCATTTTGGGGATCGGCGTGAGCGGGGAGGTAGGCGCCGGGGTCGATAAAAAGATGTCTAGGGTGCCTTTCTGAGTACCTCCAGGTTCCTTGTGTGGTGTGGCAGACGTTCCCCTTGTTTTGTTGCGGACCATGTCCAAAAATAATGCGGTTCTGGGCGCTTATGTCAGCGGGTCAGCGGGAGCTCCAAGGTTAGGCTGCCATCTCGTGCGGGCTCCATACCACGCCCCCATGCCTGTAGGCTTGTTACAGCCTTTGCCAGTCCTGAGAGACGTGGCCACTTGTCGATGGATTTTATTCAGACCTACCTATCTCTAAGGAATACGGTTATTCTTACCATTGTGGACAGGTTCTCCAAAATGGTTCATTTCGTATCCCTTGCGAAACTGCCCTTCGCCATCGAACTGGTACCTATTTTCATACAACATGTAGTACGACTGCATGGAGTCCCTAAGGGGATTGTTTCTGACAGGGGTACACAATTTGTGTCCAGGTTCTGGAGGGGATTTTGTGAGAATCTGGGTATTGAGTTAAGTTTCTCCTCAGCGTATCATCCTCAAACTAATGGGGCTGCTGAGAGAGCTAACCAAAATGTGGAGCAATACTTGAGATTTTTTGTATCAGACAAGCAGAACGAATGGTCAGACCTGCTACCATGGGCCGAGGTTGCCATTAATAATGCAGTAAGCGACACCACGAAACATTCACCTTTCCATACAGTGTACGGTTATGACCCTGCCATGCTTCCAACTGCGTATCTGGAAACCGGGTTACCAGCTTTGAACAAGCACTTGACGTTATTAAGAGAGACATGGGAGAGGGTGAAGGTCATTATGGAGACCAGTATACAGAAACAGAAAATAAAAGCAGACCGGAGACGTTGTACTGACCCGGTATATGCGGTGGGAGACAGGGTCTGGCTTTCCACTAGAATATCAGACTCTTGGTCCCCTCCATGAAGATGGCTCCCAGATACATTGGCCCTATAGGGTCCTGCATAGGTGAATCCTGTGTTTTACCGCTTGGCCTTGCCTCCGTCTTTGCGCATTCACAACGTGTTTCATGTTAGTCTCCTTAAACCTCTTGTGTGCAACCGTTATTCTAGGGTTAATGTTCCTCCCCCGCCAGTTTCAGCCGGGGATGGGGAGGAGTACGAGGTTCGTGCCGTTCTGGGGTCCCGTGTGGTCAGGGGTGTTGTCCAGGATCTGGTCGACTGGAAGGGTTATGGCACCGAGGACAGGTCCTGGCTGCCAGCCTGCGAGGTGCATGCGCCTTGTTTGGTTCGCCGATTCAGTGCCGCCCATCCTTCTGCACCTGTTGGTCGTCCGGTGTCCGCCCGTGGACAGGGGGTTATGTCACGTCCTCAGCACCCGATGCCATCCGGGGGGAGCCTGGACCCCCGCCGGCATCGCGGGCCGTCTGAGGACGATGGGAGGAGTCGCGGCGTCTGGGAGGCAGGGTGCGTATTGATGACGCGCGCCTGCCTGTTGCGTCCCTGGCAACAGTCGCAGCCCGGGGTGGAGTCGGGATCCTCGGCAGCAGGGTAGGCTGGACACATACCAGCCTGTTGCATCCTTGGCAACAGTTGTCACCGGGGTGGAGCCTGGATCTCCCTAATCAGGTGCAGGCACTGAGAGGGAGGCGGAGCGCATTCCAGTGAGGTGTGCTCACTGGGCTTAAAAGGTGAGCGCACAGAGTCCTCGGGGCGCTGACGTGGAGTGACTTTCCCGCATCGCTGCTCCTGAATTATTCATTGACATAGTTTGACTTATTTCTGGCTTGTATGAGGACCCTGTACTTTTAACGAATCCGGCTTTCCTATTGACTCTTCTTTCGCTAAACCCCTTATTGTGTGTGTCTGTGTCTCTCCAGGTATTTGTGCTAAAGCCTAATCACAAGGCGTCTAGTTCAGTCTGTCTGTTAATACCGAATAGGTATTTTTGCTGAAGCCTAATCACAAGGCGTCTTGTTCAGTCTGTCTGTTAATACCTAAGAAGTATATTTGTGCTAAAGCCTAATCACAAGGCGTTCCATCCACTCTGTTTGTTTGTACTGAATAGGTACTTTTGCTGAGGCCAAATCACAAGGCGTTTGAGTATACTGTCTGTGTATCTTATAGGTAATTGTATCATACCTAATCGCAAGGCAATATTTGTTTATTACTCCTGATACCGGTTATATCTGTCCAAGAGGATCCGAACGTTACCACCTTAGGGTGAGCGATATTACTTACCATCACAGAAGGTGAGTACTGTGGGATACTTAAGGTAAACATGGAGGTAGGCATGGATTGGGTCACGAAATTAATAAATAATAATCCTCAGCTCTGATTTTCTCTACCACCCCTGGTTTTACCATAGAATATCACTTTAGACATTTAGATTTACGAATTTGTGATAATAGCTCACCTGGGAAAGTTTCTTCTTCATCAGCTGTCCCACGACTCAATTGGGGTTGAGGACAGTTCTTTACATCTTAACTCACTTGTGTAGTATTCAGCTCTAGGGGATCCAGGAATTATTTCAAGGGGCAAAAGATCATCACCATATACTTTGATTTTCAAAGAGCCCATACTGTCTTCATCTTGCTCATTCTGCTAATGAAAATGCAACAAAATCTTGTTTATTCATCAGAAATATTTGCTTCACATTTCATAGGAGAGCCAGTAACAAATATGACGTTGTTTGTTAACTCAAAGTGGAAAACAAATCTTGTTTTTTTTAAAAACCAAAGTGGCCTAAACTCATGTCAAGACATTTTGTCTTCATATTTTAAAAGGCTGTGGTACAAGGTTGTGCGTGTTCTCTGTACAACAAA